>JAXRJS010000069.1:275000-332500 GCA_037127375.1 Dione juno
GATGGTCCTCATAAAATAATATTACACCTTTATTATATCAAGTATTTATTACTTTAGCGAACATATAAAATATTTGTGACGCAATGAGACAGAGTCCGCTTGCTAAAAAAATATTGGAAAGCCCTTCTCTGGTAAAAAAAAGCTTGGCGTTGAGTTTCGCCAGCCAAAAGGCAATACGCCAAATTAGGGTTGAAAGAGGAGAGCAAAGTTCCTTTACATTATTTTGCTAGATACAAGGAGCTGCGTTTTTTTATTATATTTATTTAATTTTAATTTGTATGAATCTGTACCATACTTATATTACATACAAGACTGATACAAAACAGAAGAGAACTATGTGACATGTCTAAATATAGATAGATAGATAGAAAAAAAATTACAAAAAAACATACAGAGCATGCAAAAGCGAAATTATCTAGGTAAAAATTCACCAGAATAACGAGTGTTATGAGATCTTGAGCGAAATTGAAATTAACACCTTGTGTCCCTAGATTGGTGGGAGAGTAAAGAGTATAAAGAATAGAATACGTGTCTAATAGTAAGCTATTTAATTTTATATAAATATACATATATGTCTTTAGATCCAATTTATTACATTATAAATTAAATCGTCATTATTTTAATTGCCGTCCTGGCTCAGTGGCACAGCGTCTGACTGTAAACGCGACGGATTTGGATTCGATTCCCACTCGGTGAGTAAGTATTACTTTAGTTTTCTTCGCTCTAGTAACAAGAAAAAGCTCGGCATTGAGTTCCGCCATTGTAACAAGCAATGACTCAAAAGGTCGAATAATTGGCTCTACTAAACTCCTTCTGCCTTCAATTTGGGATTGGCTTTTGATATATAAAAAAAATTGCTAAGTCATCTTTTCCTTGAAACTATAAATCAGTAGGTACTACATTAGTAGAAAATATAACATAATTCTATTTTAAATGGCATCGCCGCAGCTAAGTATTTGGCCACAATAGGCCGTTATTCGAGAAGGAAGCGCTGGCAACCTTTTACTTACATTTCCGCTTGGCACCGTTTCATTTGTAAAGATTTATTTTGCTCTTATTTTTTATACTTTATAGATATATTTGCTTTACAAATACACTCACACATATATATATATATATATATATATATATATATATATATATATATATATATATATATATATATATATATATATATATATATATATATATATATATATATATATATATATATATATTACGTAAAAAAATTTACATGTTTTCAAAACATTTTTAATAATAAATATCCCTATAGATATACGATACAATGCTTATGTAATATTTTACGAAAATAAAAAATCAATTAATAAGTAGCTTTACGATAAATCCCGTATATAACGGTAATGGGATTGATTCCCACTCGGGGATATAAATTATTATAATTTCTTCACCCTGGTGACAAGGCAAAGCGCGGCGTTGAGTTCCGTCACTCAATACGAACTATCTTGACTTAGTATGAGGTTCCATTTGGGAGAAAGCTATGTTGTATATAAATAGCTTAAATAGCTTATATGAGCATTTTTGGAATTATTTTAGTAAACTTAACTTAAAAAACCTTTTGCCGGATGTTGTATATATGTGTGTTTGTCACCCCACTCCTCCTAAACGGAGCGATTTATATGAAACTTTGTATGTATATTTTAATTGTCACTAAATAATTAAAAAAAATAATTGGACCTGATACCGCTGTCATCGCCAAGCTAACCACAAAAGTAAAGAACAACACTAATCAACATATACTGACAAAAATCTAATCCGAGCTTCACTATCCATAGAATTAATTACAACTGATGCTTTTAAAGTGCCTGCAGTCGCTAGTGACGTATAACGGTCATTAGCGCTCGTCGCTTGATGGATCACCTCATCTCCAGCTATTACCTCAACTTAGACTTTATTAAGTAGATACTTGGCGTGTTGTATTCTTAAGTGATTAAAGATGTAAATGTCATTGCGGCAAAATAGGGACAGTGTATACAGTACACGCGCTGGTTGTACGTTCGATACCTATTCCGGGAAAGGGGAACTTTTTTTAAGCTTCACGCCGTATCCCGCACATAGCAAGATATGCAGGGAACCCGAAGGCAGAAGTAACCTAGAACCTTGATTTGAGACACTCCGTTCCCCGTTCCGCCTTTCGAGGCATTGCTTGTAGGCAACATTTAATTAAATTGCTATGATATTTTTGATAATTTACGGTAAATCATTTTACATTTTCATTCCAGTATAATAGATATAAAGTGGATTTTGTGGCACTTTTAGTAATTCTAAATGAATTCTCGTGAACGTATTATTGAGATAATATAAACATTTCCATATTAATAAATAGAAAATAATAATAATAGAAAAATAATAATAATAATAAATAGAAAATATCTTGACATACAATACTCCATTGCTGACTTGTCGCCTATTTTAAAGACGTTGCCTATTAAATGGCACAACATTAACATTGTACTTCGTCTAACTAGAAGAAAACATGAATATTTTTAAATATTGCCGCGCAATATAAATATAAAACTCTTTCCATACTGGGTGAGGCAATACAGACAGACAATACACACCCGAAAAAAAATTTTACAGGTAGACCTTGAATATAATATCTTAAAATATCTATGGATTAAACGATATTTTACGTTTTATAGTCTTAGCAAATAAAAACGAAGGCTACATACAAATTGTTCAGATATACATATGCTGGTAATACAACATCTCCGACAGCTTTTGTATGCATCATATTGTTGAATCAAAATACGGTGCAAAATGTGAATTTATTCCGTTTTCTAGTCGACAGAGTGTCGTAGTTAGATAGGTTACTCTACTTATAAATTATTTGGCTGAATTATTATTTTAATAAGCAATTAATTAAAAAAAAATAATATTAAAACCTCCATAATGAAGCGTCACAGCGACTGATTGCGAGAGCGACAGTTGTGGATTGGATTCCCACTCGAGGAGTTATTGTAAATTACAAAACAAAGCGCGGCCACCACCTAACACGCAATGTCTCGTCTTAACACGTCGCTGCCACTACCTGCCCTATCATATGCAGTATACAGCGGGAAGCTTAAAAAATATATGTATAATTTTTTTTTGTAAATCTATGAACCTATTTTTTTATTATATATTATTTATTCTATAATATGGCATAATACGCTTAAGGTTACAAAAATATTGAGGATTCTGTTTGACAACTAGAAGCTGAGCTTAATTTTTTTTCCAAGGAATCGGCGTTTTAGCGGATTGTAATCTCCGGTTTACTGACATATAGCAACAGCGGGATAAAGCGTGAAACTAAAAATAAGAAAAGAATATATATTTATAAATATTTTGTATATACACATTAAATATATATATATATATATATATATATATATATATATATATATATATATATATATATATATATATATATATATATATATATATATATATATATATATACATTAAATATATACTGTGACAATAATTCTTAAATTATACCATTTTATACTTTTTAACTTGTTTAACACAAATACTGTTCAATATGAAAGCAATAAATTGTCCAATGTGAAACATTTTAAATATATCACAGGATAGTAACAAAACACTTTGTGATAAGACACTCATTTCTCCATTTTTCGCATACTTTCGAGCTACTGCCACCCTATGTCTCATATAGAGGAGAAATGGAAGCAATTAAAATGTAATTATTTCTTCGAGTGAGAATCGAACCCGTACCCTCCGATATATTATACAAAACATAATTAAACATACAAAATTATATACAAAATTTACTCAAACTCCACGAATGGGCCAAGAAAACTTGTCGGACTATAAAATAGTTTAGCCTCAAAGATCCATCCCAGTGTAACACTTTGTACACTGAAGTGGACTACTTAGTTAAATTGACATCTTTATATGTGATTGTACTCGCTCCATACACTTGGCCGTGATAAGCATTTTACGCAACAGGGTGAGAACAAGTTCTGATTGTTAACGCTATAGTAGTGAGTTTAATCCCATGTCGGTTGATTTAATTATTGTCATTTGCAAATGAAATCTCTCGAGTTAGGTCGAGGACCGGACTGTATGTTTGAGGACTAGGTCCTCTCTCCCTATATCCAAGATAAAGCGCTGAAGCTGAAAAGGCGGGAAATATATAATAGTTATATGTTACATATTTATTATTATTCATGTTATATATTAATTAGCTTAGCTCAAGAAAAAAACTATACAACACAAAAATTTATATATATATATATATATATATATATATATATATATATATATATATATATATATATATATATATATATATATATATATATATATATATATATATATATATATATATATATATATATATATATATATATATATATATATATATTCATAAAATACATAATTCTATTGAATTTTGCAAAGAAACAAATGAAGTTTAAATGAAAGGCCGCCATTGGATTGGTATTTCAAACTTTCTAGTCGAAAACAAATGCCGGTGCAAATAATTTCACAATTTGGATTTGTTCTGACTGACTGATTATAATAACAATCCTTGCTCCTTAGACAAAAGTTCTTTAGAAAATCATTCGTACTACAGTAATACTGTTTGTAATTATAAATAGACTAGAGATGTAATCTTTTCTAAATAATTTATGTACATTTATTTATTTATTTCACATGGCAGGGTAGGCAGAGGGAACCGTAAGTTGAAGGAACCTAGTGTTAAGACACTCCGTTCCCCACTTTCCGCCATTCGAGGCATTGCGTGTTGAGAAGTACATTTAAAATAATTTAATTTTCTGGCGTTAATATAAAACGGTGGCGTTGAGCTCCGTGGTACATACGCGAAGTCTCAAAAATAAGACAAATGAGAAACGGAGTGTCTGAACACTACGTTCACTTCACCCACCAGGCTATGAGTAGAACTATTTTAAATTGAAAAAAAAGTTTCAAATTTAATTTCTATTAAAATCAAAGTTTAACTTTTTCCTAAAACTCGTATGGAGGGCCGCAATATTCTTAAAGCCAGTTCCACGATGCAGTATATATTATATTTGCATGCAACAAGATGCTCTTTATAAGCTTCCCAGGGACCTCATTTTAAGAACGTAAAGCCTCGGATAAATAGCTTTTTTAAATCCTCTCGTAGTGAATATTATAGAAATTTTAATATGAAATTGTGATTCATATCGTATGGATAGAAGAGTAGGTTCAATTTCTATGCCTGATTAAAGAAGAATGAATGATATACACAATTTTTTCAAGTTATGAATGTAGAGAACAAAAAATATAAAGTAACTAAGTTACTCTATGTATAAATGTAAAATAGTATATATATATATATATATATATATATATATATATATATATATATATATATATATATATATATATATATATATATATATATATATATATATATATATAATATATATATATATATATATATATATATATATATGCTATTTCATATATACTATTCAGTAAGGTTCAAATTCAGTTTTAAAATGTGATTAAAGTACCTTCTATTCAAAATGCAACTTTTACATAGCTTCACGCTATATTCCGCATGTACCAAGGTAGGCAGAGGGAACCTAGTGTTAAGACACTCCGTTTCCCGCATTCTGACTATTTTTGAGACATTCTGGGTCGATTGGCGATTCTCGAGGCCCCGCTTTGTCTCATTACCAGAGAGAGGAAAATAATTCACTTCCCCGAATGGGAATCGAACCCAGAATCGTCGCGTTTACAGTCAATCGCTGTGCCGCTGTTTCTTTCAAGTTACATATAAAGAGTTCGTTAAATGAAAATTATTCATATGTTGCATAGTTTGCCTTTAGATGGTAAAGATTGATTCTGTTCACATATGTTATATTTGTTTCGATGACGTTTCAAAGTAAAGTACAAAAAAAAATTTAAAAAACATAAAATATCAAAACTCCTTTAAACATTTATGTAGGACTATGATTTATTAATAAACATTTATTTTTACACAAATTCTTTATATAAAGCCACACTAGCTTCTACTTGGTTCTTCACCCCTGTAGTCAAATACAAAAAAGCTACAAAATTAAAATAAAAACCACATTCACAAGAAATTTTCATATTAATTAAAATACCTTTCTCCAGTACGTGTCTCGTGATCAAAACCGCCAGATATAAGAACACGCCCGCCTCAGAGCTCGTGCTAGTAGCTAGTAGCGCTAGGGACGTGACGCGCGCGCTGACTATAACTAAATTAGACTGCACAAAAGCATTTTCAAGGAAAATATTGTTCATTTTATTACATCACTAGCAGCTTCTGTATGCGGTTTTGCAAATTATATATAATATACATAAAGGAAAGGTGTCATGAGTTGATATTCTAGAAAAAAATTTATATATTAATTTTCTTCATTCACAATTTAAGCTTTTTTATTCAGTTTTTGATTAACCTATGGGTTAATTATTCCCTTCATGTCGCTATTATTTTATCAATTTGTTTTGTTTTTTTTTTATTTATAAAAATAAAATCGATTTGTAACTAGGTCGGCTCTTAACCGATAGTGAACTGAAATTAATATTTTTACTGAAAAATATGAGATTACCGATCTAGTTAATTTAGCTCCACGGCAGAGACCAATTTGTTCTAAATTTTAAAACGTTGTTGAGTGGCACAACTCAACGCTGCGATTTGTCTTGTTGCCAGAGTGAAGGTATGCAAATAATGAATTCTTGTGAGTGGGAATCAAACCCATTACCGTCGCTTTTACAGTCGGTGTTACTCCTCGTCGTGCCGCTACGACGCGACGGTCTTATTATACGAAGTATGAAATTTGATTACTAGTGTAAATATTGATTGAAACGATCTTGACATACAAACAGACAAACAGACGGTGAACAAATTAATTATTATAGATTTATATGATTTTAGGATTCCGTTTTATCCTCTTGAACCCTTAAAATACTGTTAAGGTATATGCAAATATAAATAGATATTTTGTTTCACACGGGGATTTTGCCTGCTTTCCCGATGGCATTTTATATAAGGATAATTTGGACGGTCCATAGTGCTTCATCATACCAATGGTGATTATGTTGATGATAACGACAATGGTGATGGTGATACAAGTTATCACAAATACAATACATTTTATGTTGATCTTATTATTGCCTTCTATTTACAAAAAAAAAAAGGAATCGTTCGAAAAAAAATTCAATGATGTTATAACCCGTCATCCGTCATGGTAGTCAAAGGCGGTGAGCGAGGAACAGAATACAAAAAAATTAATAAGAGCATCTAAATCCTCTGCCTACCCTGCATATGGCTTCTGCCTACCCTGCTATACGCCAGCATTCGGGCATCAAGATATCATTTTATGTACTCGTATGTATTTATACATAGTCATATGAGTATTTAGTTAATTGCCCTTAGGCATTAAGCTGCCCTCATCAGAGCTATGTATGTAACTAAATTTGACTTTGACACATTCTACTGTCTTCCAAGTATCTAATTGGCAACATCAAGGACTAAATTAATTCGTGTTTATATTATAATATTAACATGGGAATACGATTTGTTTGAATAAAAATACTTTCAACATTAATTTTTGCAAATAATATATTAAATGACATAATTTGTTAATTAAATTATGTTTTTAGATATTTTAGCTTTTCTCTCAGAAGCTTTAGAATACATTAGATGTAATTAGGACAATATATAAGATTATATATCGCCTATTTGAGCGGAAATTAAGAATGTGAAAGTAAATAGAGGCCATCGTGGGATAGTAGTATAGAGTCTGACTGTAAACGTGACGGTGGCGGGTTCGATTCTCACCCGATGTGAATGAATTATTTTTATTTTCTTCATTCTGGTAACAAGACAAAACCGTGATAAGCGGAAAGCGTGGAGCTGAGTGTCTTGACACTAGGTTCTACTCTATTACGCGAGATACAGCGTCAAAATGAAAAAAAGAACTTGAATACATAAAAAGTTTCAATATTATTAAAAACTCTTTATTCTTTTTTTTCCATCATGGCTGACATGGCTATATATGGCTGTATAAATAGAAACACGTATGTTGGGACAAACATAGTGAGAATTCGTTTACTCGCGTAATCCTACGGAAGGGCAATCCGACACGGTAGACTAATCCCGCTGCCATATTGATGTAGTGGCCCTACAATATAACCTTACTTTTAGAGGAAAATCTTAAAATGAACTATAAAAGTAACGTAATAAGTTGTATAGAGCATATAAGAATTTCGACGCAGCGTGAGGAAGAACGCATGGCTTAGTGGTCAGAGCGCTTGGTCGGTTTCCATGAGGCGCGGATTTGAATCCCGCTGCGTTCAAATTTGTATATGTTCTCTTTAAGTATTTTATCTATCCTTAGTGTGGGATTAACACTTTAAAAAATTATTAAAATATATAATCGTGTATAGACTTGACTCAGGATTCGAATGTAGGACTTTTTGATATAATAAGCTGCTCAATCCTTCAGTTAATTAATAGTAATATTGATATAACGATTATCATAAACAAGTTTTTTTGGATAATATCAGTCAAAAGGTCTCATTGGCGGATAGAACCTAGCAAGATATAGTAGTAGTATGTTATAAGTATATAAATGATCTCTCCACCTTTTTTTTACCGTCCCGTAAGGCACATTGCTTACAAACATAACAAAAATCAACGACTTCCAGATTTTAATAAAAAAAGAAGATATAAATATTCGCATTTTGAGATTAGAATTAACGAGAAATTATTTAATTCTAGATCCATATTATGTTCTTAATATGTATGTCCCATGTTAGTCCTAACATGGGTTTTTGATCAAAATATTAAATATATAGACCCATAACCCACCCGTCAAACATGAATATAATGTAATTAAGGCAGAAATAACATTAATATAGACATGATTGTGTTATTTGGCCCCTTCAAAAGTGTTAGCTAACAGCAATTACTGCGGTCCTCTTTAGGGATACGCCTATTACGGCCGTTTATAATATATTATTTGACATGTCTATAGCTTTATTGCCATTAAATATAGTATTATTTGTAAATTGTAAGACAGCTATCTATGGATTAAGGCACCAGTTGTAGATGACATCGAAAAACTTGAAACACGAAATATATAAATTGATAACATCATCTATGTATCAATGATGTGAATTTAGTTTATCGTTGTGCATTGGGACAGCGTCTAACTAAGCGACATTGATGTGGGTTCAAGCTTCCACCTCAAAAGTATAAAAGCTTTCTTTGCTCCGCCTTAGTAAGAGGCCGCCCAGTGTTAAGTTCCATCCCTGAAAATGAGAATTCTGGTGAAAAGTAGAAAATGAGATATCTTGATACTAGGCAAAGCTGAAATAAATAATTTAACTAAGCCTAGGAATACATAAAAAACTCCTAAATGAAACGTATTTTAAAATATATCAATATGACTTGATCGTTTGATATTTTTAAAATAGCACCCAAAAAATTTAACTCAAATACATAAAATAAAAATATGTATGACCATTTCTAGTACGATCGCACAAAAACACAGGGTGTGTGCCATTAAAATATAAAGATAAAAATTTCATATCTGACGTGCCGCGATTGAGCTTTTCGATTCATATATCGTGATATTTATTTAGATATTTACATTTTGTTAGAACGCTTTCATGACGAATAACTTTATGAATTTTTTATCTTTCAATATAAAATTTGGACTGTTATGAAGGTGAAAATATAAATTATTGATATGAATTTTGTTCACAAATAAGTGAGTTCGCTAAATTAATAATTTTGTCTGGGTGATTTTTTAAGACGGACGGTCCTCAGGATGGATTTTGCCCAAACTAAAGTACTAATTTGACTAAACTATATGTGATAGTCACGTATCCTTGAGGCCAGTGATCTTAAGTGGTTTTACACTTAAAGTTATGCAGGGATATGTATACATATCTTGGCCAAACTATCCAACTTGGCCGGCACAACTTCGGGAAGTAAGTATTAAATACACCTTTGTTAGAAGCAACGTGATATTTTTGAATCCTCTTTTGTGCAGTGCCTATAGATAATCAGTATTTGAGTTTTTAATCAGCGTGTTCGTTCTAAGGAGCTAAGATATTCACACATACTTACCATAGGGTTGATCCACTCATCCGAATTCCCGTTGCCTTTCTGTCGTATTGAGGACTGAAAACCGGAGGGGTTTTAGTGGGTAAAAATCCCACATAACCTGGTTCTAGGAGGACCAGATATCTTCTGAAGATTTCCCCTACGAAATTAAAAAAAAGGGTTGATCCACAAACTCAATGTCACTCAACAAGTAAGAAACGCAATATGCTCTGGAGGGCAGGTAGAATTTGTAATGATGCATTCACCAGGAGACTAATCACCAATTTTATGCTGAAATGGAACTGGGACCATGACTGCAGACGTACTGAGTGTGGATGGAATGGCTCAGTGTAGTGTCGGACGCCCTATAGCACGATGGACAGATGATGAAGATGGCAGCTGGCAGCGGATGAATGTGAGCAACAGTTTTAAATTTACCTAAAGTTCAAGGTTCTACTGGCTTGCCTCTGCTTATTTAAAGGAGAACGGAAAATCGACAAAAATTAATTGTTAGCATATTAGGAAAAATCTTTAAATTCTAACGATAGAGAAAGCTCTATCTGAGTATTTTACTTTTATTATTGATCACGTATCTTAAAAATATATTCTACAAAATACTCTACATTATCTATTTGTAGTGCTCATAAATCTCACTAGTGCGATAGTTAATTTGCATTACACAAGCTATATTTGTACGCCACCCTATGCAACTATGAACTTACTTGTGTGATCGTTAACAGTCCATCGCACCGACATGGCTCGTTTAACACTGTATTACTGAAAATGTTACGTTGTAATTTGTAATAATTATTGATAATATTTTGGTTTTCAGTTTAAAATTCATTTATATGAGCTTTATATGCCGTTATTGTTCAACGAAATTACGTTTAAATAGTTAGTAGCCAGTAGTCGTGGGTTCAATTTTTACTAGCGGAAATGGATTATTTTAATTCCTCACTCTGGTACTCAATAAATTTTCTTTCATAATGAAAAGTGTTAATACTGGGTTCCTTCTGTCTATCCTGATATGTGCTTAAAAGCTAAAAAAATCTATTCCTCCTGTGAACCCACTGCACCCCAACTGTGAATTAATGACATTTGCCATATTAATAGCTGGCGATACAATCATGATATGAATCTTACACGACCTTGCCTCTATATAACTGCTCTTTCTAACTAAAGAACAATTAAGGTTAATTAAATTAACAATATAGTTCATTATTTACCGTAAAATGTGTAGTTAAAGAGCCGTTATGTGATATTAATGGTACATAACTTTGTTACCTGTATGTGCTATGGGATAATTAAAGATAACCGCTTTGTCGATGTAGACTCTTATACCTTAGATCCACCCATATCCATATATTTGATTTCAGGGTTTTCCTTTCAATTATATATTTTACAGCTATAGTAATTATTTACAAGTAAACTATGATAACTCTTGTACTTTTTTATATATTTATTACTTAAATAATATATATTTGGTACGAAATATTAAAATTATTTAACAATATTTATCAATTATTGAATAATATGCAATATTCCGTTATAGATTAAATGTTGGCGTTGAGTTCAGTACTCTAGGTGCAGTGGCTGAATATCTTGAATTCGTAAAAAAAATATATAACATAGAAAAATGTATAAAAAAATATATAACATAGTGATTTGACACTTGGTTCATGATGTGACATGAAATCTTGATAATGACATCTTGCTATATGGCGTTTCGAGCGTGCCAGTGGAGCACTATTCACTTCGCCAATGCCACGTTGAATGGAGAACACACAAAAGAGAGTGTACGGTAAAAAAGAGCTAATATTACACTATAGAAGAATGCATGTTTTAAAGAGATCCAGTTTAAATCCTTCACCTATAACAAAATTAACAGATATCTACAATATGTACAGATAACATATAAGGTTAGTAATAAATAATATTTTACATGAGTGTTAGCTTATACTTTAATATTATTATATTTAATATATTTACATAAAAATTTACACAAAGGACTAAACACAAACATCAACAAACACTGAACATTAAGGGGACGGGGGACTTGAGAGGAAGGGCATCGTATAAGGGACGGATTAATTTAGGGCAAGAGAAAAGGATATGGGAAGGGGAACCGTCGTCCAAGCCACATTCACACAATGAGTGGTCCCTGACCCTGATCTTAGCCAGATGCACAGGTGTACATGCATGTCCAAGACGTAAGCGACAAATTGTAGATATAACCCTCCGTTCAGTAAATCTTTGATAGAAGAACCAAGGACGCTTTGGTATATCCGGCTGGAGAAATGCATAATATTTACCCTTGTGAGATTTAGATAAGTCCCAGTATTCAGACCAAGACTTGTCCAAGTGAGTGGCTGCAAGAGACAACAGATCCTGAGCCGAATTAGAAAAGTGATCCAGAGTACCACACTGGATCGCTAATTTTGCGCACGAGTCTGCAGATTCATTCCCACTAATTCCAGAGTGACCTGGAATCCATACAAGAGTGACCTCCAAACCCTTTAGATGACATGAGAATAATTCTTCACGAATCCTTAAAACAATTGAAGATCTCAATTTACCATGAAACGGGTTGCCCTTAATAGCCATTAAGCAGCTAAGAGAGTCAGTAAATATAACTGTCTGTTTTACGTTGTGGGAGAGCGTGAACAGGATTGCTTCTAACAAAGCAACAGCCTCGCCTGTAAACACTGATGATTCGGGAGGGCACTTAAATTGTAAGATAATTTTGAATTTAGGTATCCAGCAAGCTGCACCAACACAGCTTTCTTTAGAAAGCTTTGATGCATCAGTAAAGATATGGAGATGTTTAAACCAATTTTCATTTACAGCCTTTTGGAATTTTGTGATGGTGCCTGGATCTCCCTTGGTAAAGCCAAGGTCTGTTATGATGGAGGGATGATAGACCAATGCTTTGTACGGTGTACAAAACAATGGATTAGAAGGGAGGCGTAACAAGGGATGAGGTAAATTAGTGAACTTCAGGAAACTGTGTAGCAGGTATGGTAATGGTTTATCACGGGGAAGTAGGTCAGCTAACTCAGTTAACTTAGACCATAAAGGATGGGAAGAAAGTTGTAACATTTTACCCACAAATCGGTCTGCAAGGAATTGTCTGCGGATAGGAAGAGGAGGATCAACACACGCCACTTGGAGTGCATTAGTGGGAGTAGACTTCATTATACAATTATGCGTAGGCATTTGTACTGAATCCGATTAAGCTTTTCTGTGGCTACTTTATTAAAGGGGTCCAGAACATATAAAGCATAATCCATATCCATATGCAATCCATGACTGCGGATAAGGGCACCGTACAGAAGTTTTTGAGTATAAGGATGTGCACCCCACCATACACCGGACACCGCTCTTAAAGCATTAATGCCCTTTTCACATTTTCTGCTGAGATATTCAGCGTGAGCAATTCCGTTCAGTCGCTTATCAAGTATAATGCCTAAAAATTTTACATTCTCCGCTACTTGGATGGGAATACCATTATGTTCAATATGAAAATTAGGAGTACTCCTTTTTTTTGTAAATACTACTATCTGGCACTTATCAATGGACAATGTAAGGCCATGATCAGTCAACCACTGGATAAGATAGTGCAAAGCAGTATTAAGGCGGTAAGTTATGTCCTCCACAGAATTTGAGCTGTAATAGAGGACGATGTCGTCAGCGTACTGAAGGATGTTACAAAAACTACTAACAGACAATTCGAGGTCATGTGTGTAGATGTTATACAACAGAGGACTAAGAGCTGAACCCTGAGGAAGTCCTTTCCAGACATGTCTGGGGGAAACAGTAAGAAGCGGATGTTTAACAGATACCGTTCGATCGGTTAGCAAATTACATATGAAATGAGCCAACCTTGGCGAAATACTCAGCTTATGCAGTTTCTGCCTGAGTACCGGAAGAAGAACATTATCATATGCAGATGCAACATCTAGAAAAACACCCACTAAATACTCTCCTTTGGCAAAAGCTCGTCGAATGTCTGTAGTTAAAATGCTGAGACTATCTGCAGTGCATAGCCCCTTTCTAAATCCAAACTGAGAGGGAGCTAAGATATTTCTGCTTTCCACTACCCATTCCAAACGGTTTTTTAAAAGTCGCTCAGAAGTTTTTGATAGCGTTGATGCAAGGGCAATGGGTCTGTAGGAAGAAGGGTTAGAGGAACATTTCCCTGGTTTAAGGATAGGGATAACAATTTGGGATTTCCATGCATCAGGAATATTGCCAGATTGAAAAATTTTATTTATTAAATCTAAGATGTAAAGCTTAGATTTCTCGTTTATCCTCATAAAGAAAGAATAAGGGACGCCGTCTTCTCCTGGACTAGTGTCTTTAAATCCGCTAAGATGCTTTTGAGTTCCTCAAAGGAAAAGGGGGCATCCATTTCCTCTGAAGATTCAATCGGCATGGTTGGGGATAAATCAAACGGCGGTACAAAAGGTGGGGCCAATTTGTCAGCAAAATTGTTAAGCCCTAGCGATGGATTGTTGGAATTTGGACTAGGGACATTATTAAGAGACCTACGAAATCTCTTAACATTAGTCCATACAATGAAGGAAGAGGTACGAGGATTAAGGGACTCGCAGAAGTTGACCCAACCAAGTTTTTTCTTTTTCTAAATTAATTTCCTAAATTTTGCATCATTGCGTCTGTAATCCATATACTTCTCCATTGTCATACAGGCTGCGTACGACACCTCGGCAGATACTCGCCGGTCGACAGAATCAGAGCATTCCTGATCCCACCAGGGATTGGAAGGCATCCGATTCTGAATGGAGAGTTTTTTGGGGATATGTAAGTCAGCTGCAGATAAAATGGCAGAAACAAACCGATCATAACAAAAAGTGACATTCTCATAATCAACAGACTCAGGAAGATCATTTAACCTGAAATCCACCGAGTCAGCATACTCAGACCAATTAGCCTTTTTTAAATTGAACTTAAGGAGCGGATGAGGATTATTAATATGAGGGTATCTATTATTTAAGGATAAAAGAATTGGGAAGTGATCACTACCATGGGAGGAAGGAAGAACAGACCATGATAGAAGGGAAGCAAGAGATGGAGAAGACAAGGAAAGGTCAACAGCAGTCCTAGGATTCTGATTAGGATTAACCCTACGAGTCGGTGAACCATCATTAAGGATGCAGAGATCTACATCGTGAATCAAGTCCACAAACAAAGGCGAGAATCCATCACAGTAATAACACCCCCACAGAGTGTGATGAGTGTTAAAATCACCCAGGACCAGCACTGGAGTAGGAAGCGAAGAAATGATAGACTTAAGCTCAAGGAAAAGGGAAGAGGAAGGATGAGGAATATATACAGAAAGGAAGGAGATATTATAGGCCCTCACAGCAACAGCATTAATCTGTTGACTGTGAGAAGGGAGAGGAATGCGAGAATAAGGAGAGGAGTGCTGGATAAGGATAGCACTACCTCCATACCCGTCACCCCTGTCCTCCCCCAAATAGGCGAAACCGGACACCCTGAACGGGGAGTCTGGCACCAACCATGTTTCCGAGAGGGCAACAATGACAGGATTGTGCAGGGAAACAATATGCAGTAATTCATGCTTTTTAGCACGAACACTACTACTATTCCACTGCAGGAAGGTCAGTGGAGCCATTATTAAGGATTTTAAATATTGTTAATAGGTTTTGGGCAACGTTGGACGGTAAAGGAAGTTCATCACAGGTGGATATAATACTCACAAGAGTTTCTGTTAGAGCCACTAACAGATCTTTTCTACCAACTGTTGGATTATCAACACCTTGATTGAGAGCGTGACCATTAGGAAGGGAAGAGGAACAATTACCAATTAAAGCTTGGTGAGCCTGTCTCTCAAAACCTTTAGCAAGAGGAGCGCGGGGACGGGGAGATTGCAATACAGTTTTGCGATAGGATTTGGTAGGAGTTGTTGGGTTATGAGTTACTCTGGATTGTTGGTATCTAGGAGAAGTGGAAATTTGAGGGGAGAACATTTCCTTAGCAATATTTGCATAGGAACGTTGGGCAGAAGGGAAACGAGAGGATGCTTCAATGTATGAGATACACTCTTGAGACATAACAATTTTGATGGATTGTTGTCTTCAATACTCAGTACATTACTTATCTGTGGCAAAGTGCTTACTGTTACAGTACAAACAATTTGAATTCTCCTTGGCTGTGTCACATGCATCACCAGAATGAGACTGGGCACACCTGTAACACCTTGGCTGAGATCTGCATTGTGATTTAATATGTCCAAAACGGCAACAATTAAGACATTGGATAGTAGGGAATTTGTAAGGTTCGACAGGGAGAGAGGAATGATACGAAAAGACCCTATCAGGCAACTCTTGTCCTCGGAAAGTAACTACAACCGACTGGGTCGGGATCCATGTAGTCACCCCCTCACTCACACTCTTTCTGTTAAGTCTTCGCGCTTTCAATACTTGACCATAACCTGAGGGAAAAACCAAAGACTCCACAAGCTCGTCTAACGAGAAGTCAACTGGCACCTCTCTAATTATACCCATGCGGGTAATAACAAATGTAGGTATTACTGCAACATACTTACATAGACTTATTATAGGGTTGGTCACAAATGAATTCGCTGCAGCAGCATTTGAGAATTGAACGCTGATCTTATTACGACCAACGTTCTTAACACCATCCTTGGTGATACAATTTATTTTGTTTTTGTGTAAAAATTGACCAAACTTAATCGCTCTAATTGAGGTACCAGCAGCTGGGTCAGGAACTTCCCTGGACACATATACAATGAAAGGGCCTTTATCAGTATCAATATAGGATTTAGGACCATCGGAGAGGGACGGGTGGACATATAAATTTTGAATAGAGGGTGTCGCAGTAGATGGATTTATAATTGTTTTTTTTGCAGCAAATCATTAATTAATGGTGAATCATCCCCTTGCCTCTTTCTTGACATCGCTTGAACCATCAACTTTACCACCTCCGGTATCAGGAGGTTCAGGAGGAGGATCACCATCCATTATAAAATACGAAAATACAAAAAATAACCTTACCTGATTTATACTACTTAATATACCGTTATTAACAAAACCACACTTGCTACAACCAACACCTTGTTAAAAGGGACCTTTTAAAACTTTAAAATATCTCCACTATAGAACAGTAAAAAGAATTACACTAAATAGAAACTCTCACTAACACGTGTGTCAACCAAAACAAACGCTAGCGAGCCAAATGAAGTATCTTTCTCTTATTGATCGTAAGACGTTTTCCATGAAATCTTGATAATGACATCTTGCTATATAAAAAAAATATATATCATCTATGGCGAGACAAAGACGAAAAAAAGTACAGTACCTTTTAATATTTTCAGATGTATTTACAATTTATTATTATTATATTAAATAGATCAAAGGTCGGATATAAAATTAATATTAATATATTATTATTAGTGAACATTTTAAAGTAATGGACACCAAAAGCGATCTTGCTAAGCCAGCACCGAAGCTGCGGACATAAATTTTAATCCTTGATGACGGAGCGTAAGAGATAGCCGCCGTAGTCCGCAGACCGAAAAATTCTCGCAGAATGGTGCAAGGAAAATATGACAATTTATACTAACACGCTCATTTCTGAGAAAATGTATGAAATTAGTACTGAAATTATTGTAAGTGGAAAACTTTGAAAATGTTCTCGTGTGCTTTTAAATGTTTTTGTATGTTTCTTTTTCTTTAGTAATATATTTGTAGCAAATGTCGTATAGCTAGTTAACTTTTATTATTCAGCATTCGAGCTCTTATCCCGCATAAAGCAGTCGCGCAAACTGAGAGAACGTAGTGTTAAAATACTCCGTTCTTTACTTTTTTTATTATAATACCAAAACGGCATTAAGGCATAGCAAAAGGAAGGTAATTTGATTTCGAACTTTTAAATCTCTCACTAAAGCTTTATATATTTTTTGCATGAGAGACCAACTTATCAATGCAATGCAGTCAAATGGCATAACACAATATGGCAATTTTGTTACACTCTGCAATTTCACTGTCGCAGTGTACATGCTGTGTCGCAGCAAATATGTGAGCACTCAGGTGAATTCTCGGGAGAAGATGAAATTAAATTGAATGAAATTTTCTATCACTTGTTGGTATTTATTTTGGCTTGCATCTTTGGTGAGGTAAGGTTAATGGGACCATCGTGGTGCAGTGGGATAACTTCGTCTTTCTTCTCGGCCGTGTCAATGACACGTATGCTGAAATTTTATTTTGCCAATGCTTGGATATATTTCCTTGCTACATACAAGATAAAGCGCTTAAAAAAAAAGCTTAGAATATCATAAAAAATATCACAAGCATAAAAAAAATTGTTGTAAATTACTTACTCCGATGAGAAAGTTATAATGCTAAACTTTAAAAAGCTTCAATTCCACAATCTCGGAATGATCTTAAACAAGACTAGTAAGGTATAGTAATATATTAAAATAACTTGTGCGTAAAATTATAATATCACCGAAGCTTTTCTTCTATTATACTGCACTTTTTTTTATAACACAAAAAAGCTATACTATGTCATGGATTTCAACATTAGTGGTAGTTGCCAATTTACATGAATCAAAATTTGCAGTCCAAGGCATTTCCAAAAATAATGTATAGCTAAATTTAAAGACAAACAAAATTTAAAGACAAAAGCATGAATTATTGAGCAAAAAATGTTATTAGTTGAAAAAAAGGTTTAATGTTTATTTTTAAAGAATAATACGTAACTACTTTTATGTGACATTGAATAAATAGACATATACTTGCTTCATCAGCATTAAGCAGAGAACCTAGTCACTACTCGATCTCCTTTGTATTGCAGTGGAGTGGAGTGCAAGTGGAGAACATCAAACGCTGTAACACCACATTTAAACCTTATTCTAGTATAATACATTTTTTTTATATATTTTTTAAATTACTTCTAATTACTTCTCTATTTTAACAAAATACTTCAGAAGTTTACAAAAAAATATTCCTAAATAAATAAGTTCAATTTAGCGATGTTTGTTTAAAATCAAGTATTTTTGTTGAAATGTTCCAAAAATGTAGAAAATATATATATATATTTTTTTTATTTCAACATGTTTGTTTTATTTTGATC
The DNA here is from genome assembly GCA_037127375.1 of Dione juno. NCBI lineage: Eukaryota > Metazoa > Arthropoda > Insecta > Lepidoptera > Nymphalidae > Dione > Dione juno. The sequence goes on from JAXRJS010000069.1 coordinate 294,232, forward strand.
TTTTTGTGAAAAACACTATGGCCAAAGAACGCAAGCTTTTTTAAATTGTTGAATAAACATTCATTTTTATCCAACTATTTTTATTTATTGTTGGTATTGACGCCATTGACGTCATAATGGCGCAATGGGACAGCGTCTGACACGAGGGTTGTGGCTTCAATCCCCAAATGGAAAATAAATTATTCCAAAGGAAAATTAGTTCTTTCCAGGGATTAATTATTTTCATATTCCATTTCTAGTAAAAAAGGCCTTAAATTTAAATGAAATATGAAGATCAGAGTGTCTCAAAACTAGATTCTCTCTCCCTAGAACTAGACGTGGGCAATCAGTGGCGACTATTAGTTCAAATATTCTTCAATTTACATTTGTTTTAAAACCAGTTTACCAGTTCATTTAAATTAATTTCAACTTCAAGATCCACTACATAGAATAAATGTATACATTCTCTACCAACACAGATCAGTACACCAGTGAAATCATATAAGATCAACAAGTTTTACTGGTTTACTGGTAACATCAGTCATTTCACTGTATCCTTGTATCCTCTATATCCCACTGTGCTTCGCGTGCTAGCAATCGTTTGAACGCACAAACAGAAAACCACGCCACAATACCGCTATTGCTGAACTGGCATATCACGCATTCCGTTAACGCTTCAAGGATGGCGGGCAAGGAGTAATTAGAAGTACGTGAAAGACGTGTTAGGTAACAGAGTGGATTTGAAAGCTAACTTTGTAGGTCACAGCAAACGTGCACAAGCTCAGCGGAAGAGGCCTTCTTTGATGCTTGCTACGCCTCTAAATTCTAGCTACTTCACATAGTATATATGATTATTCTTGACGATTATTCCTCATTAGCGAGTTTTTACCTCACTGAGTAGACTGAATTATTATAATTATATATATATAATATATATATATATGATATATCTATATAGATATATATATATATATTAATATTATATAATATATATTATATATATTAATATATATATATATATATTATAATATATTATATTAAATATTATATATGATTGGCCCAAGGAGGCAAGTGAGTAATATTATTGTAATTATATTATCATAGTCCTGTGTAATGATAAATTATGAATGATAACGTTAACACGAAGCTTTGATCATATTATTATATAAACAGACAAGAGAGGTGAGATTTATCCAAAATAAACTCTTTATAGTACATTAGTAAAATGAAGTATATATATATATTATATATAAGTATATAATATATATTATATAGATATATATATATAATAATATATATATTATATTATTAATTATAATATATAATATATATATACTTTCTTTTACTATAACGTAACAACCAACCGATTCTATTAGCGTAAATTGATAATTATGAAGTAGTGTATTGGATATGTAGTATTAGCACTAATAGTATTTCTTATTTCTATTCATATAATACATATTATTTGCAAAAGAAAAATTTCATTATTCTCTAACGTACTAATGTTAGTATGAGAGGAGGCAAAGCAATTTAACGTAAGACCTTGCAATTTCAGTAGAGCAAATCTAATTTTACTGCTGCGAGCGTTAAGGCGAAATAGTAGACCTTAAGTTTATTTCTCTAGCGACTTAGTTGTAGATAATAACTTTACGCGAATGCTTTGTGCTATTAACGTTTTAACATACTCTAAACTCGATTTCCTTATAAAAGCTATTTCTTTCTTGCATCATAAACTTGTATGACTGGAGTAATTTTAGTTAGACGAAATAGAAGAATAACTAATAGATCAAAGTTACCTAAGAATTATGTGGTAATAATGTTAGCTTTTTGAGCCACTTAGATACTGCTAAACTTTTCTTTTTAATCTCTTTTTTACTTCATCATCATATTTGGCAAAAATGCCTCAGATAACAACAGTCAGTCTGTATGTCAGTTCTTCACCTAATTAGAAATATTACTTGCTGCGTGACAAATATCCGTTTAATGTAGTTTATAACTACATCAAGCAGAATGTATTTTTTTTATTTCACGCTACATCACGCATGAGCAGCGCAGACGAAGATAACTTAGTGTCTAGTCACTCTGTCCAATAGCGGCGTTAGGGGGAGGGGGACGTTGTGGGAGAGTGAAAGTTGTCGGAAGCGGTACGACGATGAAGAAAAAGGGGTGCTACACGTTATTACACACAATAATTGATTGCTTAGTGGCCTGGGCTTTAATAATTTTTCATATCATGAAAAAGAAACAATTAGGTAGTTGATATTCGATAGATTGGGATTTAAAGTACTACAGCTTTTGTTGTAATAAATGGAGATTTCTAATTAATAAGTATTTATTTCAGAGAACTTTCATACGTTCAGTGTTTAAAGGGTTTGACTTACAATCAGGGGGCGAGCGCCGTAGTAATCTCGCCCAGGGTACCGATAGTGCTACAACAGCCACTGACTCTGTATATCACTTTTCGATTGAATTCCAGACTTTGCATCATGAGATGCGGAGCTAAACGCCATACTTTCTCCACCAGAGCTTGGAAATGGAAACAATTAATTTCCTCCGAGGGTGTATTGAGACTACAACTATAGCGGTTACAGTCAGCTCCAATGAGTCATGGACGTTCTCACAAAAAATACTATATAATAAACATTAATACGTAATATAATATCCAATAGTATTTGAATATAGAATTAAGTTTATTGTGCCATTTGCCATTTACTGCCTGTATATTTGTATCATTTAAAATGGCAAGGCGAAACATGTATAATGTCCTCTTTAAGTTATACGGTATATAGTTACTTGTGTATTAGTTTTGTGTGAGTGTAAAATGTGGAGTCATCTTCTAGTAATTAACTTGTTGACAAATATTACAAATATAGGCAAATGTTAGAGTCATAACTCTCCATTATATACTTTCCACCTGAATTCGAGACATTACACGTTGAGTGATGGAACTCAACACCGCATCTCACCAGAGTTAGGAAATAAATATTAAATATTTCTATGATTTTTAGTATGTAATTCCACACTAATGATTGAACTCAGCGGGATTAGAACCCGGGCCTCATAGACCGTCTAAGCGCTCTGACCGCTAAGCCATACGTTCTTTATCAAGGTGTGTCGCAATTCTTATATGATTAAAGAAAACATATACAATAATTCCATCGTATTTATCTGTACTTAGTGTGGACTACACTACAAAAATCATGCAAATATTTAATAAAATAGCATTCTCTTTTGCCAAATGAGAATTCTTTGAAATTCGTAAAAATACCTTCTCCCACCATAATTTGTGTAAATTATGGAATTTTATCGAACCATTGTTAAATGTACTGTATGCACATATATTTATATACCTACTAACTAATTGAGATATAATAGTATATAACAGAGTCTATCAGTGTATCTTGTAATACAGCGTCCATTTTCAGCAATTATTTCAATCAAGCTAATTAATCGTGTATAGCCGAATTGCGATGAGACTACCAACAATTTCCAGTACTAAATTTTGAACTTTGGTAACTAACAGGTAATAACTAAAAAAAAAGCTATGATAAAATCTGTTGCTTTAACGATACCCTAAAATTTATTACAGATTTTTTTATAAAGCCCAAGATAGTCCCATAGTCCCATCCTATGACGTTGTGAAGCTCTTGCCAAGCCATACCTATAGAAAATATTGAATCGAGTACAGACATAGTGCTTGGTTTAAGATTTATACACAAGGAATTATCTCATAGACTGATTCTGGGTACTATTGTTACAGGATTACAATGTTGTGATTTCTAGTAATGGATTTCAGAAATCTCAAGCTATGCGTACGCATTAGTCCGCTTTGAATCGCCTACTGGCTACCATCTAGATACCATCTACTGAAGTGGACTTAAAATAAATTACATGCGGTAAAAATTGCAATAATTGAGCAACTAAAGACAATTGTCGAAAGAATAAACGTATTTGAGTTAGGTTTTCGTAATTTTCAAACAATCATATTGGTCCTAATATTGAGAGTAAAAAAAAAGAGCTTAAGTATATAATCAACTACTGAGATATGATAAAGTATGAAAATATATCCGTAGACTGGAAAAATGCAGTTTGAGGAATTGTGGGTATCTATAACAGGGCTTCCCCTTAATATTTTTATGACTTTTAATGTGTGAATAGAAATATACTTAAGAAAACATATAAACATATATTAAACATATATGTATAAACATATATGTATATTAATCTTAAATGTATGTTGAACGCAGCGGAATTCCCGCGCCTCATGGAAGCCGTCCCAGCGAAGCTCTCATATGCTTTTTACAACTTATTACGTTATAAAGGCAAAAGCAGAGGTTTTCGTAATTGAAAATATCCTCTCTGGGATATCAATTGATTTTAGTTACGGTCCTTAATGAAACTAAAAACAGTTTACTTACCTTATGAATCCTGACTCAAGCGGTATGTATATAAGGCTTGAACAGTCGTTGAGTCGAAAAATTTCAGGTACTTTGCATCCATTATGCACAAGTCTGTAGTCATATACCATAATATCCAAGCTTCGATTATTGCTTCAAATGGCGAAATATAGCAGACTACCACCCAACCTAATGGGATTTTTATGGGGTATGATGGAACCAGTTATTTTATATGGTACTTCATAGCCCGCCTAGTTCAGAACACCTAGAACCCTCACGTTACGGAAATTAAAACTATGTGGCACGGTCTGACCACACTCGCAACACATTCATTCATAAGCTCCAAGAGTTGCGCCTGAGATAGTAAGGCCACGAAAAGCACCGGCCTATGACACTTAAAAAAGCGATGGCTGGTTAACGTGACTAAGGATGTTCAAGGGTTCCAGTGAGGTCGGTTAAGTTGTACAGAAGACTCATTTAAGCTGGGATAATGCCCATAATAATATAGAGTTCAAAATACCGAACTTCGATAACAAGAGTTCGTTTTGGTGTTCTATGTTTTACTCTTTTTATAGATAGTAATTTTTATATATATATATATATATAGTATATATATATATATATATATATATATATATAATATATATATATATATATATATATATATATATGCCTATATATATGTATATATATATATATATATATAATATATATATATATATATATATATATATATATATATATATATATATATATATATAATCATTTGATCAGGTCGGCTAGACCGATATAAATTAAATTTATATATATTTTAAAAGGTATTTGGATGGTTTGAATATACAACTGGACTGGACTGACGCTGCACAATTTCGGGCAAGACAACTTCTGTCGACCCAATACTTAACTAATATATGAATAGAAGAAACCGTTCGAGAACAAAATATCAAAGAAGTGATTTAAAAAAAGTGTTTAAAAGCCTTGAACTAAAACAATATACTTAAAAAAAATAATACATCACATAACATTTCCGTTTCGTAACGTTACAGCCTACACTTGAAAACCGTTTAAACTATATAAACTTAATATTTCAAAGGAATTTAGTTTTTATGTCATATGAATAAAGTTCTTTTTTCATTGGAAACTGTCGTTGCTATTTCAGGCAGGCATCACGTAGGGAATGCTTCATTTTTAATTGTTATTTGTTTTCTGGCGATGAAAACATGCCACGGTTGTGTTACACCATTTTAACTTGCGGTAATACTAACGTATGTGTTTTTATGAATATTTCTTTCATACATACATACATACATACATACATACATACATACATACAAACATACATACATACATACATACATACACCCGGAGCAGAGGTGTACTGCTACCGGGCGCGTCCCCACGTGCGGATTGCCCGAGGCTCGCATTAGCGACACAGGGTCGGAGTGAATAAAATAGCTCCCGCGGACAAAACATAACCTTAATGTCAAGGTCTGGCGTGCCGAGGACTGGAAGGCGTCGAGGTATAATGACGTCGCAAGCGCTTCCCTGGGGTACCAGGTCCAACCCCAGGCGTATTTAGTGGCCTTACTCCGGCAACCGGGGCTCTGCCGGAGCGGACTGTTTATTTCCCTAGGTTCTCGTAGGAATCGTATGGATGCTAAAATAAAAAATAACTCAAAAAATGATGAAGAGATGGTATTAGAGAAGGCGTTAGAACGCCATGAACAACTTATCAATGGCTTAAGCGAATTTATAAAAGGAAAAATGAATGTGCGCGGAGAAATCCGAAAATATGTAGCCTCACTAGGCATATCATTTAAAAGGATTGCTGGGGAAGTTGAGAAACAAAATCTCCCAACTTCCACAACAGAAGTTCAAACGTCACCGTCACTCTTAAGATCGTATTCTGAGACGACAGCGAAGGATACTGAAGTAGAGGAGAGTAATAAGACAGCAACGCCTAATAGTAGGAAAGCTCGCAAATCAAAAAGAAAAGAGCGCACCTCACCTGAAGAATCGAATAGGGTTACAAAAATAAGAAGAAAGGAGGCAGTGAGAGAGCCGCTATCTGAGGAACAGATCACTGAACCCGAACCTGAATCTGAGTGGAAGGAAGTTAAAAAGAAAACCAGCCTAAAGAAGAGAACAGCCAAAAGAGAAAGAGCCAATGCACTTATAATTCGGCCAAGAGAGAAGGAGCAGTACGCTGATATTTTAAAACGAGTGAAACAGGATCCAACAGCGCATAATATCAGTCAGTGCGTTAACAAAGTGCGAAGAACTACCGCAGGAGACGTGCTACTGATACTGACAAGAAAGGACACAGATAAAGCCCCGGAACTGAAAAAAACTTTAATTGACCTCCTCGGCCAGGATGCAGTAGTGGTAAGCAAAGGACCTGAGCAAGATGTGGAAATTAAAGACATAGAAGAATCTACTACAAAGGCAGAGATCATAAAAGCAATTCAAAAAGCAGCGGGTGAAGGTTGTGAAGTTCCACCTGAGGCTGTCAAGGGCATGCGTAAGGCATACGGAGGAACCATTACGGCATCTGTGAGACTACAGTCAAGGATAGCCCAAAAAATCGTCGATTATGGGAAAATTAAGATAGGTTGAGTTAACTGTCGAATTAGGGATATAAAAAGACCTACTAAATGCTTCCGTTGCTGGCATTATGGCCACATCGCTAATAAATGTACCAGCAAGCAGGATAAAACTACATGCTGCATTAAATGTGGGGAAAGCGGCCATAAAATTGCCGAGTGTGCAAACGAAGCCAAATGCGCCCTTTGTTTGGAGACGGGAGATGTAAAAAATGCACACACGCATTTTGCAGGCTCTGGGAAATGTCCCGTCTTCAGGAAAGCTCTCCAGAGGTGAAATATCGAAAAAATGCCTCAAGTTATGCAAATCAATCTTAACCATTGTGAAGATGCACATGACTTGCTAATGCAGACGACACGAGAGAAAAAACTGGACATGGTTATGATCTCAGAGCCTTACAAACACCTGCACAGTGAATCTTGGATCTCTAATGAAGATAGAAGTGTTGCTATATGGATATGCGGTAAAAACTCCTTTCAAAGAATAAGTAACCAAACTAACAGCGGATTTGTAAAAGCTAAGGTAGATGTAATATACTCCTACAGCTGCTATGCCCCACCAAGCCAAACTATTGACGAATTCAGCGATTTTCTTGACGTCCTAGTGGAAGACGTACGAACTAACTTCCCGGTTGCAATAGCAGGGGATTTTAACGCATGGGCGACTGACTGGGGTAGCAAAACCACGAATGCCAAAGGATGCGCACTGATAGAGGCAATGTCCACTATTGACGTAGTGTTGCTAAATACCGGTGACGAACCTACATTCAATGCACTTTGTTGGAATGTGTCCAATAAAGTAACGAACCCATACAAAGTACAAAAAGAACCTGCTACGATAGGATGGAGAGTCAGCATATTCGAACCTGAGTTATTTCAGATGGCCTGAGTTATTTCATATTAAATCAAAGGGTGCATCCAATAATGCGTCGGACATTATCAGGAGAATAACAGCAGCCTGTGATGCAACTATGCCGCGGAAACGAATGCTAGCCGACTACCAGCGGTCTACTGGTGGAATGATAACATTGCTCAACTACGGCAAAAGTGCATCCGCGCTCGAAGACTTTCTCAAAGATGTAGGAAGACACCACACTTTGAGCAATTGTACAAAAAATACAAGGAGGCACGGTCAATCCTAAACAAAGCAATAATAGAAAGTAAAAGAAGCTTGTGGACAAAAATGCTAGAAGATATAGAAGCCGATCCCTGGGGTAAGCCTTATAAAGTCGTCATGAAAAAGCTCAACAACCATTGTACCATAGCGCCGACTGATCCCGTTATGATGGAAAAAATTGTCACTTTACTTTTTCCACAGCAAGCAAAGTTTAAATATGACAAAATACAGCATCCTCGCGAGGTCATAGCACCGGTGCTGGAAGAAGAACTAATGGAGCACCTGGATTGGATGGCATCCCCAACGTAGCGTTGAAACTTGCAATCAACCTAAAATCTTCATAGATACCTACAATACCTGCCTCCAAGAAGGAACCTTTCCAACTACATGGAAACGACAAAGACTGGTGCTTCTCCCGAAAGGGAACAGACCGCTAAGCGAACCATCTTCATATTGCCCCTTGTGTATGCTAGATACAACGGGAAAGATATTGGAAAGAATAATTCATGGTAGAATAGAGAAAGTAGTTGAGCCACAACTTTCGGAACACCAATACGGATTTAGAAAAGGAAAATCGACCCTTGACGCGGTCAACCTTGTCCTAAACACTGCTAGGAAAGCGATATCGGGGGCTAGGTGGAAGAGAGGCTCTAAAAAATACTGCCTCGTCGCAAGCCTTGACGTTAAGAATGCGTTCAATGCAGCAAAACGGGATACTATTATGAATGCTCTATTTCGCGGATAGGGTACTTGTATATAATACAGACGATGGACCAAAAGAATACAAAATCTCAGGTGGAGTACCACAAGGGTCTGTATTGGGTCCCCTATTGTGGAATATAATGTATGACGGGTTACTAAAGCGTGAAGTGCCTCGGGAAGCAAGGTTGGTTGCGTTTGCCGATGACTTGGCAGTGGTAGTAGTCGCCAAACACTTGGAAGAGATTCACTGGACTTTTGATAAGACCTTCGAAATAATTCGACAGTGGATGAACCTGGCTGGACTAGAGCTGGCAGAGCATAAAACCGAAGCCGTACTGATCACCAGCAGAAAACAAATGGAGACAACCTCACTCAGGGTCGGCAATCACGAGCTTACGACGCAGCCGTACATTCGCTACCTGGGTATAATGATTGATTCACGTATTAATCTTAAAAAACAAGTAGAATACGCTGCAGCGAAAGGAACGGTAGTCGTAAAAACATTGGCCCGACTCATGCCCAACATCGGAGGACCTAAACAAAATAGAAGGAGACTATTGTCAACAGTTGTCACATCAGTACTCCTATATGGTGCTCCAATCTGGTCTGATGCGCTTAAAATAAAGCAGCAAGACAAATATGGCGTCAGTGTATAGGATAGGTGCACTCCGAGTAGCTAGCGCATTTCGCACGGTATCTACGGAAGCAATAAGCGTGATTTCCGGTATGATTCCTATAGAAATATTGACTGAAGAACGAATGAATCTGTACCAGAGCAAAAAGGTTAACTCTGATCTAATTTTTACGGAGGCAAAACATAATGTGAGGCGAAAAAGCATTGCAAAGTGGCAGGCAGCAGGCATTCGTCTTATATCGAAGATCGAACCGTGGCTGAACCGTAAGCATGGTGAGATTAATTACTACCTCACCCAGATGCTCTCAGGTCACGGCTGCTACCGAGATTACTTGTACCGCTTTAAACATGAGAATACCCCAGAATGTCTAAGGTGCAGAGGTGAGGACGAAAACGCTCAACATGTTTTCTTCGAATGTCCAAGTTACGAAGATGCTAGAGATGCTTTGCATACCAGAGTTGGCAGGCAAATATGTCCTGATAATATAGTCGAGATAATGCTGTCGTGCACATCATCTTGGGAAGCAATAAGCGACTACGCAAGGGATGTCCTAAAATACCTACGTAGGAAAGAGCAAGCTCGGAAAAGTACAAATATTTAAATACACCACAAGAGAAAAAGCTGTTTGCTAATCGTCCCCCCGTGAAGTAATTCCTTACGGCCATCCCACGGGGAATAAGATGCTAAGAAGTCTGAGGGTTTTTTAGTCGGTAGAGGCCAACCATAGGCGAGTCCGACATACGGGGTCACTGAGAGACTAACCCTTATGATACGGAAGCGTATTTTTCCCTCAATGAAAAAAAAAAAAAAAAAAAACATACATACATACATACATACATACATACATACATACATACATACATACATACATACATACATACATACATACATACATACATACATACATACATACATACATACATACATACATACATACATACATACATACTACATACATACATACATACATACATACATACATACATACATACATACATACATACATACATACATACATACATACATACATACATACATACATACATACATACATACATACATACATACATACATACATACATACATACATACATACATACATACATACATACATACATACAATACATACATACATACATAACTTCACGCTTTATCCCATGCGGGGTAGTAAAACAGATATTTCTTTCATCTTCTCGCAATACCCCACATAGCACGGTAGGCAGAGAGGACCCAATCTAAATATCCAATCTGGAATGGACTAGCATGTTGGGTGCGAACCTATCGCCGCACTTGGTCTTAGCCGCGTAATGAAAATAATTTATTCCCCCGGAGAGGACCCCCGGAGAGCATGTATGAAGAGGTTAATGACAGTGGAGGAGGCTCAAGAGATGAATATATGTATGGATGTATCTAAAATAAACTCATTTTGGCCATATTCGATTGGGAAAATGAGAGCTAAAATTCGACCATTTAAATCAAATTCTCGTGAAACAATCAGTAAGTGTAATATTAATACAGTTTCAATAGTTATCTTTGCGTGAATACGATGACTGTTGGAGTGTAAAGCACTTCCGGCGGCCAAGATAAAGTTATCACAGTTAACGATTTAACCGAAATAAACAAGTACTGGGCCGTGTCTGTTTATTGATCTCCCTCTACCTTGCTATATACGGGATGCTGGGTGAAGCTGAAAAAAGGCTAGTATATGGAGAAGGGATATTGAGGTTCCCACATTATAAGAAAATGATTAAGATAATTGTCTTTTATGAAAAGGAAAACTATATTACATAAATATTTATATATTTTGAACGAATAAGAATTAAGCACTAAGTAGTACATACAAATGGCGTATATAATATTAAATATAGGTCTATTGATCTATTTATATCATCTAATTATTCACTACCAATATAGTAGTCGTTACTGCAAAGTGTTCGAAAAATGGGTCTCCAAAAAATGTCTCTAGGTCTCCAAAAAATGTACAATACAAAAATATTCGGTAGAGAAAATAGATATATATTTTATTTTAAATGTGTTAAAAATAACAAAAATGAAAGATCTGATTAAGAATTTACAGTTTCAAATTAAGTTTGTTGTGCATTCATGCAGGAATGCGGGCACGAGTTGTGCTAAGAATGCGCAAGGCGAAATGATTTAATATATTTTCATTATTTTTAAAGTATTATTTCACACTAAGGAAAGAACAACACCTTTTTAGATAACATAAAAATTTTAACGTAGCGTTATTTGAACCCGCATCTTAGAAACCGTCCAAGCACTCTGACCACCAAGCCATACGTCCCCCATACGTTCTTGAGAAAAGTATAACAACATACGTTAACACATATTGTTTGGGATCTAAGACATAATTTCAGTTAAGTAAAAAAAAAGATAACCTAGTCACTGCTTTCCCCATTTCCGTTCAGAATTAATTTAAACTATACTGTACTTCACTTAAAAACTTCAAGACCTCCATCAAGTCTTACCTAATTACTTAATGGCCGAAATAAAAATTGAATATATTGTAGTTGGCGCTGCATTTGGAAACTTTGGCAAAATATTTGGACACTATCCAATTCGTCGGAGGCCTCCGAGATACAAGCCCGCTGAAACTTGCAAATAGCCAATGAATCTCCCTATATGATTTAACGTCTGCCAAGAGTGTCATAAATATATAAGAGGGAAGGGGTGGCTTTGAACTGACATATTAGATGTATTAAAATTGAAATGATAAAGAAAAATGTCAATGTGTATACTGTTTACTTGTTGTGAGGCAGTCGGTGTATTGGGATAGCGTCTGACTGCAAACGCGACGGTTGCAGGTTCTGTTTCCCGTTAGGGTAATGATTATTTATTAATGGTATTCGTTTGCCTTGATAAAGATTCCCTTTGACTATGGGCGAGAAAATATCTATGTGAAGATGCTTTTTTTAATCAATTGTTTATTTTTTGTTTATTCTAAGTTACTGTCACTCACTTCACAAATCACTGTGGTCTCGTCGCCTTCACTTTCAGTATATTACACACACACACACAAATGCACACACACACATGCACACACACACATGCACACACACACATGCACACACACACACATGCACACACACACATGCACACGCACACACATACATAAAATTCTTGATGCAAATAAGTGGAGTGCCATAAGACTTAAATTTCTATATTTCTCAAAATATTTGAATTTTTATTAAGATAAAGAATAAATAGCAGTCACAGATTTATCATCTTACATATGGTTTATTAAAATGAAACCTAAAATACATAAGATGTAATTTTTAGATTATCTAAAAAGTACTTAGCAGTATTTTACGAAGAGGCAACCTTTGGGAGACCTTCGTCCCGCCTTTGGTGATAATTGTGATATAAATATTGCTACAAACCAGCGGTTAGTTTTCTTTAAAGGAAAACCCAATAGACCATATGTTTCGAAAGTGTTCGGACAGAGATTTCATGTAATTGCATTAAAGGACATAAATTACTAAATAATAATATTGCCTACAAGCAACTGCCCCTTGATTAACATAATTTCATTGCTTAAATATTACCCTCTTTTTACAAGTGATACCTAACTATATAAGCAAATTTTTATTTTTGTGCATTTATTCAAAATATAAAAAATAATTTTTTTGTTATTATTTCTATCTTATTCCTGGCGCCGTAGGCATATGGCGAAGACAATAGAAATAATATCGGTCAAGTGTGAGTAGTACTCGCGCACCGAGGGGCCCGTACCTATTTCATGATTGCGCTAAGGAAAATACTACTTGTAAAAATTGACAAACTTAAATTTGCGGTCGTATGTTCATTTGATACCTTGCATGAACTACAGTATAAGTTTGTAATGGTCAACGGGAGGTACCTCGTAGGTTTTGTTTACGCGGCTTTGTTCATACAAAACGCTAAAAAAATTAATATTAACACTTACATCTAGTGATTTTGTTAACTTACAGATTTAATTGTTTCCGCGCTTCAAAAGATTATTAACTTGGATATTAGTTGTTCATTGCAATTTTATTTTTAACGTGATTTTGAGAAAATCGTCGTGACAAACGGACGGACAGACGGACGGACAGACAGACAGACGGATCCTATAAGGGTTTTCTATTTTCCTTTTGAGGTACGGAACCCTTATCATGCAAAAGAACAACAGCTTATTTCTCCCCTTATTTGTATTGACATTCAATATGTTGCTACACAGGAAACGTAATATTTTAAGTGCATACGCTTCCCTTAACTAGAGTAAGCTTAATTCAATTTAAGCTTCCTTACAAACGAGCTTTATTGTAAACGAAGCTTATTATCTGACTGTGAAACAAATTACAGGAAACTATAAATATTGCTGACCACAAAAAGTAATTAACTTACCATCTAAATCAATATTCTAAGAGAAATGTCTGACTGTAAATACAGGGAATATAAACAGGGAAATAATAACAATTCAAATATATATATATATATATATATATATATATATATATATATATATATATATATATATATATATATACATATATATATATATATATATATATATATATATATATATATATATATATATATTATATATATATATATATATATATATATATATATATATATATATATATATATATATATATATATATATATATATATATATATATATATATATATATATATATATATATATATATATATATATATATATATATATATATATATATATATATATATATATATATATATATATATATATATATATATGTGAACTAATATAACCCATCACAGAAGTCTTAGATTCAATCAATTTAGTTGATTAATAGGTACAAGCTATTTCTCGTCGCCGTCCGACGATGTTCAATAGCTAGAAATTGCACCATCAAAACTATATTTTCAAAATTGAAGACGAAATTCTCATTCGCTATATTGCATACTTTAAAATTTTATATATATTTAGGCTTCAAAATCTGGGTATTATTATGGTGATATTAATATGGGGTATATTGAGATTATAACAGGTTATCAAATTAATAAAAAAAATAGATAAATAATATATTATTATTACATTTACAAGCATATTGCCAATAAAACAATTAGTAATATCACCAGAAGTTAGAGAGTATTCAGTACTGGAAAAAAAGTACTTAACTGTTAATCTTTTGTTCACTTACAGGCCTATCTACACTATATTTTTCTTAAACAACTCGAAGTTACTTTATACAAATCGTTTTCCTCCATGAAATGATGCATGCAAGCATGTATGCACTTATATATCTTACTAAGCTTTACCTGCGGTTCCTCCCCTGGTCAAATGGAAATCAGTAGGAGTTGTATATGGACACATGACACTTATGGGCGAAGAATCAGGGAGGGCCGGGTCCATGCCCACCCGAGAATCTTCTGATGCCAACCCTACAATATATTAGTAATAAAAACTTAAGAAGATAAAATTAATTCAAGAACCATTCCAAACTTTACCTAAGAATAATTCTAATTTGACTATTTTCGATAATATTAAGATATTTTTATATAAATAAAATTTAATGCGACTTAACTCGCTAGCAAAAAATCTCTAGTTACGCCCACGGACACATTCTAAGCAGGTTTCATAGAAACCATTACCGCAATGTATATAATTTTTTTCGTCCGTTTTTTTGGAACCAGTAGTTCCTTAGATTTCGCGTCCCACCATACAAACTCTTCAGCCTTATATATATCTATTATAAAATTATAGAGATATAGATTATATTAATAAAAAAAAAACAAAAAATTATAATACGGACGTGTATTAAAATAAAGGGGTTACCAACAAAAGAGAATTTACAACATTATATTAATAAAGGCTCATGAAACAAAAGACCGACTACGGTAGGAGAATATTCCATTGAAGTTTTTAACGTTGTTACTTTTAATGATCGAAATTGTTAATAAAATTTACTTGCGGCTGTTTCCCAAAACAAAATTCTAATAATTGATCTCAACGGTTCATTTAAACTTGGCATTAATTGAATTTGGTCGAGTCGAGGTTATTGAGGAGCGATCGATTTTATAAGTTCTTAGTTCTAAGTTTTGACCTACTTCCATTATTAGGCGAAGATCTAAATACAAAGCGCTTGTAATATATAATTGAATCAAATGAATCAATCTTACGCTATAGCTATCACGCATATAAGACTGATTCAAATCATTAGGTTTTCTACCTCGAAAAATAAACGAAACCCTTATAGGATCTCTGTAGGTCTCTCCGTCTGTCCGTCTGTCAGTCCGTCCGACCTGCATACCTAAGTTTGTCGACTCTTATTAGATGTATTTCATTGACGTAGACTTACAGTATATATAAAGGATAAAATTTCATAATTGATCACTTATAAGTTTTACTAATACGAGATTGAATATGAAACGCCTGTAATTAAAATATATATAAAAACAATAACTAAAACTTATTGCACAATTGCTTACATAGCGAATTAATTAGTACACTTACAATGCATGCTCACAAAAGTTAGTTTTAAATAATATTTATTATTGGGCAATCCCAATATGCAATACAGATATGTCGTAGGTAGCTATGCAAGATGGCGGCGTCATAAAGTACCAACAAAAACCTAATATCTTAACAAATTGGTAATGTTGAACAAAATGGCGACCCGTTTCTGGATCTCGTCTAACGAATAATGAGATATCATCAATTAGAAAATTAAATCAAGAGTTGATACAAAGAAAAACTTTATATTTTGTTTAAATTCAAAGAGAGCAATTATAGAACTTCTTGAGATTATTATAAATTGATAAATATCTAACTAAATACGAGCATCAGTGCTTGAAGCTAGTAGTAATAAAATATAATGATAATTGGTCAGTCAGTCATATCAGCAGTTACTTATATATGTATATATAGGTTTGATGGAAGGAATAATAAAGTCTACTCACGGTTAGCACTGAGTATATTCAACACCACTTTAAAGTACATATAGTATACACATATAAGTAGTAAAACACTATGATGAAGCACAATATAGTTATTACAAGATCAAACACAAACATATAATATAAAATAGAACACGATAATTAATATAATATACAAAATAATAGCGAAAACGGAAAGAGCGCATCGAATGGCAAGTAGCGACTGTTAGTGAATATTTTTGTCATCTACCAAGGGGTAGATGGAGACCGTCATGGCTCAGGCGACGGATATCTTTTAACAATAGACTACGAATACGATTACGTACGATAAAATTTATAAATTCTATTTATTAATATTATTATGAAAGTGATAATTATATAAGTGAATTATTTGAATTTAATACTAAATGAACTATAAATATATATAATAGTACCCTACATCTATATACTCGCAAGGCCCTTCCAGTATTTGTATTGGTTAGATCTGATCTCCATTAAACACCTCAACAGTGATCTCTTCTTCAAAAGATATATATATATATATATATATATATATATATATATATATATATATATATATATATATATATATATATATATATATATATATATATATATATATATATATATATATATATATATATATATATATATATATATATATATATATATATAACCTTAATCGTTTCGTTATAACTCACATTCAGTAGAATGTGTCAGGTGGCTTACATGACGTCACCGATGGCAAAGCTGCAGATAAGAGCTTCCATGAAATAAAGAAAAATATGCATAATATATTATGAACTAAAAATAAAATAACTTACAGAACAGTTCTCAGCATTCCGAACTATAGTAAAACTTAAATAAAGCACAAATAGGTCAAAACCGAGCCAAAATTTAATATAAAATGTATGAGAGGCAGAGTAGAGAATTCATATTTGCGATATTACAGGCTTTTATGCGACGTGCTTTTAGTGCTTTAAGAGTAAGGTATTTAAGTAATTGTGGATTACAAAACCTATAGGCTTTGGATAAATGTTTTATTGGGAGCTTTTTGTTTTAATTGATTGTGCTTTTCTTTTCTTAACAAATATTTTTTATTGAAAAATGACTTCGTAATCGATACAAATAATATATAATAGGGAGATATATGGCTTTTATTAATCTTTTCAGATAAAAAAAATATATTAAAATATGTAATCTTTCCGTCGAGAGGCGTGACTTGGCGTAGCGGCACAGCATCTCATTATCAACGTGACTCATTTGGATTCGATTCCCTCGGGAAATCGGGAAGAATGAATTATTTCATTTCCTCGTTCTGGTAACAAAACAAAGCACGGCGTTGAGTTCCGCCACTCAACGCGCAATGTCTCAAAATTGGGCAGCGCGTGGCAAACAGAATGTCTTAACACTAGATTCCCTCTGGCTACCTTGCTATTTGCGGGAAATAGCGGGAATATGATTATTTATTTTTTGTGTTATATTTTAAAATAAATATTAATAAAAAAAATACTGCAACATATATAGTCAACATACAGTAGTCCACTTAGTCATAAGTAATTTCGCAAGACTTCCCAAATGTTAAGAGATTCAAAGAATATTGACAAAACATATTGAACGTAAAATGTAAAACATTATGATAAGTTATAACCTCACAACTCATCCGGCATCCAATTCTGTCGCTTGTAGCCAGTTGTCCAGCATCCATATTTTCTTGCTAGTAATCAATATGTAATTATTTTAATTTAATTAATTGAATAAATCAAAGTATTTTGAAAACAGCTCAAAAGGAAAGCTCACGAAACTTGGCTACCTTATACAAATACAGTGCATTATCAAAATCAGTCAAGCTTTTTAGGGATAGTGTCAAATAATAATAATAAGGTGATGGCCCTAAATTTATTTTCGTAACTAAAGTTAAAAACCTAACTACACGTCGTGATATGCGACACAACTGCTTTGGACAACTCTAGATCGCCATATGCATAAACACGCACACAGACACACACACACACACGCACACACACTCTTAGCCAGGTATGAGCAAAATATTTAAATTATAATTTATTTTAGAGTATATTTTTTATTTTTTTATTTTTATGTATAATTGTCACTGTTTTTCATATCATAATATTTTTATACTTTACATTTGAAGCAATATTTGCGTCTTAAGTATGCACGTGGGCGTTGGCGCTGCGCTGCAGTTTTCTTTTAGCTTTAGCAGTAGTCAACGCTTGCTCTTGTTATGTTCCAAATAATTTTTTTTTTAATTTTTATATTTGTAAAACCCTAAAACCAGATACAATTGTAACAAGTTATTACACGATGTATTTGATTATAGGCCATTTAGGCCAGGTTTTTTACCATACTGCAAAGTATCTATTATTTTTTATCACTCTTTATAGAATTTTTTTAAAGATAATAAATATTAATAAATAAATATGTATACCCTGTATCCCGCATATAGCAAGGTAAGCAGAGGGAACCTAGTGTTAAAACACTTCGTTCATCCCTTTACGCCTTTAGAGACATTGCGTGTTGAGTGGCAGAACTCAATGGCCGTGATTTGCCTTGTTGCCAGAGCAAGCACAATGAAATTAATTAATTCTCCCCAAGTGGGAATCGAACCTACAAACCATCACGCTTACACTTAGATGCTGTGCCTCTACACCATGACAATCCTCAATATAATTTAAGTATCAAATTACTTTTAGTTTTCCATACAAATGGTTATAGGTTGAGCGACACACATTTTTCGGTTAAAACTTTCCGCCTTATCACGCCACTGAGTAAGTCTGTAGAGTACTATATTTTTTGTAACTTTACTAAACTTAAAGAAAAACAATAAACTCATTAATTCAACGAATTAATTTCATACAAATGAGTGCATAAAATGTATGAAATTTGTTGTGAAGTGAAATCTTGCACAGAAAAAAACCATTACAAACGTATATTTGTAGTACATTTTATACAAAATTTGTGGATTTTAGTTAAGTTGTAATCATGAAATTGTACGTTGTTGTTGTTATTAAGGAACCTTCTATTTGGCCGATATTTTTAATTTTCGTATAAGAAATACGTAATACGTACGTATACGTAGCAAAAAACGAAAGTAAACAGGGACTACTCATTCATACTATACATCTATACGTATTTATATATACCTGTGTACGCGTGAAATACGCGTTGCCATAGCAACGTGTTTATACAAAAGTTATATTGTTTAAACGTAATATGGTAGTATGTGGTGTGTATGTGTATATATATATATATATATATATATATATATATATATATATATATATATATATATATATATATATATATATATTGGTACAAGATCCACACGACAATGCCATTGGACAACACGACAAAACACGTCGCGTTTTCTAAGAGTATTATTATTAGGAGGAATGAAACATGTTTATGCGTGAAGCCATCTGCGTTGCGGCCGGCATAAATCTCCGCCGAGACGTCGTGGATAAATCTTCGGGATTATCAGACAGGGTTTCTGGTTTAGAAATGGCTCATCTTTATCAATTGCTTGTCGCTATTTTATCTCTATTTTTGATATCTCTGGTACTTATATATATATATATATATATATATATATATATATATATATAATATATATATATATATATATATATATATATATATATATATATATATATATATATATATATATATATATATATATATATATATATATATATATATGCGTACTTTTGTAGCTTCTTGATTTTATATATGGATACATTCAAAACACAACTAAATAAGTACCAAGATTTCGGTAGTTTAAATACTTTCTAATGTTTCTTCTGTTATGTGTGGAATAATATTTTAAAAATAATAATAGCTTAAGTGGACTTGGGACTATAGTCTTTCTTCTTTAAAACTAAAATAATTAATTCTTAAACGTTTCTTTCTCTATTACTTTAAATATAAGTGCACATG
Source organism: Dione juno (assembly GCA_037127375.1). NCBI lineage: Eukaryota > Metazoa > Arthropoda > Insecta > Lepidoptera > Nymphalidae > Dione > Dione juno. The sequence goes on from JAXRJS010000069.1 coordinate 314,525, forward strand.
GCTATGGGTAACTGTAACTACTGCAATATATGAATATGGGTTGAAACTCTATTTGTCGATTTACCCTATGTTAATTTTTAACATATATCTATAAATCCTTATTTTCCCGGGTTGTTTTAATTAACTATAAACGACGGACATTTTGCTCTGTATTTAGAGTTTTGTATTTGAATGGAAAAATCAATACCTTTATAGGATCATTTTGTTGTTCGCCTATTTATCTGTCTGTTCGTCCGTATATCAAGGCCGTTTTTATTAAGATTGCGTGGAAGTATTTAAGTAGAAAGTAAAACCAAATATTCAGGTCTATAGTGCCTTGGAGCAAGGAAAAATCAAAATCTGAGTCAACGCAATCAATGTTTTGTTTAAGACGAAATTTGTATGAAAATCGCCGCTTAATCAATAAATCTATAGGTTTTCTATATCTATAGGTTTTGTACTTTCAGTTGACCTACAATTTAGAAATTTAATAAAGAGTAAGGTCTTCCGATCTTACAAGTAACGGAAAATATGCGAGAACGATATTAGAAACCTGAAAGTATAGAACATAACCATTACAAACTTATTCAAAAAAAATGACCGCTAATTTAAATCAATTATCAAATTGGTACGGAACCCTCAATGTGCGAGTAATACTCGCACTTGACCGATATCTTCGTATATATAACATATTTACTTCAAATTACTATCATTTGCAATTTTTTTAGCTTTATCTACGAGACGAAAACCTTTCTTCAAATATGTACTTCTTCAGATCTTCACGAGCTTCTTTTTCCTGGGATTCCCTCTCGATTGTCGCCTTTTATAAGCATAATTAAAAACATTTTTTGTTGATTCTGAATCTACTATTAATTTAGTGTACAGTGTCCATTACAGCAATATATACATCAGTTACGCATTTACGCATTACGCAGTTACCACGACGTCTCATGAATGTTGGTCTAAGATTAGTGCCAGTAATCCATGTTTTGTCCAAGCTTGATTAAAAACTACCTTGCCCAAATTATGTGGACCAGGTCTACCCATTATTCAGTGAATTTAATGCTTGTACTTAACTTACGTGTGTCATTTGAGACTGATTCACGTATTTCATTCATAGCAAGTAAAAGTTAAGCCAACATTTTTCGAAAATAGGGTATTTTCTACAGGTGCTCTTTACATATATTTAATTCTTCTGATGTTACAATACTGCTGATGACATTAATAATGAACAAACAATTCAAAAATTTTAATATCCCTATTATATATCAAACAATATCCAACAGGTAACTGTCACATAACATAATATATTAAGAAACAAAAACATAACTCCATATTAGAAAAGACTATGTTGCAAATTGCATGTACCGGCTAAATAAACATATCAACTCTCCTAAGAAATGTTAGTACCTTTTACAATAATTTATTGCGGCGATTTCTTTTTGCACATATATTGTATTTGACGTTTTATCTTGGTCCGTAAACGTATGTGGGTGCTCAATGCATCAATATATATAAATGCACAATATATTACTAAACTAAACTAAGTTAAGTAGCTTTAATAATCTTGTAAATCCTGGTCAGTAGTAATAGTTTCATTTGGATCATCGTCGGTGTGCTTTGAAAAAATATTTTTAATATAATTTTATCTAAGTTTGAAATTATCTAACATTTCATATGAACGAATCTTATGGCTCTTGTGTTTCTTTAAAATAATTTATTTGCAATTTTGAAATTGTCTCGAAGGCATTCTGATATGTGGGTATGGGCAAAATAGCGGGGGAATACCCTTTATTAGTTGGTTGGTTAGTTATTAGTTGCATACTTCCACGTCCGGTCTTCTTCTTATTTTCTATAGCAATTTTCGATGCATTCAGTTCTGCTGCTGGTTTTTGTAACTCTTGTATTAAAGCTGGATATTTATCTAAAATCTGTAATTTTTTAACTTCTATTGAAGTCGTTTGAGTTGCTTCTAATTTCGAATCAGGGATATAAATTACATCATTACTATTCAGTTCTACATTTCTGTGCTTTACAACAGTAGCCTTATGGTTATCAGTTGCTATCACTGTATAACAATTATTAAGTTTTGCAAAAGGCTTACCGATATTATTTATGCTTTTTGTTTTGTATGAATTCATACAAGGCTGCAACAAATTATAAGTTTCAACAGTCTGGTTATTTTTTGGTTCCAAATCAGTAAGTTCATGGAATACTTCTGACGATTTCTTGTCAACTGAAAGAGACGTAAATTCTTGGATTGGAACAGATTGTATGTAACTGTCTATTTCATTTAACACTCGTAGTTTTTGACTTGGCAAAACTGGAATTGGAATATCCTGGGTAATTCCATTTAATGATGTATCATATAAAGATTTTATTTGTGTCAAATTTTCCTCAACCGTAGTCTTTTTTTGTTTTTGTTTTGTGCTCCTTTCAGATGTTGCATCTTGAAACAAGGCATGTCTTAAACAACATGGCATTGGACAAATATTCACAGATAAATTATGATCTTTATTATTTGATTGTAAAGGGGTAATTGCCATTTTTCTACAATTTATCTTATTTTTAGCGGATTTCATTTTACTATTCTGCATAAAATTATTTTTATACAGTCTGTTTTTATATTCACTTAAATTTGCCATATGGTAATGAGGTATTATTCGTTTGGTATTGAATATTTTTTTATTACAGTTAACATTTGATTTAGTATGATTTCTCTGTAAAGGTAGTAAATCTGAAGGCATTCCTTTCATAGAATCTATCGATTTAAGCGGACAAGGAAAAATTGGTGGATATGAGCCACTAGCGTCTTTACGTATAGTTTGTACAAAATGTTTTTTACTATCCGTATCTTTAAGTTTCATAATCTCTTCTGGTGCCACCATTTTGTCTACCTCTTCATTTTCCAATTGATAACTATTTTCCCTTAAATTGGTAGTAGAATTTGCAATTTTAGACTTTGTTGTTAATTTGGATAATTTAACTTTGAACGATATGTCTTCTTCAGTACCAATGGTAGGCTTAAAATAACTATTAGTTTTGGGAATAAGGTCCACTTTGTTACTATTTGTATACAGATTTTCATATACATTAATAATATTACTTGGCAATTTCACAAGTGTTTTTAATTTGTTATAAGCTTCAACAATAGTTCTTGTATATTTATCAAACGATTTACTCTCTTTATATGAACTTTCATTGCTAGTAATATTATTTTTTAAATTACCAGCAACTCTTTTTACATTATTATCTGAACACAATGTACCTTGTAGCTTTCTTTTATTATTCTCATTACTTTCATAGCTTTTATGCACATTTTCATTACACGAGTCTTTAGAATTATCTGTTAACGTATTCTTCGACTGGACCACAAACACTTTTCTCAATATATTTATTTTTTTTTAAATTCACTTTGACTTTAAGTTTATTTTTACAATCGATAAGTCTTATGTAAAGAGGGCGACACTGGCTTAGCAGCTCAACATTTCTATCTATATCAAAAAATTTTGCGGTTAATATAGATTGAGGTTTTGTATTTGATAACTGAACGGACTCATATTCTATATCGCAATCATATATTTCTAAAGTCTCATCAGGATCTCTAAAGTTACCTGTAATCAATTCGGCAATTCAGTTTCATCCTGTTTTTAGAAGTTTTATTAATTTTGATAAGTATACATTTTTTTTATGTAAAATATATTTTTATTGCTTCAATTTTATCAAAATATTAAAAAAGCTTTAAAAGCTTAATGTATGTATCTGATTTCATGCGTAAGTAAAAAGTTTGGTAGGAAAAGTTTTACATATTTAAAAATATGTGCGTTTTAAAATATAACCAAGCATGATGAATAAGTAATAAAATATAAAAACGTTATTTAAAAGCAAATTATTACATTACAATTATTTAAAAACTTGCCCTTTAATCCCGTATAATAAACCCTACTGTGCTCGGAGTCGAACAGACGTATTGGATCGTCCAAATATTCTTCATCGGATACATCTTCTGCCATATTGTTCTGAAATGTATATAATATTTGAAAAACAATCATAGACTACGAGTAAATAAATATTTGGGTTTTCGTCACTTTCGCCCAAAAATTAGCCTTGGGTTCCCTTGAATCGTCAGGAATCGCAAGGCTTACGTCACGTAGTCCGCGAGTCACAAGCTAACCTAGTCCCGAGATACCGTCGATACTACCGTTGAACAACAGAAATAAGTAATGTGAAATATATTGCAAATTACTCAATTTGGCATAATTTAAAAGAACCGTATAAGAATCTCGAAGTTGCTTGATAAGAACGTTCAATTTATTTACCTATACGTTTCCAAAATATCTTTTACGTTTAAAAATACTCCCTCATTTAAATTCTCTTGTTTACACCATTCTGGTAATAGAAAAGCGTTTGAGTACCAAATAAGAAATAATAATTTAGAAAATTGGGTCCTGTAATTTGGAAACAAATTGGCTAAAACAGACGGACGAACAGACACACGAGTAGGATTTCGGTTTTCCTTTTCTCTTACTTTTATTGTCTTACTGTAACCGATTATAATAAATAATTGTGAAATGCAAATTGAAAATGCAAATAATTCGCTCGTCGTGGAGGTCATTCACTCAACACACCCTCCCTCTTCCTTTTCGGTATACGCATCCCGCGTGATGCTAAATATATATATATATATATATATATATATATATATATATATATATATATATATATATATATATATATATATATATATATATATATATATATATATATATATATATATATATATATATATATATATATATATATATATATATATATATTATATATATATGTATATAAATATATCCATTGTTTTCATTTATTATATAAACAATTTATATAATATATAAATTTGATAATTATAAATATACAAATATCGACTAACCGTTTTGAATATTTTTAATTTCGCTAAATACTTACAATATTATATAATTGTTTATTAATATGTTGTATACATACATGTTTTTTAATAGAATCCAATTTTTACGTTTTATTTTACTTCGTATTCTCTTTAATGATGGCGTTTCTAGTGTGCCAGTTGAGCACAATTCATTTAGCGAAAGTCACGTTGTATGGAGAACACACAAAGGAGATTGTACGCTGAGCGAGATAATATTACACAGTAAAAGAGCGCATTTATAAGAGATCCAGTTTAAAAACATCTATCTAATTATTTGTATTTGTTACTAAAACACACTATTGACATTGACATGTAAAAATGCACTGAAGCATATTTGACATCACGACTGGCATCACGACTCAAAGTACAAAACCTTATGCAAGCATTTTTACAAACAATAATCAAGCTTATTATATTTCATATAAAATCTCAATATTATATAAATTATAAACTAAGTAAGTTATATTATATTACTTATAAAATATATTTTTAATCTTAAACTAGAGTATAATTTTAACATATACCTTATAAAAACTTTTTGTTTTTTTGTTATCTTTAGAAGATTTATAATTACCCTCGAAATTGTTGATTATAAAAAGTTAACTATCGGATTTCCAATTTTCAACACAGTTTTTTTTACAGGATGAATATCTAATACGACACTGGGACTGCATCTGACCGTAAGCGCAATGGTTATGGGTTCAACCCCGGCTCGGGGAAATCAACTATATTCAGCTCCTCGCTCTGGTAAAGTAATGTCTCGAATTGTAAGAAAAGTGAAGAACGAAAGTGATTTAATATAGGTTCTCTTTGCTCTATTTGCATATAGATACACACACATATATATATATATATATATATATATATATATATATATATATATATATATATATATATATATATATATATATATATATATATATATATATATATATATATATATATATATATATATATATATATATATATATATATATATGTGTGTGTTTGTGTGTATATAAGATTTTAAAAAATATTTCATTTAAAAATATTGTGCAATAAAATGTTCCTTATATACCTATTACCCTTGTATATATGCTACATGATATATAAACGAGATGCATCGACCACGACATCCATGCCCGTATAAACGCTGCCTGGGCCAAATGGCGGGAGGTCACTGGTGTGGTCTGCGATAGCAGAATACCGCCCAAACTCAAGGGACTGATATACAAGAGCATTATCCGACCGGTTCTTATATACGGCAGCGAATGTTGGCCAACATTATCTCGGCACACTCAGGAGCTTCACGTCACGGAGATGAAGATGCTGAGGTGGATGTGTGGCGTTACGCGGTCGGACCGCATACGCAACACATTCATTCGAGGTAGTCTTGGGGTCCGTAACGTAGCGGATAATGTTATGCGCCGATCTGAGAACTATGTCGGAAGGAAGTGCCTTGACATGCCTGTCCCTGGAGTTAGACCACCCGGACGCCCAAGGAAGCGATGGCTGGATGTCGTGACACAACCAATAGATTGTCCACTGAGGATGTTAAAGACCGTGCAAAGTGGAGTAGGCTTAGTCGGAAGGCAGACCCTGGCAAAAGCCGGGACTAATGCCAAGAAGAAGAAGAAGAAGATATATAAACGAGATGGCGACCAACATGGTCTTCAAATTCAAAATAATATTTTTTTAGCCTAAGTTTTAAGCCGCTCTATTCGCTTATACAAATATAGTACAAAAGATAAATGCAGATTACAATATTATTTTAAATAAATATTTATAAAATATCTTGCATTTAAACACTTTATTATTCTCTTTTACACGCATATTCGAGATAATGTGAGTGGAGTGGCGTAACTCAACGCCAAATAATTATAAATTAATAATTTTACATTTAAAAAGCTAATTGTATGGATATTTTGAAACAATTTGATCGAGTGGCCTATTTGGTGGTTTACGCACATATTTGCCAATATACTCGTATTTGAAATTGACAGGTCATATTTAAATATTTATAATCATAAAATATTGCCATCGTTTGCGTCATTTAAAACGAGATTAACTTTAAAGCTAGCATTATTTTGATTTATTATGAATATTTCCGGTACCTATATTAATTGTTTTATTCGGTATATACAGTGATATAGCGTCTGACTGTAAGTTCGATGGGTGTGGGTTCGATTCCCACTCGGAGGAATGATTTATATAACTTATGTCTCGATTTTAAGCAAAAAGCACAGAATGGTGTCCTCGGTGTAAAAAATAACTAGAAATGTACCGACTAGTCAGTACAGCCGACTGTCCGGACACAATCGTAGTCGGCAAATGGCCAGCCGAGAGCGCCGAATATTCGGCTTCTAACTTTATTTGTATTTCTAAGCTCAATATATTATTTAAATAAAACTCGTACACATTTAGGTACACTTCATGTAAAATAAACCATTTTTTAAAAAAATAAAACATATTTGTGACGTCATCAATCCATATTCTTTTTCATTGGATATCTACAAGAAACCTTTATATTGAGGTCTCTTTATCTAGAGTCTTTAATCATTATACATGAATATTGAACACTGTTTTAGAAATGATTTTAGAAATGATCAGATTGGCCGCTTAGTCGGCAGTCTAGTCGGCCTATTTGCAACCGACTAGTCGACTAGTCAGCCAAAGTCATAGTCGGCATATTTCTAAAAAAAGCTGAAATTAAAAACATTCTCAAATAATAATTTAATAGCTTTGTAATTTGGATTTAATTTTATACTTACATGCTTGTATGGAACTCAATAGACGGATTTACTTCAATCCTATTTAAAGTGATTGAAAAAGGCATTTACGATACTCGATAGCGTATACCGTATGTACTGTATAGAAATAAATTATCTATATAAAATTTGTATACGATCTTTTCATAGCTTATTAGCTTATTTCATAGCTGGTCGAGTTTCTTTTAGCTGTGGTGTAAATAAAAAATGAATCCTCTAAGCGAGAATGTAACCCACAACCAACGCGTCTATTTAACTTGTTGATAACAAACGCAAAGTGTTTTAAGTTATAAGAAATGTTAGAGAAAAAAAATGTCAGAAGCAGTTCTATCCCAAAGAGCCTCAGTCACGGGTCCAACGGGGGCTTTTAAAAAGTAGGCTTTTCATTTCTTTCATGTCAGTTGCCGCGTATCCTATCGTAATTACGATCTGACGTTGAAAGGGCAAGATAAAAGGATATACCGCTTTGGTAATGTGCGTCCATCGTTTTATGTCGTGGCAAGCTGCCTGTGAACGCTGCTTGTATATTTTTCCTATATTTTTTTTCAAATATTTAATTATTGAGATATGTATGAGATTTATCTTCACCCTTCACCCTTTTTCCAATGTATGCGCCAATTTGAGGTATCAAGTGGCGGAACTCAACGCCGCGCTTCGTATTACCAGAGAGTGGAAAGAAAAATAGCTTAAATGTGATCAATCCCCTGGATGGGTATCGAACCCACATTACTCACATTCAGACAACATCACAAAAATAATACAAATATTTCTTAGTATATCACGTAACAAAAGTAAAACTTTTAAACAAACCCCACCCAAGCGGTGGTTAAAAAGCAATTGAAAAAGAACAAAATTATGTAAAAACCCCCGACTTAAATCCATTGAGGGCTACCATTAAATTAACGTGTAGTTTGTCTAGGTTTTACAAACAAATACTTACTGTAGCGCCCCGTGGCGAGTTGATACCGTCACACCTATCTAAGCATATACACCAATCAAATTAAAACCCATCACGGAAAACCGCATTAAAAACGGACCAGTGGTTTTGGAGATAACTCCAAACACTTATGTATACTGTCTCCGTTCCGTCGCAGGTGAAAACGAAGTTCTGTGATAAAGCTGTACGAGTACAAAGTTGAAAAAAATCTATGTAAATGTACAATTAATTAGTACTAGTGACTAGTATTCCGCTCGTGTTTCACCTTTAGAAGTAAAAAAGTCATTTGTTAAAAACTAATATGTGTGTAATATGTTTTAACACGTTAGTTTTTCTTCAAACTGTAAATTTTTGTAATTATACAATATTCTAAGAAATTTAATTACACTCGCTTGTTATAACATACTTACGGAGTGCCATCGAGCTGGTGTGCTGATGGAGCCAGGATCTAGCAGCGTGATTTTTTTATATATATATATATATATATATATATATATATATATATATATATATATATATATATATATATATATATATATATATATATATATATATATATATATATATATATATATATATATATATATATATATATATATATATATATATATATATATATATATATATATATATATATATATATATATATATATATATATATATATCTATATAATTTTATTATAATGACATGATATTACAAATCTTCCTCTTAAATCGATATATATTAGTGAGAACCAAATTAAATTCTGTAACGCAGTTTGAAAGATCAACAGGTACGTGGTTGGGAAGCTCTTTCATAAGCTACTATCATATATATATAATTTTGATATGTTTTGATTGGGAAAAAGAAGTGGTTTTTTTTTATACATCTCATATATAAAGATACGAGTTAACGCAAAATCTTACTAATGTGATGAACTAATATTAATATTAATAATACTTACGCTCTGGTAACAGGACAAAGTACGGCGTTGAATTCCGCCATTCAACACACAATGTCCCCAAAATCATGTTTTAGTTACCTAGTTGCCATCCGCCGATCCTTCTAAATGCAGGAAACAGCGTGACGTAAAAAAAATACAAAAAATATTTGCATAGCACTGGCAACCTATGATGGAATATTTTTTTATTTTTTCATTAAAGTGACGGCTACACGACAGCTTTAGATGAGTACTCGATATGAGCGTCCTGGGTAGGTTAAGAGGCTCTTTTATATGAGAATTGAAAAGATCCAAAGTGTCCTTAGCGATAGTCATAAACCGTTATAACTCCACGTCGTATGTAAAAAGTAAAAACGAAATGGCAATACGGAACCCTTACAAGTGTTCGACAAGCTTTGTGTGTATTAGCCTTATATATCTGATATCATATTATATTATATTATTATATGAAAATTGAGGTCATTTATTTCTATATGATGTTGTGTAGCTGCGAACGATTAGATTGATAATATTATGTTTGAAAATATATAATGAAATATTTGATATTTTTTTGGTTTTAATTTTAGAACGACCCCCAATAAACTATTTCATGAGGTGAGTTACGCCACTTAACACGGAGAACGTAGTGTCTAGATGAGAGAGACACCAGGTTCTCGCTGCCTAACGTGCTATATGAGATGAATCGTTAGGTTAAAAAACCGTTCCCCGAGTAGTCATCGAACCCACACCAAAGACACAGTAGACAGACACTGTACTACGCCTAGGAATAGCCTTGTAGAAATTAAATAAGAGAACCGCTAGAGCTAATAAATTTTATTTTCTGTACTGAACGTTTTAAAATAAACATATCACAACCCTGTATTATTATTTGTATATAACTGATATATATAACAATGTTTTTTTTTTTTATTTACATACAAAAAATATATTATATATAAGTATATATAGATTTTTTGTTTTTCTTTATGTTCATTTTACTGACAAACATGAAAATAATGTCTCATGGGATTTGAACCCGTTGAACCCGTTATTTAAAAATATTATACATCTCATCTATAACCCTAAAGACTATATTACAATATAATAACTCTACAAATAAAACAATATACGTACATATGTATATTAGATGCAGTGACATGAAATAGCTTTACACAGGATATAGACAAAAGAAGTAAATGTTTCTATGAAAATTATGAAGCTGGATTTGAACTGTAAACCAGTGTGCAGTGTCCCGCACTATAGAGGATACTCATAGCACACGCATACAATCATCTCATGAGAAAAGTATGAAAATAATACTTAATTATGTTTTTAAACAATAACTACGTATTTATATAGAATATTATATGTATGTAGTAATAATATATGTAATGTAAAAAATATATGTAGTAATAATATATGTATGTATGTATGTAGGTGAAGTTAATTTTTACTATTTAGCAATTGATTAAGTTATAAGCTTTTACGAAATACGTACAAAATTAAAAAAAAAATCTATATAGTCCTGTTCTCATACAATTGTTTATTACATATATACGAAATAATGAAAATGAAACTAGTAATACAATACAAAATATATAAAAAAAATCGCAAATACAATTATACAATCTGGTAACATATTGAAAAATATATTGGTATAATTTTACACAAGTAAAAATAAAACTGTGCACACAAAATTAATTTGACTGTCTGTTCACCTCTTACTTGTGTGATAATCAATGATTGATGTTACAAATCTTAATAATTGGCAGCTTTGTAGAAGTTGGTAAAAACTATATATAAAATATATTATATAAAAAATATCTTAAAAAAAAACAGAAATACATACACGATTAATGAACTTGTCATAACAAAGCAATAGTAACTCTCGATTTTTAAGCAAAAAGCACAATAATGGTGTCCGAGTATGTACTGTATAGAAATAAATTATCTATATAAAATTTGTATACGATCTTTTCATAGCTTATTAGCTTATTTCATAGCTGGTCGAGTTTCTTTTAGCTGTGGTGTAAATAAAAAATGAATCCTCTAAGCGAGAATGTAACCCACAACCAACGCGTCTATTTAACTTGTTGATAACAAACGCAAAGTGTTTTAAGTTATAAGAAATGTTAGAGAAAAAAATGTCAGAAGCAGTTCTATCCCAAAGAGCCTCAGTCACGGGTCCAGCGGGGACTTTTAAAAAGTAGGTTTTTCATTTCTTTCATGTCAGTTGCCGCGTATCCTATCGTAATTACGATCTGACGTTGAAAGGGCAAGATAAAAGGATATACCGCTTTGGTAATGTGCGTCCATCGTTTTATGTCGTGGCAAGCTGCCTGTGAACGCTGCTTGTATATTTTTCCTATATTTTTTTTTCAAATATTTAATTATTGAGATATGTATGAGATTTATCTTCACCCTTCACCCTTTTTCCAATGTATGCGCCAATTTGAGGTATCAAGTGGCGGAACTCAACGCCGCGCTTCGTATTACCAGAGAGTGGAAAGAAAAATAGATTAAATGTGATCAATCCCTTGGATGGGTATCGAACCCACATTACTCACATTCAGACAAATATACAAATAATACAAATATTTCTTAGTATATCACGTAACAAAAGTAAAACTTTTAAACAAACCCCACCCAAGCGGTGGTTAAAAAGCAATTGAAAAAGAATAAAATTATGTAAAAACCCCCGACTTAAATCCATTGAGGGCTACCATTAAATTAACGTGTAGTTTTGTCTAGGTTTTACAAACAAATACTTACTGTAGCGCCCCGTGGCGAGTTGATACCGTAACACCTATCTAAGAATATACACCAATCAAATTAAAACCCATCACTGAAAACCGCATTAAAAACGGACCAGTGGTTTTGGAGATAACTCCAAACACTTATGTATACTGTCTCCGTTCCGTCGCAGGTGAAAACGAAGTTCTGTGATAAAGCTGTACGAGTACAAAGTTGAAAAAAATCTATGTAAATGTACAATTAATTAGTACTAGTGACTAGTATTCCGCTCGTGTTTCACCTTTAGAAATAAAAAAGTCATTTGTTAAAAACTAATATGTGTGTAATATGTTTTAACACGTTAGTTTTTCTTCAAACTGTAAATTTTTGTAATTATAAAATATTCTAAGAAATTTAATTACACTCGCTTGTTATAACATACTTACGGAGTGCCATCGAGCTGGTGTGCTGATGGAGCCAGGATCTAGCAGCGTGATTTTTTTTATATATATATATCTATATAATTTTATTATAATGACATGATATTACAAATCTTCCTCTTAAATCGATATATATATATATAGTGAGAACCACATTAAATTCTGTAACGCAGTTTGAAAGATCAACAGGTACATGGTTGGGAAGCTCTTTTATAAGCTACTATCATATATATATATATATATATATATATATATATATATAATATATATATATATATATATATATATATATATATATATATATATATATTATATATATATATATATATTATATATATATATAATATATATATATATATTTTGATATGTTTTGATTGGGAAAAAGATGTGGTTTTTTTTTATACATCTCATATATAAAGATACGAGTTAACGCAAAATCTTACTAATGTGAGGAACTAATATTAATATTAATAATACTTACGCTCTGGTAACAAGACAAAATACGGCGTTGAATTCCGCCATTCAACACACAATGTCCCCAAAATCATGCTTTACCTAAGTTGCCATCCGCCGATCCTTCTAAATACAGGAAACAGCGTGACGTAAAAAAATACAAAAATATTTGCATAGCACTGGCAACCTATGATGGAATATTTTTTTATTTTTTCATTAAAGTGACGGCTACACGACAGCTTTAGATGAGTACTCGATATGAGCGTCCTGGGTAGGTTAAGAGGCTCTTTTATATGAGAATTGAAAGGATCCAAAGTGTCCTTAGCGATAGTCATAAACCGTTATAACTCCACGTCGTATGTAAAAAGTAAAAACGAAATGGCAATACGGAACCCTTACAAGTGTTCGACAAGCTTTGTGTGTATTAGCCTTATATATCTGATATCATATTATATTATATTATTATATGAAAATTGAGGTCATTTATTTCTATATGATGTTGTGTAGCTGCGAACGATTAGATTGATAATATTATGTTTGAAAATATTTAATGAAATATTTGATATTTTTTTGGTTTTAATTTTAGAACGACCCCCAATAAACTATTTCATGAAGTGAGTTACGCCACTTAACATGGAAACCGTAGTGTCTAGACACCAGGTTCTCGCTGCCTAACGTGCTATATGAGATGAATCGTTAGGTTAAAAAAAACCGTTCCCCGAGTAGTCATCGAACCCACACCAAAGACACAGTAGACAGACACTGTACTACGCCTAGGAATAGCCTTGTAGAAATTAAATAAGAGAACCGCTAGAGCTTAATAAATTTTATTTTCTGTACTGAACGTTTTAAAATAAACATATCACAACCCTGTATTATTATTTGTATATAACTGATATATATAACAATGTTTTTTTTTTTATTTACATACAAAAAATATATTATATATAAGTATATATAGATTTTTTTGTTTTTCTTTATGTTCATTTTACTGACAAACATGAAAATAATGTCTCATGGGATTTGAACCCGTTGAACCCGTTATTTAAAAATATTATACATCTCATCTATAACCCTAAAGACTATATTACAATATAATAACTCTACAAATAAAACAATATACGTACATATGTATATTAGATGCAGTGACATGAAATAGCTTTACACAGGATATAGACAAAAGAAGTAAATGTTTCTATGAAAATTATGAAGCTGGATTTGAACTGTAAACCAGTGTGCAGTGTCCCGCACTATAGAGGATACTCATAGCACACGCATACAATCATCTCATGAGAAAAGTATGAAAATAATACTTAATTATGTTTTAAACAATAACTACGTATTTATATAGAATATTATATGTATGTAGTAATAATATATGTAATGTAAAAAATATATGTAGTAATAATATATGTATGTATGTATGTAGGTGAAGTTAATTTTTACTATTTAGCAATTGATTAAGTTATAAGCTTTTACGAAATACGTACAAAATTAAAAAAAAAATCTATATAGTCCTGTTCTCATACAATTGTTTATTACATATATACGAAATAATGAAAATGAAACTAGTAATACAATACAAAATATATAAAAAAAATCGCAAATACAATTATACAATCTGGTAACATAATATATATGTATAACACACTAAAAACACACAAAATATATATGTATAATTTTACACAAGTAAAAATAAAAGCAGTTCTTACTGCTTAGCAATTGAAAAAAATAAAGGAACTTACTGTGCACACAAAATTAATTTGACTGTCTGTTCACCTCTTACTTGTGTGATAATCAATGATTGATGTTACAAATCTTAATAATTGGCAGCTTTGTAGAAGTTGGTAAAAACTATATATAAAATATATTATATAAAAAATATCTTAAAAAAAAACAGAAATACATACACGATTAATGAACTTGTCATAACAAAGCAATAGTAACTCTAGAATCAGCCGGATGCAGAGTCATGGGGGTCTTCAAGTCGACGTCGAACGGCGCTAAACGCGGCGCGAGTCGCGCGGGCGTGAAACGCACGCGCGGCAACAGCTTCACTAGACAGCATTTCATTTGTATTAACGCGAATCGTTTGCCTGGTTGTGGATACAAATAGAAATAATATAGTGTATTTAAAGTTGTTAATGTAACTTATTACTAGGCCCTGTATTTTTATATCTTGCTTCACGCTATCCCGCGTATAGCGAATCTAGCTAACCCGCGAATCCTGCAAATAGCAGCTTAGATACAGACGGAGAATATATAGTATCAAAACCCTCCGTTTTACACTTTTCGTGTTGAATCTCGGGTGGTGGATTTTAACGCCGCACTTCGTCTTACCAGAGTGAGGAGACGACAATAATTTACTGCGAGTGAGAATTGAACATAAAAAATAGATAAACACTGCGTTTAAAGTCAAATGCTGTACCACTGCACTGCGACAGACTCAATGAAAGAGAAGATAAGTAAAATGATGATGACTATAGATAAATTAATATAATAAAAATATTTAGACAAAATACCTATATAAATTTATATAGATAAAGCGCGGCATTGAGTTCCGCCACACCTTTGTTGGCTCTAATTTCACCAAAGAAGGATTTTTATATATATCCATAAACAAATAATTAAAAATATATGTATATTATCAAATATTACAATTGTAGATTATAACTTATATCACAATATAACTTGCTAAAACAAATTATCAGAACGTATTGTATGACATAAGTTTATATAAACATATAGTATATTAAATAACAATACCAAAAAATCACATCGCGAAAGCTTACTTCAAAAAACAAAGCAGTTCTCATATTCCAAGTACTTTTCCAAGTACAAGTACTATTTATACTGTATCAACAAATAAACAAACAGAATCTGTTTCTTATATACATATAATAAGATTTAAATTTGTATAAAAGTAGTCTTGTTTCGTATCAGTAACAGGTCACTCGAGACTATAGCAGAAATGCTTACAAAAAATTCTTTATACACCCTTGCCACATTCTTCCAATGATAAGGGGATACCCATTTCATATCACACTAACTTAATAGAACTTTTGTGTTATGAGATATTATTTTGCTGTTCCTGCATATTTTGTAGTGTAAAGATCGAAATCCAGGCATTAGTTATTGACTAAAGCTCGTTAAAGCACTTATAAATGAATTTATATAGAAATTTTACTTTGTTAATATATAATCACCGAGACTTCTGGCAGTTCCACTGAGAAAAAAAAACAGTCAGTCTTTTCACATAAAATAGATATTGCTTGTTTTGGACTAAATTAGCTTAAATTGTCCTAAAAAATAAGATTACATAAATATATATTATGTAACATTTATAATTATGCTACATATAAATACATAACATAAACGTACGATGCGAACGAATCCCTTTGTCCTAGAGAGAACGGAGCGCCAAGTGCTACGGTCCCTACATACCTCTTTCGCCTCAACCACTGTCTTTAACTTCTTCATACATGTGGCACGCGTGGTGGACTCTACAGGGGGTCCTCATGCTTTTTACGTGACCTCTTCCAATATCTTCGAGACTGTGCTATCTTTCTTACAATTGACTCGTATAAATATTTTCCACATAATATATTACGTATGTATATTTTGAATATAAACATAATGGGATTTGAACTCAATCATGAAGAATGAGATGGAGAATTTCTTTGTTCTTTCTTAGTACCACGCATTCATCCGCATAACGGGCGGTCCGTTCATTGTATCCAAATTTGAAATATTCATTTAATTAATTAAATTATAATCGTTCCTTCCACCGGTGGAACATATTTGTCGTGTTTATTTCCATACTCCATCTCACACACAATAATGCCTTCTTTACGTCCCTAAATGAATTTGGATTGCTTCATTAACTAATAGCTACTTCATCCCCAGGATTAGAACCTGTTACCATCAAGATAGAATAAACTTCTCTTAACTAAATATATTTCACAATACTAACAATAGCTATAGAGCCAAGTTATATAAAGCAATTCCAAACGCCGGGTACTCAAGTAAACTAAACTCCCAAAATTGTAGTTGAGAGCTTTGATTATTAGTTGTATTGTACTTGCGCTTTACAAATGGTGAATATTATATTAAAATTTAAATTGATGTAATTTATGCTATGCCTATGGAGTATTTTTTTTTAATTTCTATCTCTACTATAACGTTTTTTTTATCTACTTTACAATTCTGGTAAATGTACGAAGGAGGTATATACATAAATACAGTTAATTCTAACATACCTTACTATTAAGTTAGCAACTTAAACGAACAACTGGATTCTTTTGTGGAATCACATAAAAAGAAGATGAATGAGAAGAATATCTATGTTACTGTAAGCGTATGAAAAAATAATTATTGTAAAAGTACAATTAGTCTGGAAGAAACCTCACCTTGTTAATAAATTTAAAAAAAGGTTATAATATACACATAGCGTCCCGTGTTTACTTATCAATTCCTTCACTATTAATGGAAACAATACAAATATCTATATTTCAGTACCATAAGTAATATGAACAAAACTTATGAAGAATTTTTATATTATACGACGTCGGTAGAGAGATTATAGAGGCATATACTAGTGTTTCTATACTAATATTATAAAGCTGAAAATAAATTTGTCTGTTCGAGCACGCTAAGCTCAGGAACTACTGGTTGAAATAGAATAATTATTTTTGTATTAGATATACCATATAAAGGCGCACTAACGACCCGTTTACGGCTTCGCCCGCTTCATGAATGTTCTCGGATATACTTAATGTAATATTAAGCATATACTGTTAATATGATAAACTTTTTTTAATTATGAAGTGAT
>JAXRJS010000069.1:335000-497500 GCA_037127375.1 Dione juno
CAATTGAATTGCCTTAAGCGCGTGAATGAAGCAGCGAGTGGCGTAAGCAAGCACCTTCCTCGCACCCGCGACACATTTCACCAACGCGTTCGGGAGTCGGGACTCGGGTTTAGTTCTCTCCCTGAGTGCGTAAAATATGCACTATCAACGAAAATGTATTAAAATATGCAATAACGCTATAAAATACAATTATATGCATTTGCATATGCAAACGTGCAAATGCATATAATCCGATGTCTACATATAACCTAACCTTAGAGGATTTTATATCCTTCTCTTATCGCATCTTAAGATGTAACTGAAAATCAGTGTTGATTGAGATTCTCCCTCAGTCATAAGTAGAGCTGCTACGAGTACTATTTGACATGTATTATTTGTAATATTACTATTTACACTAAACATATACACATTGAAAAATAAAAAATAAAAAAAATGTCACAATGTTTTTTTTTTGACAAACTCTTATACATTTTTAAATATAACGCATTCACTTTATATTATACTGCCCAAAAATTCGCTTTAAAAAAAAAATATATTTTTGTGTAGTTTAAATTATCAAAAATTTAAATTACCTTGTATGACCATGTCCATATAAATCAAATCCTGTAACATCTCTGAGCTCATTTTCCCGCCATGTTTTCTATACACTTGTTCTATTTCATCTCTCATTTTGTCTTGTATATCTTGATGCGCAGCCAGCTCGAGGAACAGGAACGCTAGAGTTGATGACGTAGTCTCATACCCACCCAGGAATATTATGAACGCGTTTGCTGCTATTACCATTTCCGCTGTAATTTTTATTCTATAATGTATTCTTTGGATTAGACAAGATTAACGAGAGCAAAGTAAGCGCAATTTCGATGCATCGTTTTAAAATCTCACGCTATTGTAATACTAATTGTTAAGGGTGTAGCCAATACCCTTCCCAGAGTTGAGAGAACCAAATTGTTTTATTCTAATCTGTTCTTGTTTTTCTTCTCTTTATATATGGTGTTTGAAATTTATTTAGTACGCGATTCAACACAGAAACCGTTAGCGATAGTTTGTATAATAATTATATCCACTGACAGACGAATGCCACCTCTACCTCTACCCGTGACCACGGACTACTGCAAACGTCGGGTTTGAGCATAGAGATGTACTTAAACTGCTTATGACCGAAAATTTCAACCCTAATTACACATACAAGAAAACCAGAACAACAATGGCACGGACGCCAAAAGTCTTTAGTGAACAAACAAGAGATATATAAAAAAAAAAGAAAATAAACGTCGGTTTTCCAAAATTAATGTCAATATATGCGATTAATCTGGTTAAACTGTTATTTATTTAACATATGTAAATATCACAAAGACAAAGAGATCTTATTATCTGTCTCGTAGTTACGAATATGCATAAATATAAACATTCGGCTTGTACTAATACCACTTTACTTTGTCTTTTTGTTATAGTATAAATAAAAATATTTTCATTTATCCATCCGGCGGCGAAACATATTGGTCCAGCAACTTCAATATCTCTATAAATTGGATTAAATACATTAAATATGAATTGGAAATAAATTGTATTAGCCCATCTTTCAAACATTTGGATTCTCTTATAGATTTTATATAAACATCATTTTTATTGCAACCTTTTATTTATTTTGACCTGTTTGTTAGTAAGGGACAAATTTATTTAGCTAAATTTGTCCCACATCTCAATATCCGATTGGGGTAAAATTTTGTATATACCTTCATATAATCATGACAATAAAATTTTGTATATACCTTCATGTTTACACAATATGGCCGCCAAGATGAAATAGCGCCTAGGATATTTTTGTACAAAATATGGGTATCAAATGAAAGAGATTGATTGACTTGTTGACTACAATACACTACGAAAAAAAAAATTAAAAACAAGCTATTATTGAACTATATGACACTTAATTTGCTAATAAGTTTTATTATATAGCAAAATAAGTTTTGCTCAGTTTAAGTAGACCTTATTTTTTAAAATATAATATTTTCAAAATGATGTTGCTTAATAGCTTATAATATATATATTATACATATATAATTTCATATCATTCTATATTGTATGTAATATATGGGAACTTCATATTAAAAGCTATGTTAAATTTATCCAGATGGAAACATGTTAGTTGCCGGCGGCGGGCTCGATAACACAACGCGTATTAGCGCCAGCGCGGCGCTCGCTTGAGGCTTTGTCAGAGCTATTTATATAAATGGAATGCGGCTCTCGTATTTTGTGTATAATATATATATATATATATATATATATATATATATATATATATATATATATATATATATATATATATATATATATATATATATATATATATATATATATATAATAAACACAACGCCGCGCATTGTCTGCCATTGAGGGAAAATTAAATTAATTTCAAATATAATCATATCCCATATGGAGATTGAACCCGCGACCAACGTGCCAGGCAGATCTTAACCTAAAAATCGAATCTACAACACTTGTAATTTCCAAACAACAATTTCCCCAAAAATATATTATATTAATCTATATTAAATGATGAAATTCAATATATATTTTAGTAAAAATATATACATATATAGATATACGTTTTTAAATTCTTATCCGCAGAAAGCTTGCGGCAATCCAAGTTCCAATATCTTGGTTCATATCACTTAGTAAGATTATACTACTCAATGGAATTGACAATACTACGTCGAATTTATGTATTAACTAATAAGTATATAGATAAAAAAAATCTAATAAGAAATTTATTATGAAAATAATAATACAGTATATATATTTAAACAAAAGCTGCGCATATTCTGCCATTGATAATTGGTTCAAATAAAACTAAGCCTTAAATTTAAAGCTACCAACTGAATTTACCCTAATCATCTTCAATTTGTTATTTCCCTGAAACACACATTTCAAAAGCTCACTTCATTATATTAATCTATATTAATAAATATATATTTAGTAAATAATATATATATATATAATATACTTTTATATAATTCTTATCCAGTAAATGCTTCGAAATACAAAAGTTACCTAATATTATGTTAATATCTACTTAGTAAATTATTACTACTTCTTCCTATCTGGCATACACGGATTTGAGTCTGCCTCGACTAATGAAAGCGGACCATAGTGGAGTGGTATATTAAATCTCATCGACTAAAATTACTATGAGAATACCAGAAAACGATAAAAAAAACTTGATATGAGATACCATTCATGATAATGGATCGGGATATAAAGTGAGTGCTAAGTGTTGTAGTATGCGATAACCAATTATTACGTCGATTATTGCTTAACATTATATATATATATATATATATATATATATATATATATATATATATATATTATATATTTTTGGAATTCTTTTTTTTTTTGCTAATAAAAATAATAATATAGCAGATATAGCAGATTAGGGGGAGGGTAGCTAGTGTGTTTTTAGACATTGAGGGTTATTGAGAGGAAAAAAAAACATTCTCCCCTCAGAAAAATTCGAACTCAGTACACTTTCGTCAACATTCAGACACTGCCGTTTGCCACGACGACCTTAACTATGTAATATATCTATTTTTCAATTAATATTAGTAGTTCAAACTGTATAAAACTAAAATGGTCACACAAAATAAGATATTTATACACTTTTATGTCTCGCTGTGAGAGAAATCGCTTCTCAAAGGCACCGTTACCGCAAAATCAACCGTTTATAAATTGTGTTGTATTTTTATAGAAAGCAGCCTGAATTTAACTTTTAATGAAATCAATCTGGATGTTGTGTTCAGTTCAATAAAAAAAAGTAGAATATATAAAATTAAATTGTTTCTATCAATTATATGCATGTCGCATATCATAAATTTAAAATTGTCCATAGAAGCACGAGCTAGATTGTATATTATTTTTAGTTGATATTAGTTTTAGTTCATATTGATAGTAGTACTTGTACTATTAAGCCTTCGAAAGGGAGATATTTCAAAACTATATATAATTAAGGGAGGGATATATATATAATTAAGGGATTATATATATATAATTAAGGGATATATATAATTAAGGGACTATATATAATTAAGGGAGATATTTCAAAAAAAAAAAATATATATATATATATATATATATATCTATATATATATATATATATATATATATATATATATATATATATATATATATATATATATATATATATATATATATATATATATATATATATATATATATATATATATATATATATATATATATATATATATATATATATTTTTGAAATATCTCCCTTAATTATATATAGTCCCTTAATTATATATATCCCTTAATTATATATATTCTCAAATCTAAAATTATAGCATCGTATCGTCGTGTATGTAAACGCGGTAGTTATAGATTTGTTTCTCGCTTGGGGCAGTAATGTAATTTTAAATTATTCAATCTGCACTATCTGATCAATAATGAGCGGTGTTGAGTTCCGCCACTAAACACGAAAGTGGGGGGATGGAGTGTCTTAACACTAGATTTCCTCTGCCTACCCAGTTAAGTACAGTGCTTAAAATAAAAGAACTTAATATGCATGGCTTGCAACTTACACAAAATAGAGGGGCCACAAAGCAAATATTCATTTCCCTATAATATTCCTTACGAAGAACAGTATAAATGGTTTACAGAGTAACTCACAATCTAATATACTCCATTAGGAACTAAGACAGAAACTAAATTGGCCCACCAGCGAACCAATTTAATTGAGTTATTCAAATACCACTTGTAATCAAGCGATCGTTTTGTACTATTTCTTTGTAATTTTGTATATTATTACTGATTTAATATAAATTGCCAAGAAGATCTAACTTAGATTATGTATATATATATATTTAATATGACGCTTCGCCCGTAATAGAAACTGCATGTTACATGGCAGAGTTTAACTCCGCACTTCGTCGTTAATTTTTTTTATATATCCAATTGAAAATCAACCCACGACTATCGTGGTACTATCCAAATATATAAATAAAATATATGTAAAAACACATTTTTGTTATGTATATTGCAGTATAACATGCTAAGATAATGAATCTCGAATGGATTCTGTCTATAATTTTAGTATGAATCTGCTATTAGACCGTAAACTGGAACGCAATATATCTGCTTATTACATTTAATGTGTATAGATTATTTGGTAAATCGATACAGCAATTTGCACCACAATTGGTCGGTAAATGATTCAAGGATCTATCTATTTATATTTATTACTCTATGAATGTATGTAAAATCGCTTAAATTAGAATTATATATATTTAGAGCATGCGTTATGCGCAAAGCATTTTAAACGACTATTTATTAGCTACCAAAGTTAACAAATCACCAAAATATCGGTTGTAATAAATTAAATAGTACAATTCGATAGTAATAAATAATAGATTTATATATGATATGCATTCTCTGGTAAATAACGGCTCGGCTCCCACGAAACAAGCGGCCGGCTTGATTGCAAAACGTAATTGTGTTACTCAATTATCCACTCGCTGGTCCGATTCACTATCTTATAATACGTTGTTCCAAATGATACTGAGTTGTATGGAAACCAAGATGGGTAAATCCTTTTTTCCCTATTAATAGAGCATTTTTTAATTTTTTTTTGGGTTACTTTTTTTTATATATCTGTCTTTTAGCATAGATGTGACTGAGTTTGGGATAGCGCCTGACTGTAAACGCGTTGGTCGTGAATTCGATACATAAAGTGGGATAATTATTTTTTTTTCATTTCCTTAGTCTAGTAAAATAAATTGTGACGTTAAATTCCTCCGAAATGTTAAAAACAGATAAAAAGAAGAAGTGTTTTACGTAGGCATACGTCTACGCTCTACGTGGCTTTACGTCTCTCCGCTTAATGTGGTATTGGTATACCACAGCAGGAGATGAAATAGGAAAAAAAATAACTTCACCCATCTGCCACATATCTCACTAGTTAAAGGACAAATTCTCCGTATTTTATTTGACAAAATACATTTTTTCTAAAGAAAATTATTTAATGCATTGCATAAATGTGTATCCATCCGCTCGCGCCCTTGCCCATGTGCCCATTTGTTTTTCATACGAGATATGTTTTCCCAAAAAGTAATCTACGATCTCTTAAAATCTTTAAATACTTTGTTTAATAAGAATTTTAACTGCGATTTATTCGTTAGCCGTTACTGACTTTAAAAATAATATTTTATTACAAATTTCAAAATATTTTACACCGTAAGAGATTTTGCTAAATTAATTTAGTAAAGATTTTTTTCTCTTGTATTGTAGTACTATTCTATAAACATAAGCCTAAGATAATATAGCCTTAATATGATTTTATAATAATTTAAATTTCAAGAAGGTGTCTTAAAAGACATTAGCTAAAATACACGTTTCTAGATCATTCGTAATCGCTTTAGATATACTCATATATAAAAAAAAATTTAAATATTATTGTTATAAGTCTATTACGAATCAAAATTAAACTAAATTAACAAAATAAGATTTTTATGATTAAAATAAATACTTATTTGGTTTTTTAGTAATTTATATATTTGTGTAGAATTTAATTTTACATACTATATATGTGGGTGCGTGTGTGTGTGAGTAGTTATTTTATCACTATACTGTAAAATAGGCAGTTACCATATCTTAGCTATAATTTAGGAATGGGTTTATTCCTGGCACATTGGAAAAAAAAAAACAAACGAAAACTAAATAAAATTAAAAAAAGATCTGATTCAATATCAAACAACAAAAACATGAATGGCCCGAATGAAATAAAGCGGACGCACTTGATTACGTTCATTACATTCGATGTCCGCACACCGAGCTATTTATTTTCCTGCCACACTTACAAATCGTAGGCGATGTTTCTGAATCCGAAACCCAAACATTTACTATTGTTTTCAATTATAGCATACTAGATTTTTCACTCGTGGCTTGGCAGAATAATGAAAAGTCACTGTCTTCCCTTATCGTTCTTTTTAAATATATATATGCTAGCCTATATGGAGCCCAATATCACAATTTGCCTAGCCAAGTAACCATCCCAAAAAAGAACATGTAGGTATATATTATAAAATATATATATAATTTTTCTATTTAGTGTTATTTAAAATAACTGTGCCATAAGTCTAATGTCAACGTACAGTATTACGCATTAAATTATAAAAATTAGTTAAAGAGTCCGTTCGATCTATAACTTACATACGTAGGATCGATTCATTATATAAAATACTATTGTCAGTCGTGACGGGTAGCCATAAAAAAATTGTAAGCATATTTTTCTAAAAAATATTTTTTACTAACAAATGATAACACCGACATGAGCGTGTGGAGTATATATCTCCATAATTGTAAATAATACTCATTGAATTAATGTTGAATCCAAAGATTGCATTAAAATTAATTATTTCTATCACATTTTTTTCATCCCGTGAATTGACTGTAAAATGCGACGGTTGTAGAACAAATTAAATCATTTCACGGCTCTGGTGAGGTTAGGGAGGTAAGGTTAAAGCAACGTGGGGAACGGAGTGTCGTACCTCCAGATTCCCTCTGCCTACCCTCTGTTACGAGTACATAAAGAAAAGTGTGTAACTGTTTATCTATATATTTTTTGATATTTATTCTATTTACGTAACAAACAAAAGTTTTTATATTGAAATATCGTGGAAAATTTCATGAAATTGTCGATCTAACTTCACCGAATCGTAAAGAATTTTATATTATTTATCTATGGGGACGCTAAAACGCCTCTCTTACATTTTAACATGGCTGCCGTTGATAATAAAGTTAAAACTCTAACTATAATATGCTCAGAAATAAAGAATAAATTATTTACTTATTCGCAAAAGTAGTAATAGTTTTAAATTTATCATGTAAAAGAGATTAGCAGCTGAGAAAAGGAATTACTTGGAAATTGCCAATTGTATGGCAGTTACAGGTTCAAATTGCACAAGACCTTTTTTAATTTTAGTTTCTGTATCAAGATGGCGGCGGCCTACTTGACTAGTTCCTCAAACTCACCATTCTCGCGATCCTTGATAACATTAGACACAATGTTATAGAAAAACTCATGGGTCTTCTTTGGTATTATCCTCATTTTGAAAAACAATACAAACGCCGGCCAAAGGTGACGCATCGTTCTGAAAATTTAAACATATTACATTTTACTAAATAAATATAGCAAAAAAACTAACTAGTGCCGAGGCCATCAATGACGGTGACGTAATGGAACCGTGTCCAACTGAAAACCTGGGTTCAATGACCTCTCATAGAATATAATTTTCATACTTAAAGAAAATATATAAAAATTTGAACGCAGCGAGATCTGAACCCGCGCCTCATGGAAACCATCCAAGTGCTCTGACCACTAAGCCATTCAAAATCTTATATGCTTTCTTTAAGTATTTTTTTGCCATTAGTGTGGATTAATACTTTAAAAAATATATATTAAAATGGATATTTTCATTTCTGTGTTGTGTACTTCAATTGAAGTTTAAAATATTTGTGCGGCAAAAAATGAAAATGAAACTCGTATAATGTAATATAATTATCGATTTGTAATCGGATACTGAATTTCAAAGGAACTATTAAACGTTATTTACACGTTTATTATGCATCAATTTGCAACAAAGTTAATATTCTGGTTGTGTAAATATATGATGAAATTAAATATAATTATTTAGGCCGTCGTGGCGCAGTGGCACAGCGTATGACTGTAAGACTGTGAGTTCGATTCCCACTCAGGGGAGTGAATTATTTTATATATGTACGAGTAGTTGTAACAGACATATAGCGGTGTTGAGTTCCGCAACTCAATACTCAATTGTTCAAAGACTGAGTGAAACGTTGGGTACAGTCTGTCTTAACACTAGGTTCTCCCTCTTCTCCTTGCTCTATGTATATACAGTGTGAAGTTAAAAAATATTTATAATAATAATGTTTATTGAAAAGAAAATTAACTAACCATATTAAAAGTCCGGTGATATACTGTTAAAGCCTAAAAAGATTGTATTTGACCTAATAAATGACGTAGCTAATATGTTTTTAAAATATATGGCTAAATAATTTTCAATATTTCAATTACATATTAATTTTTTTCAGCTTCACGCTTAATTTCGCATATAGCAGGATAAGCAGAGAGAACTTAGTGTCAAGACACTCCTCTTTAAGCTCGAATTCAATATATTGCGCGTTGAGTGTCAGAACTAAACGTTTACAGTTTAGTTAAATGAATGAAAATAATAATAATTTATTCACTCATTCTCCTCACTTCGAGTGAGGATCCCCGTTTTTCCGAAACTTCAACGGGAACGGGAAAAACGGAACCTACTCCCGTTCCCGATAACGTTTTATAGTCCACGCAAACGAAATTCCCAAGCTACAGCTCGTTTATTTACATAAATAAGTACTCACTTTTCGAATATATTGGAGAACGATATCTCGTAGAAAGCTCCCAAAGCGACCGCAAAGGGATCCTTAGGATTATCCATAACATGACTCTTGACACCGAAAGCGCAAGGCACTATCGCATCCGCCGTATAACCACCTATGAGCTCGTCTGAATTTACAATTATACTATTTTCTTTTAAATTGTCTGTCTGTTTATTTGCAATATTTTCTTTTATGCCTGTCCCTTTTGAATTTGTATCGGAAAACATATTTTGTACGTGTAAAATGAATTTGTTTGCAGTAATCTGTATTAAAGGCAGCATGCCTTTTAATTTAATGGGCCTGGAATAATAAAAAATCACACATAATTTAAGTAAATATGTTAAAAAGCTACTTTACAATATATACCTGATAAATAACTAGATTTTTTGAATTATTGTATATATAATTTCTCTTGTATATAGTACATATATATTATTGTTAATAACTTAGGCTAAGTTTAAAATAAAGTAGTAACTGAGTCAATATAGATAAACAAGTACAAAAAAAATACTTAACTAACTTCAAATACCTATAAAAGAAAGAAAAGAAAGAAAAAATTAAACTACATAATATGTACGAATATCGTAAGACACACGCCGTCAATTTTTGTGGGGTCGGTCGATTTTGGACTCTGCTGGCTGGCGCAGACTACAATTTTCACCTTTTCAGTGAGACAAGTATTTAAAATCACTTTAATCATTTTCAACGCTACTTTTATAGGCTTTGTATTGAATGCTGTAGCAGACTAATCTGCACAGAGATGCCACTTATGTTAATAAAACAGCTTCATACATACAAATGGTTACTTTCATTTGAATTAAAAGTAAATTAGGGGCCGTCGTGACGCATTGGCACAGTGTGTGACGGAAAACACGAGGGCTATAGGTTTGATTTCCAATCGGGGTAATAAATAATTTGATTTCCTTACTCTGGTAAGAAGATAATATCTTGAAAATAAAGCGGAAAGTGGAGAATGGGATGTCTTAGCACTAGCTTTTCTCTGTCTAGCCTGCTATATGCGGGGAAATGCGTGAAGCTCATCATATAGGTATTTTTAAAAACTAAATTAACATATGCTAATACGGCATTTACTACTAAATAATAATAAAGTACATACATTAATTAGCTAGATTTTGCCTGCGGCTTGGCAAGCGCTCGTAATTCCAATTAGTTAATAGCCACGTGACATGACTCCCGCTTATAAGACTAATATATTATATAAGTCTTAAGAGACTTCTTTAGAATTATTAAGTAATTAAAATTAAATTCAATAGCCATTATATTATATAAAAGTTATTTTTTTTAACTTTATTCATTACTATTCATTCAGTAGGTAATTTTTTATTCGTTTAAAGTTACCTGTTGACGTACACTGAAGTAGCTTAACAAGCTATCCAATTAACAGCTTATTAGTCCAACTAACAGACGGAATGCTATTTAGCTATTAATCAAACAGACAGCATTAGATTAAAATCGTTTAACAGCATTATATTTTCAAATCAGGATATAGAATCTAACACAAAAACACGGTACTCTCCACTTTCTGTCCAAAATCGTGACACTAATAGTTGAGTGACGTAATAACATATCACTGTACTTGATCCTAGTGAGTTCTGTTCTCGAAGACGCAATTATTCTTAATATATTAAAATATCTTTGGGCGAAATGGAATATATACTTACATATAAGTAATTAAAATTATCTGCTTGGGATTTAAAAATATTTTTGCTTTTTCAATTCTATAGCTATTTACACGTTACTAAAACATTTTAAAAATTTTTGTCTGTCTTTCTGTTTGACCGGGTAAGTCAATATATATATATATATATATATATATATATATATATATATATATATATATATATATATATATATATATATATATATTATTTTCTTACACTTAGTTTATATGTAACATGTATTTATTAGTATTAGAGTAAATCTGAGAACATCGATAAAGCTAGGTCGCTACTTAAATATAAATAAAAGTCGTATCATATATCATACTTATAGGAATGTACTCTGTGGTTATGTCTGTTAATAAAACCTACTTAACGGTGATTCTTCGAAATGGAGTTTTGGGACGATTTTCATCGAAGAACATATGAAAGATATCTCTGTTTTAAATATAAATTGCAGATCATATGTGAAAGGAAAATGTAAGGTAAGTGGCATAATTAATCTGTTGTCATTTGTGGGATACTATTTGAGTTATTATGTTTTTTAATAATACTATTAGTACTTCACGTTGTATAGTTATATTTATTAATGTTAAAAAATAAGTTATACACTAATAAACGAATAGAAATCGATTTTATTCCAAATTCTCATTTGTCTGGTTCTCATTTGTCTGAATATGTCTGGCATTTAAGAGAAAAGTAAACTTTATATCTTGAAAGTAGTATCTTCTTTACAGATTAGATGAATTTAAATAAATCAGACAAATTCCCACAACCCAGTCCCAGTAACTTGTCAGACATTAATTTTGAATCGCGACTAGACAATAATATTCAGCACTTGCCACCAATAGAAAGCAGAGAGCTGCAGTCACATATACCAGGACCGGCTATGATGACAGTAGGTCTCAGCAGTACAATGACTTAGCTAATTGTCCATCGAATGTCTCATCTCCTCTATGTTCTCCAGATTACAAAAAAAATAAAGAAATTCATAATTTCAAGCAAGTAATTCATGCATGCACCAGCTTGTCTGGGATTTAAATTCGAGTAATATATAATGATAATTATTTAGATATTAATTATAATGAAGACTGATTAATAGTGATTTCTAACCATTTTTTTTTTATTATAATCTAAAAACTAAAACTAAGAATATGCCTTTTGAGATTGTTACGAGTATTTATTATATTGTGATAATAACTGTAATGACTCCATGACTGTTA
This sequence comes from Dione juno, assembly GCA_037127375.1. Lineage (NCBI taxonomy): Eukaryota > Metazoa > Arthropoda > Insecta > Lepidoptera > Nymphalidae > Dione > Dione juno. Next base: position 347,359 of record JAXRJS010000069.1, read on the forward strand.
GCATCAATAAGAATGATAAATTTAAAATTAACAGTTTGTTGAAATTATTTAATTATTTAATCTGTTTACATTTTGTAAAAAATTTATCTGTACTTCTCCAATAAATCTGTCCATAAAATCTCATTTATCTGCCATTGTGATAATTCATGTGAATGATCAATTCATTAGTGCGCTCTAAATCATAAACTACTTGAAGCAACCCAGTGCAATTTACATATATTATTAGTTTTAATATTTTAAACCAAATAACTTTTTTATTTTGATTTAAATATATAATTTCAAAAAACCCAGATAAGTTAGCCATTTATCATCTATTTTGAAGAATCACCCTTAAACACCTATACTCTATATACTCACTTTGTTAGTCTATGTCTGTGCCAAGCAAAATAAAAAAAAAACATTACATCAAACTATAATTGAACCTACAGTATATGATAATGACGATAGCTGCTATTGCTCCAGATACTATTAAAGCGTGAACACATTTAATTATGTAAGCAATGACATTATGCAAAGAGGAAGTAGTAAATTAATATTTTCTATATATTATGTATAATGTATGTATATGCATTTAAAGTTTTATTCTAATATAATATTACCCAAGAAGGTGGGCTCGAACCCATACACAAACAAGAAATCCTCAAAAATAAAGTCACCGCTATCTGCCTCTATTTACTTTAATACGTAAAAATCAAAAGCATTGCGAAAAAAATATTACAACTAATCTAAAAAAGACATATACACTAAATAAAGCAAATAAAAACAGAACACTCACGAGAATATCGGCGATATTTTCGCCCTTAGCCGTTTCCATTCATTTCCTCGTAAATACAAGACAGACTCCGCCAAAGGGTCTAGTTCCTTATCAAAGAAGAAACCTCTATCCGTGAAATACATGAAGTCGTTTACACACACACGCTTTATAAGCTCTGGGTCGCATATAACGAGTGTACGTCGATAGAATTGGTGAATACCTATAAAAATATATATTATATATTAAAGTAAATACTTAGACTCACATAAAAACTACAAAACGGATTTAGACGAAATTTTGCAGTAATATAGCTTATACATGAGACTAATATATGGACTATAATTTATGATAAATTATTACAATTCACTTTACTGATAAATAAATAATAGTGTAGTTCGAGCGGGCGAAACCACGGGAGGGTCGCTTGTATTGTACAGTTCACTCAATTACACAAACTGCTGATGCTATTTGCCATTGTGGCCGAACTAGCTGTACTATGGAACATTTGTTGCAATATAAAGTCTAATTTATTATTGCTTAATAGTATTATTTAATAGTAATATTAAAATAATATGGAACATAATTTATTATCTACTAATAATATATAATATTATAAATAAATAATAATAATATTTAAATATTATTATAATATTATTTAACGTTCTTATTCATTTATATTTCGAATAAATTTATGAATATTTAAAAAAATGTACGTTTAAATTGTTAGATAACATTGCTCTGTAGAATAATGCAATAAATAAACGTTATTTATATAATTTAATTTAACAAGTAAGATATTTTTTATTTGTATAATTTATCACAATTTAATAAAAATTTATAAAATGCTATTTTCCACAAATACTATGAAATTTAAAATTTCCAGTTACCCTTAGAAATGTGTGGAAGTCACGGACATTCCTCCAATTATCACCGCTATCTGATAAGCCTCGTTAAACTCAAACTGCATCAAGATTTTGTAATCTTCGCCATCTAAACTAATGGGGTACTCAATCCTTAAGAGATAACCTGACGTGATAAGTGCTTTCCAGAATCTTGTATTTATACGTTGGAATTATTTGTTTTCACTTAAAAATCTAAATTTTTTAGCTTTACGCTGTATGCACATAGCAGAGTGGGCAGAGGGAACTGTAGGTAGAAGGAACTTAGTGCTAAGACACTCCGTTCTCCGCTTTCCGCCTATCGAGGCATTACGTGTTGAAGTGCGGAACTCAACGCCGCGCTTCAGCCTTGTTGTCAAAGCGAAGAAAATGAAAGTAATTCATACTTCCCGAATGGGAATTGAACCCACAAACCATCACCTTTTAAGAAAGACGCTATGCCTCTGCCCCACGACGGCCCTCTATCTCTATCTCGATAAATCTTTTTTTTCATACTTAATTTCCATTTCTTTCCATTTTCATTAACTTGTACAATGCGACACTTCCTAAATTATTTCTTTGCTATCTTCGTGAATTATACGTTTAAAAAATGAGTACAAACCTAAAAACTTTTTATCCTTGTATTTATCATATATATTCTGCAAACACACGCCGCCTTGCTCTTTACCCGCAACCACTGATCCTATATGCCCGACGACAGGCAGGGCGGAGGGTGAGAACACTCCTCTATTCGTCCAGTAATCATAATCGTACATAAGGATACACAATAATACACTAAAACACAATAAACTTGTCAAAACATATTTCAACACTTCACTGCCGAAGGTATAATATTGTAACATCCAAGCAAGAAATATCACTGTTTGAGTCAAACTGTTCTTAAATCCGAACATTATCACTATTTCACATTATCATTTGCAAGAATTGTTTTAAATTAATCGATATTTTATATCCATTTACTGTTTTATAAAGTTAATTCAATTAACCGCGTATTTCAATCGTATTTTTTTTTTATTCTTTATAACATTAACAGAGTATGATACGAATTCATTCAGCCTAATCATTCACTTTCAATAAAAAATATTATATAATTTACATTAACATACAAAAAAAATATTACACTCGAGTTACAATTAACTTTTTAATATTATATATTTCACAGATTAATTAATGTATTAAAACGAAAAATCGTTAAGTCCGACCGTATCACGCGCGTGCGCTGCCCAATGTGTTAACAAAACATGCGCAACTCGGTGCTGTAACAGTGAAAGTTTCGAGATTGTCAGATGCCAGAGCGATGCGATTTTTGGAGAACTTGTATTTCGATTTACTTCAATGAACCGACCAGTCATCCATGTTTCGAGCGGACCGGACAGACTGACCAACGCACTTCAAACTTTATTTAAGTAATTACTAGCAAGTAATACGAGTATAATTTACTATAAATGTTTAATCTATAACCTAGTTACACGCAATTTTATTATTTTGCAGTCAGTTAGGTTAGTGTGAACGTGATGGCCACTGGTTCAAACCCCGTTAGAGTTCCGTAACTCAACACGTAATGTCGCGATATGCGGAAAGCGGTTAACAGAGTGTCTTACAACCGGGTTCCCTTTGCCTACTCTTCTATATTCGGTATATAGTGTGAAGCTAAAAAAAATAATTTCCCAATTTGGTTATTCGTTAGAACTTAAGGCAAAATCGTCGGATTTTGTTGCTTAAATTAATAACTAGAAAAATTCGACGAAGGAGTGTCTTGGCATTCTGCAATGGGAATGATGCGTAAATCGAAAAAAAAAAAAAAGTAGATTAGACAATTGTGGATTTTAGGTATATAATAATTTGTAATTCGAACAAATGAAGTTATGATTAAAAAACATTTCTCATTTACATTAACAAAACATTTATCATTTACAACTCTGTTATCCAATATTTAAAAAAAATTAAACTTTCCATTTATTTATATTTATTTTCGTTATATTTCAATATTGTTTAACTAAGAATATGTAAAAGGAGGCTATATATTATTTCCAAATAGTCAAACTTACTGTATCGGGCAGCTATTATCATATGCAAGACACCATTTTCATGAAAATATCTCTTGCATTTTCTTTACAGTGAAAAACACAACAAAAGAATACTAATAAATATTGTCCTATATAGTTTTCAATAGAAAATATCTATTATGTACTTATATATTTTAAAATTTGATATAAGTAAAGTTTTTGATAAGGTAATATTGATTATTTGTTTTTATTGCGGCAATTGTGGCCTCTGATGGTAGATACGATATTTCTATACTCGATCTCCATGAGAGGGATTGGATTATTTTGTTCTTTCCAGAGGGTAAAACCAGCACGAGACACTAGGTCTCTCGTACTCGTAGACTCTAGAATCTTTTCCAACCCTACATATACAAAGGAAGTGTGCTTATTATATATTTATAATTTTTTTTAATAAAAATATTACTTGAATTAAATATAATTTTTATGGCTTCACAAAAGTTTTCACAAACATTTTCTTCGGAAACAAGGCAAAAGCGCGGCGTTGACTTCCGTCACTAGACACGCAATGCCGAAATGTGGAAAGCGGGGAACGGAGACTCTGAACACTAGGTTCCCTCTGCCTGACCTTCCATATGCGGGATACAGCGTGAAATTATAAAAAGAAAGTTTTATTAATATTTTATATATTTTTTATTCTATCGAGCTCTCCACACGTTATGGTTATCACTGTAATAAGAAATAAACATAACGCTGTACTATAGTGGTCTGTAAGTATAAGTACCGCGACGTATGTACGCCTAATCGCTTAGAGTTTTACGTAAAACACCCAACACGCAAACATTGACCTACATGAGTTACAAAACGCCTTATATTTGTATATATTTCATAGCAATTTTGTTTCTTATATAACGTTATATCGTCGTATATCTAACTAATAACGAGGTCAGAATATTAATGATATAGAATATGATAGATTTTAAGTAAAGATATGAAGAATTTTTTAGTGAAATCTAATATAATCTACTTATCATTAAAAATATGTGATAAGTAAAGTAAAAGTTAAGAAAGCTCTAAAAATCTCTAAAGTAATTGTTGAAAAATCTCGAAGCTGTAGCTGGTTGGGTTAAGCTAGAATTGCATTTCTGTACCTTGTATAAGCCCGACGAGCCCGAATGCAGGACACCCGTAGTTCGGCAATCTTCGGGTGTCCACCAGTAAACTTGGCGACGACAACTCCACCGTCGAATTCAAGACATGGCTTCGAACCTATTCTTAAGGGTCAGCTGTATAGCGTGTATAAGGAGAAGAAAAAGGTCTTGCAGCTTGCTATTAGTCAAGCTAAAACTCAGGCTCGTCAAGCTTTGTTAATGGGCTTAAACAAGGATCCATCGGTACGTCCATAGCTAGCTACGCGAAATAAACATCGTGCGTCGGGCGCCCCACTGACTAGAACCTGGTCGCCAGATTTTCTTCTGAGTCTTGTGATGCAATTGTCCCCAGATTCATCAAGATACATTCCTCCTACAATGGCCCCTTCTTCAGCCCGCGAAGGGATGTCAGTGGTTCCCCTGATTTCGTAGGAGGAAATAGATTTGGCGCTCGGGCGACTGAAGGAAAAAAAATGGCTCCAGGACCTGGTGGTATTCCAGGGAAAGCTTTAAATATCGTCATGGAATATCTAGGTGATAATCTGCGGGAACTCTTTAACCTCTGGATTCCTCATACGCGTATAGGCCTATTGTGCTGCTGAATGAGACTGGAAAATTATTGGAGAAGATCGTTGCCACTCGTCTTAATCAGCACCTAGAGGAGGTAGGTCCGAGTCTTTCAGAGGCACAGTTCGGGTTTAAGGCTGGCCTATCAACCGTCGACGCTCTGAACGCCATGAAGACTAAGTCGTTAGCCCCGACGACAGAAAGAGATGTTCTTTTCGCCGTCATATTAGATGTGGTCAATGCCTTTAACAGCTTGCCGTTTGAGACGTTAAGGGAGGCCCTTCGATGCCATAGGGTAACTCTCTATCTCCGGCGACTGTTAGATGACTACCTCCGGGACAGAGTGATCATATGGATTGGAAGATATGGTCGGATTAGTCGACAAAGGGTCAGTTGCGAAGTTCCACAGGGGTCTGTGTTGGGTCCGTTTTGTGGGACATCGGGTACGATTGGCTTCTTCGTTGCCGTCTTCCCGCCGAAATGAGTGTCATTTGCTATGCTGATGACACTCTTGTCACCGCCCGAGGATCAAATTATGAGGAGGCCGCACACTTGGCCGAAGCCGGCACGAATATGGTAATAGGCCGCATCGAAGCGCTGGGTCAGAGGGTCGCTGGGTCACTCTGTCCAAGACTGAGGTCCTCTTATTCCATGGCCCGCGTAGGGGTCCCCCACGTGGGGCTCCACGCACGGACTCTGCGCATCCAGGGGTAAGAAGTGGAGGTACAGCCCCAGATGAAGTATCTAGGTCTGATTCTGGATGGACCATGGTCGTTTGCGTCGCATTTCGCTCGGCTTGCACCAAAATTACTAACCGCCGCTGGAGCCCTGAGCAGATTTCTACCAAACATCGGAGGGCCAGATTTCCCATGCCAACAGCTTTATGTCAGCGTGTTGAAATCAATGGCTCTGTATGGTGCCCCCGTTTGGATGGATTCTCTCACTGCTCGCAACAGGGCTCGATTGTGGAAAGCACAACGGGTCATAGCGGTGAGAACGATTCGGGGGTACCGTACAGTGTTCTGGACAACAGCAACTCTATTGGCTGGTGATCCACCGTGGGAGTTACAGGCGGAAGTGCTTGCTAGAGTACACGCCTTACGTGCAAGTGAACGGTCACGAGGCGTAGGACCATCGCTGGAGGATAATGCGTGGATTAGGAGGAGAGCAGATTAAACCTTGATCCGGCGATGGAGAGAGGACCTTGGGTCCCCGGAGGCAGGACTAGCGACAGTGGAGGCAATCCGCCCCTACCTAGAGCGTAAAAAGGGAATTTGGACTCCTCACGTTCAGGCTGGTGCAGGTACTGATTGGGCACGGTTGCTTTGGCAAGCACTTGCATCAGATTGCGCGTCGGGAGATGTCACCGATTTGCCACGACTGTGATGCCTCCGTCGACTCGGCGTATCATACTCTGGCTGAATGCCTAGCTTGAGCCCCAGAGCGCCATGCCTTGATGGCTGTAGTGGGTAGAGATCTCTCCTTATTCGGTGTGGTAGGGGCCATGCTGGATAGTAAGAGAAACTGGTCTCCAATGGTGTCTTTCTGTGAGGCGGTCATGTCACTAATTGAGACTGCGGAGCGAGTGCGTGAGTCCAGCATAAACGCAGACCCATTTCGCCGGAGGAAGCAGGAAAATACGTTATGCGCTACTCCAACCTTAGAGGTACTCCTGCAGGAGGATCATTCTGGCACTTCTGTAAGTCATCAAGGCTATGGGTGCCCTAGGGAACCCTAAAAGTGACAATGGCTTGCGATAGGGTGGCCGTCCATCGAGGCGTCGTAATTGCATGCGCAAGCGATCCTGCGACATCTTATGTAGATGGAGAGGACTTCCGCTGGGTTTTAGTGGGTAGGATCGGATTTACCGGTTAGTCCCACAGTACCGCCCGTAAAACACCTTTCAGATTTTACGGTCGGTCGCATTTCCCAGCGTAATAAAAGAAAAAGCATTGCATTTCTTAATAAATTACCAATAAGACCTTTAATAAAAAAATATCAGTCAGGTGTATTGATTGTACGTCAACGGAAAGTACAATTTATAAAAATCGCCAAATTTGTATTTGCAAGCGTATGGACATGGTTTTGTATGAAATGAACTGCAGTTATAAGTTTGTATTATTTTTTTCTATGATATATATACATATATATATATATATATATATACATATATGTATATATATATATATATATATATATTTAAGTTTTCAAATTTTAAACTTTTTCTTCGTATTGCATCTCCTGTTCTAACTCTCAAAATTCATAATTCAACGGAAAGTGACCTATAGATGTTGATTACGTGGCACATTTTATAGAAATTGTAGCAAAAACAAAGCGAAAATACCCATTACGAGGATAGGACCCCGAATTGCCGATATTAATCTCAGCATACCTGTTGAATAATTAGTCCTAACAGCCGGACAAACAGACAAACAAACGTACAGACAGACGCACATCAAAATTATCCTATAGAATATATCCTTAAACGATTTCGTTCTCTCGATTAAATTATTATTATTAGTGTTTCGCTAGGAAATATTTAAGAATACTAAATGCGCCCATTATGGAGCGGACGGCCGGACCGTTGACGCGTGTCGTAACTGGTCAGTAGGCAGTAGTCAGTAGGTCACCGCTTTCAAGTTTATATTTATCTAAATATACATATATATTTATGCTTAATTTCCAAATTAACTTTTTAAACATCTTAATTTATTACTTTATATAATTATATAGTTTCTCTCTATAAAAATATTAGAGATATTTTGATTTATGCTATACCCCAGCGGTCCGCTTGCGGTTTCGCCCGCTTGATCGCTGTTCTCATATTTATTTTACTCTAATATAATCACACAAGTGGCTATATAACACAATACCCATCAACTTGCCTTTTGTAAATCTTATAAATACATTAATGAATACTTAATAGCAAAGAATTATTATCTAACAATAATCCCACAATAAATCCTTTTGATTTCACGCAATAGAATAGTTACTGAATAAATAAACTTTATAAACTAATTACTAACAAATAAGTAACCAATCATGTAATAAAATCAATATTTTTGCGTTTTATTCCTTATTCGAGTTTGGTATCACATTAAAAAAAAGTATTATTATATAGGCAACTGTTTTTAAGTCACGATAGACTATGAAAGTACCCACAGCATCGTCTGTATAAAATGAAGAGCCATCATGTAGTTTTAGTTAGTAGAACACAGAAGCACGAGTCTCACATCATACGCATCTCGTCTCACCCGGCATGCGGATACTCGTTATATAAACATACATGTAGTATTTACATATCAAATACATGTAGTATTTGATATAAGATTTTTTTGCTTTCTTCTATGAGCTATATGAAATAAATCAGAATGTAATGTAATGTAATCGGCTCTAGAGGACGCTATTTATTTCACGCCGTGATACGTCTCTTAAATTTCCTCACCTGTCACAAGCGCCCGCTCTCAATATTCATAGTGAAATATATAATTCTATCAAAGGTTTATCTAAAGGTAAACTTATCTAAATTCTAAGCATATAAAAGCTTTAAACATGATGTATAAGTTTCGTAAATTTTTCGTTAGAAAAGATTAATAATAAGTAAAAGATTTGTACCATACAGCTACACCCTCTAGCTCTACAACCTTCTGAAGCCTCCCAAAGAAAAAAATCTCTTTGTTATTCTTAAAATATTTTTAAATTATTTTAATTTTTGAAATGTTTTTTTATGATTTTTTATCAAAGTTGATATTGTATGCGGTCAATTTTAATAATAAATACTACAAGTATATTAAAAGTAAGTAACCTAAAATATCTCTTCGATGTATATATTCCATATATTGAATTGTGACTTGCATGTGACACAAATCGCTAAATACTAGTATGTGTGTTAAATATTTCACAAGCCAGCAATTTACCAATTACAACATTCGCCACAGCTAATGTACAAATATTATGTGCGCATAGGTCTTACTTAGTTTTTATATTTTCAAGTTATTTTAATTTAATGTTCATTAATTTATTTCAACATAATATGTTTATTTCAGAATTAAATTGCGTTATATGAAATTAATGATAATTTTATAAATTTTTACTACATCCTGGCTGAATATATTGCAATCAAATTAAAAAAAAATAAAGAATTACGTAAAAAATTTGAACTTTCAAAGTGAAAAAGTTTTCTACAATATACATATTAAATTAAATAATTATTTGAATGTATTATGTAATATATTTGACAAATTATGTAATATATGTACCAGTCTTAATAATCATAAAATAATAGATTTTAAAAAATTATGTGTCAATAGTACTGCGTATGCTACTGTCTCGTAGTGGAAATAACATTTCTAATATTGTATATCGACAAAATACCGGTAAATTGCAAGTTGGTCTCCCGCGCCGCAGACTCAGTTCCAATTGACGATTACGTTAACAGAAAATACAATTTAGAAAAGTTGACAAACTTAAATCCAACATTTTTAATTAAAGCCCACTTATTCGTACTCATATTAGTTTTATATTAAATTAACCATAAATATACGTTTGTAATCGTTTTTTTCTGTGATACTATCCGTTACTATTAAAATGTTAGTTCTACAATTCCGTTTTAAAATCCTTCCAGCTACACTTAAGGAAGTCTTATGTTGTATCACCAATAATATATATATATATATATATATATATATATATATATATATATATATATATATATATATATATATATATATATATATATATATATATATATATATATATATATATATATATATATATATATATATATATATATATATATATATATATATATATATATATATATATATAAAATAAGGAAATTATATCAATAAATAAAAGATCCAAAAAAATTGGTTACAATCGTATTTTATTACTACATAATATATACATACATATGTATATTTTATATAATCAAGTTCACATTATTTACAAGCTGGACGATGCGACCATCTCGATCCAGTTACGGTAGTTGGCAGCATTCACGAATACTGAAATACAAACAAATCAATATTTAATTAAAATTCAAAATATTGTATATTTAAATGGATGTCTGCGCGTCTTTATGAATTGTCCAATTAATATATTGTCGAATTCAACAATTGCCCTTGAAATTATGTATAAAGACCCTTAGATTTTCGGCTTGAATTATAGAAATATAGGCAAAAAAAAAAAAGAAAGTAGTGTTAAAACATACTGTTAGCCATCTTCCGCTTGAATGTATACCATTGTGTGTTTAGAGCCAAAACTCAACGTCGAAATCTAAATGAACCATATACCTATCCCATCCTATACCAACAACATCAGTTTCTAATATTTTCCCATAAGAAGTAAGTATAATTTTAGCATCAATAACAGCGAAAGGGCAGAGCGAGTCAATTATACCGCCGTTCATCACAGTTATTGTATAACGAAGCCAATATATCGTCGTTACACAAATCAAATTCAGCTGATTTCTAATTTGCCGCCTGTTATGATAAATGAAAGCACTTACTCTGTAACAATATTAAAGAAGCTTTTGTATTTTCTCTAATATGATAATTGTAATTTTCTTTAATTTGGCCACAAATGGTATTTTTCGCCTATATTTTTATGTGTCTATATTTTTTTCCGTATATATAGTATGTCAGGCAACATGCTAAATTAAATATTGGTATATAAAAATAGTTTACAAGAAAAAAGATCATACCAGCGCCATTCTCGTTAACGTCGACAAGGATTCCGACTTGAACGCCGTCCTTTACAAGAGGAGCTCCGAGGTCGAACTGGAAAACAAAATACAAATACTTTTAATTATTAATAATAAGTTTAAATATATATATATATATATATATATATATATATATATATATATATATATATATATATATATATATATATATATATATATATCTATATATATATATATATATATATATATATATATATATTATATATATATATATATATATATATATATATATATTGTTTCACTCTATATCCTGCACATACCAGGGTAGGTAGAGGAAACCATATTTAAAGACACTCGGTCAGTGGTGATTCCACACCGCCGCGCTTTGTACTGCGCTTACCAGACAAGGAAATAAAATGATTCATTGATCGAGTGGAAATCCCAAAATCTGCATATATATATATATATATATATATATATATATATATATATATATATATAGTATATATATATATATATATATATATATATATATAAGTAAATAGTGAAGTAGTATTTAAATACTTACAGGTGAGACCTGTTCGCCGACACCGATGATGTTGCCGCTCGCGTCAGATTCCAGAGCGAGATCAGAGCAAGCCAGTTGTTGGTCAGTGAGGACTAAAACATATTATATAGTTAATATTTATTATATTATTAAGAACAAAAGATGAATAATATTATTTAATTATGTTAATTAAAATCCATAATAATTTTAAAGAATTTTAATTTTTAAAATAAAATTCAATTAGTTTCACCGTTGGAACCTAGTGTTAAGACACTACGTTCCCCGCTTTTCATTTAATTAATTAAATTAGTACAGCATACAATGTTAATAAAAAATATCACTTAAGTGTATGTAAGAAGTTTGTCTTATTTCAAGTTGTCTCTACTTTATTACTCCAAGCAAGAGATCTGCATATAGCATTGTTACACATTTGCATATCAAGTTTCAAAATTACTACTGAGTTTGAAATTTTAAACTACGAGCAAATTGTCTTAATTTTAAGCGTTCCATTTCAATTTACAAGAACTGGAATAAGCCTAATTAGCGATTATATTTTTCTACATCCTGTATAGTTATATGGATGGTATATTCTAAGTTACAGGATGTAATACAGATATTACTACACCTTATTAATTTTTTTTTTAGACTTTTTGTTGTTTTAGCTTCAAGCTTAACGCAGAGGGAATATAGTGTTAAGACACTCCGTCTCCCGTTTTTCAAGACATTGCGTGTTAAGTGGCGAAACTTAATTTGGAAAGCAACTTTCAAAGTTAAAATTAAGAAGATACATTCTTAATGTTTTATATACAAATAATAACCACCGATTCACTAACACTAATGCCTCAGACCTGAAGAGAACCGATGCCAAGAAACTCAGCGGGACCTGCTTTTTAATTTGGTCATTTACAAATTTACTAAGTAACTAAATAAACTTGAAACACACTAGAGCGAGCATTTCACTGCCAAGATGTGTTATCCTTTCAAAAATCATTAATTAGTTAGTAATCTTTAATACAGAAACGTCGATTCACAATTCTTTTAAATTTTGATATAGACCAGACATTAATATTATAGATTCTCTCTAATTTTAAACACTTTTGTACTAGTGTCACAGATGTAATAAGTTACATGGGTAATACGTACCATTGCTCTCAGCGCCGTATCCGCAGAATTTAGCTGCAGCGGGAACTTCATTGTCCTGGGGCAGAGCGACGGGGGAGATGTTGTCTGTGTATGAAATAAGATTACGTGTTATAGCTTTCTTTAATATTAAAAAATAATTATCTATATGCCTGTTTAGTTAATCTTTTCACAAAAACTTTAAAATTATGAACGTATAAAATGAATAAATATTGTAAATCAACCACTTCACTGTGTATTTGTCATCCATTTTGAAGCTATATATATATATATATATATATATATATATATATATATATATATATATATATATATATATATATATATTACAGAAATAGGAATGTAAATTAGGATATAATAAACAAGTAGAATCGTCTACATATCAGAATTCAAATCTACCGCGTTTTGTTGGAAACCACACAAACGCCCGCGAATCTTATAATATTTACATATCGAGCTACGTCAAAATACTCGACGAGTATAACTTTAATAATTTAACTTTAATATAACTTTAATTTATATTTAACTTTAATATAAAAATAACACTAGAAAATGAATTAAGTCCTACATCAATATTCTCAAGTATAGAACCCACAGTTACATAAAATCAGATTAGTTTTAACTATATCACCATAATATAATATACATAAATCAAACTTATCAATGAATGTTCTTCTACTGTAACTCGCTTTATAGTTAAATATGTCATGTATTTATAGTTAAATATATCATGTAATTCGCTTTATAGTTAATACTCGGTCGAGGCTAACAACGACATCAAATTGGCTATCTGCAACGATACTGAGTCATTTGAACAACTTTAATTAATAGCTCTGTCTGTTATTATATAAAACTAAACGTAATACTGATGTAGGTCAATTTTTGATTTAATTTAGTTCAAAATTTAACCAACTCAAAAAGGATCTCAATTTTTATTGTATAATTTTTTTGTATATTTGTTACGCGATTACGCCGAAAATTATGAATGTATTTTGATGTTCCTTTTTTTATATAGGTCATGAAGAAGTAAGTTTCAGATGTGGCTTCATATAAATTTTATTGTAATTATTTCAGCGCTTTATGGAGGAATATAAAACAAAAATATACATAGATTATGATACAAATTTGATACAATTTTTTAATATAAAATATATAATATAAATTATCCATACCGTTGAATTCAATCGATCTATCGATGCTAATGAGAGCGATTTGGTCGTCGCTGCTGACGAAGGCGGTCCTGGTCTCAGTCACGAGGCCGGGGAAGATGGGGTTGAGGGTGGCGTACCGAATCCATACGTAACGGAGGCTGGGGATATTCAAATTTATGCTATTATTTTTAATATTATATTTAATATTATATTATATATGGTTTCCTCGACTTTTACACGACTTCGTCGGTTTTAGTAAATACCCCGTCTTGAGACCCTCAAGAAAAAAGGCATTTACTTCTACATTTCTCCTATATCCTATACTAAATAGAAATATAAAAAGATTAAAAAGTTTCAATTGGTTTCGATTATGGGTTCTGTTTCCGATGGATGAAGCTTGTTACTTGAAATGAGATTAAATATGGACGGTGATTATGAAGATGATGTGATGTTACGTGGATGGCTGTTGAGTTTGAGATGACTGCGTTACAAAAACGGAATCCCCAAGGACTTTACTAATTATGGTGGAAGAGTGTATTGCTGCTTGTTTTTGGAGGATATGAATGTTTATATGTGCATCTAACTTATCGCAGTACCGTTTAAGACTCTTCGCCACTACTCCCGTGGCTCCTACTACTATCGGGATAATTGTGACAGTGGTGTTCCATAACCTAGAGAGTTCAACTTTCAGCGAATGGTATTTGCTGATTTTTTCAATTTCCTTAGCGCCGATATTATAGTCAGATGGTACTGAGATGTCAATGAGGTATGTATTGTTCTTTGCTTTATCTATGTATATCAAATCAGGTCTATTGTGTACTATTGTTATATCTGTTTGTACAGGCATTTCCCACATTAGCTTGGCTGTGTTATTTTCTTTAACAGTTGGTTGTTTTAATTCCTGCTTCCACCATAACTTGTCAGTTTCAATTTTACTTTTCCTAGCCAAGCACCAGAACACATACTGGACTAAATTATTGTGCCTTTTCACGAAATATGTACCAGCAAGTTTTTCGCAGCCTGCAAGAAGATGTTGCACTGTTTCGTCTTTACTCACACACAAGCGGCATTTGCCATCAACATTCCGCTTCAATATATCTCGCTCATGTTGGCGCGTCATTACTGCCTGGTCTTGTATAGCAAATATTGACGATTCCAATGAAGGCGAAATAGGTTGTTTCTTCAGCCATTTAAACGAGAATTCTTTATCAACATTGGCAACATCAAGAACTTTTTAGGGAATTGGCCATGTAGGCTTTTATTTCTCCAGATTTCATTTTGTTTCTTTACCATGCTATTTTTTATTTCTGTTTTAGTGTGAACTGTATCTGGCGTTATTTGAATTCTTTTTCTATTTCTAGTGATTGTTTGTATATTGAATATTTTTCCTTCTTCTGATCATGTTGTGCTATTGCTTCTATTAAGTAATCACTCTTCTGTTGTAAATATAATTTGTAATTCAAAATATGAGCTTTATATAAATTTTCTATATTAATTAAGCCTCTACCGCCACTCGTTACAGGTAAATAGAGCCTCTCTAAATCTGCTTTTTGCTGATGAACTTTTTTCATTGCTAATAATTTACGTGTTTTGATATCTATTCGTTTTAGGTCACTATTTTTATAATTAATTACACCAAATGAGTACATTAGAACTGGAACAGCGTATGTATTAATTCCTTTTAACAAATTTCTTGCATTTAAATATGAATTAGTTATGTTTTTAACCCTCCTGAAGTACTCTTTCATTAATTGGTCTCTAATATCACTGTGATTTATTTTCCCAGATTCGTTTATTCCTAGATATTTATATGTTTGATCTAATTGTAATTGTTTAAAGCTATTTCCGTTCAGTAGGACATGTTCATCACCTTCAGCATAGTTCCTATGTCCAGCAGTTATGTGAAGTATGTTGCATTTATTTAAACCAAATGACATTCCTATATCAGAAGTAAAAATTTCCACACTATTTAATAAATTTTTTAAGTTAGTTCTATTATTGCATATACTTTGAGATCGTCCATGTATATAAGATGATTAATCCATACGCTGTCCTTTAGATGGTATCCCTTTTTCTCATACTTCCCTAGAATGGTGGATATTGGATTAAGTGCCAAACAAAATAGGAGTGGGGATAAAGAATCCCCCTGAAAAATGCCCCGTCTTACCTGAATCGGTTCAGTAGTAAAAGAGTTTGAAGAACCTTTTGCTGTCATGACAACATTCCATTTTGGCATAGCTCTTTCAAGGAAAAATTTGATAGTTGGTGGGCACTTGTAGATGTCCAATACCCGCAGGAGCCATTCGTGGGAGATAGTATCAAACGCTTTTTGATAGTCTATCCATCCCATACTTATATTTTTTTGGCATTGGTGAGCATCTTCTAGTATGGCCTTGTTTATCATTAAGTGATCTTTGCATCCTCGTACCCCACGACGGCAACCTCTTTGTTCTGGGGCCATGATGTTATTTGTTGTACAATGACTGTATAATTGTTCAGCGAGTATTGAGGTGAGGAGTTTGTACATAGTCGGTAAACATGCAATTGGGCGCCAGTTTTTAGGTTCTGTAGTATCGTTATTTTTTGGTATTAAAATAACTTTACCGGTTGTTAGCCAGTCATCTAACGATTCTTCGCCTTTCAGAATATTTGTAAATAGCATAGCCAAGTGGTCGTGCAATTTTGAAAAATACTTGAGATAATAGTTTTGTACTTTATCTAGTCCAGGTGCCTTCCAGTTTAGCATTTTACATACAGCATGCTTAATCTGTTCAGTAGTAATTTCTTCAAATAGGTTAGTTCTTATAGCTGTACTATTGTGTTGACTAATATCTGATATCCACTTTGCATTATGATTGTAAGAAACCGGTTGTGATAAAATATTTTTCCAAAACTCCTCGGTACTATCTTTGCTCGGTAGTTCTATATTTAAGTTTTCTTGCTTACTGCTTAAATTCCTATATAATCTGTGTTCATCTTCTGTAAACATTTTATTTTGCTGTTTTCTGCTATTTATTGTTTCATATCGTTTAATCCGGCCTGCTAATGCTTTAATTTTTTGTTTCAATAACTCTTCTCTGTTTTTATGGTCTATTTCGTTTTTTATGTTGTGTTTCGAATATAGTTTGTCTTTGATTTTTATCATCTTTCTTGATTTAACGCCTCTGGATATCTCTATCATCTGCCCCAATTCTTTTCTCAAATGTTCTATTTTTACTTTTATTCTTTTCTTCCATGGCGGGTCCGCATGCTGCTTAATTATATTTGTAGGTGAGTAAGGTGTTTGATTATTATTAACTATCAATGTTTTTGCAGCCGAGTAAATAATATCGTTTGTATCTCGGAGAGACCGAGCACCCGCCAAAAGGTTTGGCAAAAAGTTGTTAATAATTGCTAGGTTTTGTAAAAATTTTTTATTAATTTTGGCTTTTGGAAGGTACTCGCGCTCCTCGATAGGTATTTCCTTAATTTCAGCAAAATGGTTAAGAAATTGACAAATTATCGGATTTTGGTGATCATCAGATGTTTCAGCTATTTGGACTTCTTCCATTTTGTTAGTTTCAATGTCTACTGTATGTTGTTCTAATATCTCTTCTGTTACGCTATTAAGGGTGGTGGTTATGTTTATGTGAGTGTTGTCATGTTGTGATAACTGTATTTTATTTTCAGCAGATTGTTTTATTTGGTTAAGTAGCTCTAGAGATATAAGCTTCTGTTTCAAAATTCGACGTGCTTGGTTGGATAGTGTATTTCCATTAAATCTTAGTATTTTTGGATTTTCAGGGTTCCGTTCCTTAAAGATACTTTCCAATTTTTTATGTATTCCGTACCTTCACATTTTGCCATATAATAGCAAAACATTAGCTCTTCTTCCTCTTGTCGTGTCCACTTCCTTCTCCTGTCACTTTGAGATTTGTTCATGTTTATTGGATCTGTGCTGTTGTTACTATTACTAGTTTGTTCTGGTTGATTTGTGAGTGTTGATGATGTGAATGTTGTGATCGGGTGAGTGCTTTGTGCGATTGTAGTAACTGCGATGGATGCTTGTTGTGTTTCATTTTCTATTGTTTTTTGTATTCTATCGAGTGTACGTTTTGAAAGAACGTTTTGTTTTATGATTCGGCGCGCTTGATTAGATAGAAGACTTCCGTTCATGTATCTTTTTGAGTTGGATGGATTCCGTTCGCTAAAAATATTTTCTAGTTTTCTAATGTATCCCCCTCCTTCACTTCTAGCCTTATAGTAACAATATATAAGCTCCACTAGTTCTAGTTGTGACCACTTCTGTCTTCCTGTTGCTGTTGAACTTATTGTGGTCCCCACGGATGGACCGGCCAAGAGTTCAGTGGGAGATTCCCGTCTCGGCAAAGTCTCATTCGTTCCTACTCCATTCCCCTCAGAATCGGCTGTGACATTTCGGTTTCCCCGACTCTCGCCCGCCTGTTCAGCGAAGAGCCACTGGCGGTCCGCATGCTGTCATGTCCAGCGCCAGCTCCAGACATGCCCCGGCGATCACCCCCGGGTAGCGACCCTATACGTGTATTCTTAAATTGTCTCTTCATGATTAAGAAGGTTGCTAGTGCTCCGTTGGCCAACGATTAAGTCACCGCCTGATACACAGACTTCGATGTTCCACCCCTCACGTGGCATAGATGTTTCAGCCGGACGTGGAGCTAGGCTTTGAGGGGCATATTATATTATATTATATTATATTATATTATATTATATTATATTATATTATATTATATTATATTATATTATATACTGGAATAAAAATTTTGCAATTATAAAAACATTTAAAATTTTTGATAATATTACTTTAGTTATAATTACTTACAAATCGATATCGATTAAACTATTTTCTCTTTATTTACGATTAACAAAGACAGAAATCGATCGTCTTATGTTATTCAGTGTGTATATCTGTGGTTAGGTATATACATCCATCTTTAAATGATAATTGTAAATATTAATTGATCAATCAAAATTATTATAAACGCCAAGATTATTAGCTTGATTTTTCGATTTCTGTGATAATTATTAGATTTATGTTCTCATTTACTTTACTTATAATGTCAGTAGTTGAAATCTGCCCCAAAAACAAGTGGAATTAAGATAAAATTGTATTTACACCGAAGTTCTCTAACAAATATGTTTAAAAAAAAACGTCGTTTACTGTTTTTCATGTCCTATCCCTCATTTCATTTGGTCTATCCTACACCACTTTCACCCAATCATGAGACTTTATGAATGGCGGAGCTCAACGCCGCGTTTTGTTTAATTATCAGAGAAAGGATATTAAACATTTACAATCATACGCGGTACCGTTGTACTACGACTGCGGTTGTTTATTATGAAAGTGTCAATCAACTCACTATGTAACACACTTAGCGGAGGTAAGCACCCAGGAGTCATTGACCAGGGATCCCACACAGCTGTGTAACTGACCGTCAGCGTAGATGGTGGCGAGGCGCAGGTGGACTAACCACGGGTTCTCGCCGAGCTGGGCGGGTACTTTTGCGCTTGATGCAACTGGAGAAGGTTCTTTTATTTACTTATATATAGATAAGGAAAAATGAAATAATAATATACAGATTTAGTCGCCGTTTTCTACACTCCAGAGGTAAACTTAGATACTCATAAATGCCTTCACTATTTACATCCATATTTAATAGTTACTTACAAATTCGTCTAGCCCATCATTAATTATTATTTACGAGTAATTCGCAAAAAGCTCAAAACTCACCCTGTACATCAGCGCTGCGAGCCTGTAAGTACAAAAACAGTTTTAGTACAAAACCAGTGTTTTGTTATAATAAAATACAATACAATATCTAACTACGAACAAGTTTTATTAATCCCCTAAGTACAATAATGAGTACTAAAACACGAACGCCCTCAAAAAGGGGTCGCCTAAAATTCGAGAATCTGGGTCGCGAGGCCAAAGTTGAAGAAGTCGTATTTCAGGGCGTAGGAATAGCTCCAGAAGACCTACTTGCCAACAATAACAGCTATTACTAAACATTACAAGTTATATTTCAATATTTCCTTTGAATCTGGCTGTGAATGGACCCTTAGTTGTGATTAATGAACAAAAGTTTATCTTTCTTAAAATTTGTTCTCAATGTCATCATGCACATGGACCATGGATCATGGTGTACGGTGGGACAGCGTCTGGCTGTAAACCAGATGATTGGTTCGATTCCCACTTGGAATAGTGAATTATCTTCATGTCCCAACTATGCATGGAAATTCGCGTCGTTGAGTTCCACTACGTACAAATTATCAAATTTCAATACATAATATCAAATTCGAGCGAAAAACTAATGGAACTAGATTTTCTCTATTATATTTACTATGCACAGAATATCCCGCTACGTGGTAGGCTGCCATTGACGTGGCGTAGATTAAAAGGTATAATTCACGATATGAAGATATATAAATGTATATATATAAATGTATATATATAAATGTATATATATATATATATATATATATATATATATATATATATATATATATATATATATATATATATATATATATATATATATATATATATATATATATATATATATATATATATATATATAATAACATTAATTATATCTTATTATAATACATTCATCGTCGGTTATCGGCGATTAATACTGGAATGCGGTGATTGTGCAATAGTCTTGAGACTTTTGTTCTGTATAATTATTTTTAAATATATTTTTTTAATTAATAAATGTAAGTACTTGCTGTTGTAAGAGGTTAATACAATCTTATTTTATTTGTACGTGAATTTGGATATAATTTAATCTGTGGATAAAGCAGTAAAGTTGATTTTTAATCTTAAAACACATATATGTATATCATTTACGAATATAACAAATATGTACAGTAAATAATGAATATGTATTACATATTAAACTATTATTCAATACACTAACTTAATAGTATGTCGAGATTTTCGAAACGAAAGTTTAGTACCAAAGATTTTAGAATTTAGAAATTTAAAAAAAAAACCAAACGAATATATTTCTGTTATTAGTCATAAAAAATACCCAAATTCAAGTAATAAACTATATCCTATATTTTTGTGTAAATGTATAATTTCTTTAATGGACATGATATTTTATTTCATAATCCAACTTATATTATGGAACACTAGTGTTCACATTTTTCAACTTTTAAAATTATATTGATAAATTAAGCTTTTCTACACTTTTATTCTATGACCTCCAAAACTTTGACTTCCAAATAAACATTGTAAAGGTGTACCTCATGAAGCCATACACCCTTAATTAGACGCTATCTTAGACGCTATATAAAAATCCCTATGAAATTACAATAACTTTTTAAGGATTATTTAGTTTAATAAGTCATTCGTATATCTAAGAAAAAAATCTTAAGATTTACCTGTACGGCCGCGACGACAAAAAGAAGAGCTACTCCGAAAGTTTTCATTTTCGTTGGTCAATGTAACACTAAAAAATTCCGGCCGAACTCTCCTAGTTATGGCTTTATCGCTATTACTCACGTCAGAGATAACGTCGATAGACGGATAATTGAGTTTGGGCAGTCCTAAAACTTGTGATAATTTAAATTTAAGAAGGATAATAAGATAATTGTGTACATCTTATCATTTATTTTTATCATAATTCAAACAATAATTTACTAAAACTAGAGAAGAGTGTCACCATGGCTAGACAGATAAGGAAAGCAGTGCCTAGCAAGTTCTATACTATTAGTATTGACTAGAATTGTAAAGCTTAATATTCTTAGGTTTGTATCTATGATTTATACTTTTCTCTACCCCTAAATTACTACCCCTCCCCTTTGCTGACGATACTCATGCAAGCAAACAGACAAACATGACAAAATTTCTGAATTTTGTAGAAATAAGCCAGGAATTTATGGCTCCAACATTGCGACTTCATAACGCCTGCTATGGTTAGGTAGAGAGAGAAACTCGAACAGGGGCCTCTTAAAACTACATTTGGGTTATAGGTCCCAAGGTTCTTCTCCAGGCTCGTCTTCATGTATTATGATGGACACGGTTAATCTATGGAATTTCCCACCAAATGAAGAGAATTTAAAAAGCGTTTCGGTTAATTTAAAGACTTCACGGCGGCGGCGGCATCCGGTTTTAGTCACTTCGTATAACATGGTTTTATGTTTTTCCTTTATACTATATTCTTATTAAATTTTGACTATAGAGAATCATTTGACAATAATTAATAATATATAATTTAAAATATATATAATTTGAAATATATGTAATCAATACTATGATAAAACAATAAAGGAATTTTATCTATGTATACATGTACATTGAATATTTTCCGAAAAAAAGTTAAGGAGATGTAAAAAATCTATCAGAATATATGAATCTGTGATATTTTTTTTCATTTTTATCTGTCTGTTTGTACAACGTACGGATCTACTAGACGAATTTGAATTAACATTTTTTTGTTATATAGTTGTTAGGTCAGAAATCTAAACTAAAATAGACTTTGAAGACTAACATATCTGATGCAGAACTATTGTAGTAACCATATCAAAACGATTAAATATGCATTTTCCATTGACGTATAAATCAAGGATCTGTAACACCTGGACGTGTAGAACTTTAGCAGATCAGCTAAACTATAAGAAATATAAAATGACTATAGCAAAAGTTATTGAGCGTGATGAGCATTATTCATGGAAATATGGAAATCCAAATACGAAAATGGCGTTTTAAGTTGTAAAGCGTTTTTGACATTTTTCATTGATATTTTAATACACCAATATCAAAAATCTGAAACACATGATGTACAGCCACAATAAATAAGATAAATATATAAAGTGAACTGCCGTGCCGCCGCAGCACAGCGTCTGATTGTAAGCGCGACGGTTTGTGGGTTCGATTCCCACTCGAGGAGAATGAATTATTTATATTTTCTTAGCTCTGGCAACAAGGCAAAGCGTGACGTTGAGTTCCGCCGCTCAACATGTAAACCCGCAAGGCGGATAGCGGGGAACTGAGTGTCTTAACAATAGGTTCCTCACGGTTCTCTCCTACCTGCGTAACCTACCCTGCTATGTGCGGGATACAGCGTGAAGCTATAAAAAACCCTAAAAATTAAGAAACGATCTGTAAATCGGTAAATGAAAATCAGGTGACGAGGGTCATAAAGTCTACGCTAACGAAGTTGATCTATTAAAAATTAAATAACTCCATAAATAAAATATTTAAAAATCACAAAACAATACTTAATCTTATCTTAATGCCAGCACCAGTATCTATCAGATACGCTGTTGCTTAAATGCTATTATTATCTCGGTAATATTTCCGTTTTGATTTTTACAATAAGTAATTAAAATACATTTATATTACAAATCTAGAAATTATACAACGCTTTATTAAATAATTAAATACATATTTAAGAAAACTAAACTAGCTATCTTGTCATATAGATTCCCCCTGTAAGGATGTAAGTTACATACTATGAAAATGTCATCAGATCCCAGAACCAGAAGCTGAATGGGTATGAATGATGAAAGTATGGTAAAAAAGATATGTGAAGCAAAAGTGAGTGGTGAGAGAGGTAAAGAGAGGTGAGTTACCTCGGTTGACCTTTAAATTCAAATTCAAATTTAAATATTTCTTCAAACTTTTTTGTTGTAACGTCAAACACATTATCACCGGTTCACTAAAGTTAATGAATGCAACAGACCTGAGAAGAACCGGCGCAGAAAACTTGGAATATTCGTTGACTGGCTCGAGCATTTCATTCCCAAGGTGTGTTGTCATTCAAACAATCATTACTTAGGTTACCTTTAACACACAAACGTCTTTTCACAATTCTTTTAAATTGTGATGTAAAACATTGCCGGACGTTTTCTGGGATCCTATTGTAAAAGCGTACACACTGTCCCGTGAAAGAATTGCGGACTCGTTGCAATCTAGTTACAGGTGTTGTAAATTTAAGCCTATTTCTTATATAAATATTATGTGAATCACCGATTTTGGCAAAACCATTAATATTCTTCATTATATTTACAAAAATATATTGAGATGCAACTGCCAATATATTAATTTCTTAACAGTTTTGCCTTTTTTTAGGTCCTAGCTATATATATAGCTTAGGAATTTTTAGGTCCTAGATTATAGCTTCCGTGAATAGCTCGCTTTAGCAAAACCAAAATTGAGTTAATATCGGCTGCATTACTCCAAAGTATAATGGCGTAAGAGATAATACTATGAAAGTAGCTAAACTAAACAATGCGAGCCGTTTCCTCATCAGTTAACGATCTAATTTTCTAAACCGCAAAAGCTGCTGAGCAAAGTCTATTTGCCAATCTATCAATATGAGGTCCCGGCTGTTATTTGGAGTCAATGATGACCCGATACCGAAAAAAGCGGTAGAATTAACAGGGTCAACGGCTTCACCATTCAAGAGTACATTGGCTTTAACAATTTTCGTGATGCGTTCTAATAATTACACATTTGGTTTTTTACTATTTGTTTTACTTTGAAAATACAGTGCCGAAGATACTGGAGAAAAGTCACGTAAAAAACATGAGGACCCTATGAAGAGGTTAATAACAGTGGACGAGGCGAAAGAGGTATGCAGAGGTATGTCCTTTACACCTCTACACTTGCGTTGCAAGTCCCAGGCGCTCCTCTGAGCTTCTGTTCCTACAACTCGATGGGCCCAGCACCCGGACGGTAATTCCATGGAATGCATAGTTTACGTCATACGGTCTTGTGAGCAAAGTGACAAGTGATCTACACAAAATATATATAATACAAGACCAACTGACGTCACAGCAGATCAACATAGCTTCTGTCAAAATCCCAAAGTTTGAAAATATATATTTTTTAAATTCATCACACTCTTATCGATTTAATAAACATATCATAATAAAAAAAATAAAGTATGATACTCTATGGCATTTCTTCACATCATTTCAATACAGACGATAACATTAGATTCACACTAGACAAGCACTGTCTAGAAATGAACTTCAACATATGCACCTTGTGTACCTACATACGTATGTACTACCTCATAGCAGGGTAGGCAGAGGGAACCGTAGGTAGAAAGAACCTAGTGTTAAGACACTCCGTTCCCCACTTTCCGCCTTGCGGCTTTGCGTGTTGAGTGGCGGAACTCAACGCCACGCTTTGCCTTGTTACCAGAGCGAAGGAAATGGGAATCGAACCCACCAACCGTCGCATTTACAGGCAGACTGTCGCCTCTGCGCCAATCCAAACCAATCATCAATTTAATCAAAAATAATGTTAAATATACCTATATTTCATTTGTTTAAAGAAATAAACTTGTAAATCCATCTGATAAAATATACAAAAGATTAGATAATAATTTTTAAAAATTATTTTTTAATGGCATAATGTATATAGATCTAATCTTATTAACCAATATCTGTACATATGTATATATGTAATATGATAATGAAAGTATGTAAAAAAACATATCCATTTAAATAATGGTGCATATATGGGTCTCGTATGACTGACTAAATGACCTAACTGAAAACTCAATGGGTTTAGGTTCGATTCCTTCCTCCTGGTAAAAACCAGAGACAATGCTGCTGCTGCTGCATTCAGTTCTGCCACTCACTCAACACACGATATTTCGAATTCAAGCGGGAAGTGGAGTATCTTGAATAGATTAACAGATTAATTCAATGTTTCTTACATATAATATTTTAAACGAAAATTTTGTATATTTTAAGTAGCGATTTTTTATTGTAAACTGTAAAAAAACAAGCAAAAGTCAATTTTGTAATATCCTTTTATTACATTATTATATCCTTAATAATATGTGAAATAACTTTAATCCTTCGTCCAAGATTCTCCTTCTCCCTCCTTAGGTAATGACCAGCTTTTGGACCGCTTCGATCTCATAGCGGCCTGTGACACAAACTCGTTGCCGTCTGCACATTGTGTTTGTCCATCTGTTTGTACTTCGACTGAAGGGGACGGGGTTCGATTTCGGGATTTAGACCTCGATTTTGTTCTGGACCTTCGATTTCTCGATTTGGACCGTCTTCGCGATTTCGAATTGGAACGGCTGCGTGATCTGTTGGAATTTGTAATGTATGTTTATTTATATATAATGTTTCTTGCAGATTAAAAAGGTTTAATGTAGTCAAAAATCACAATTTTTGTGACATTACACGATAGATGGTGAAACTTGACGAAAATTTGACTACACAGGCAATATGTTCAGTCTATTATTTAATATTATTATTAATATATGTATTTAACTGATATATATTGACTTTATATATATAGTCAATAAATAATAAGACTATTTTCATAAAAACTACCATAAATATTATTAATATAAATTGTATACCACATATAGCGAAGTAGACAGAGGCATCTGGCGTTAGTGTTGGTGGAACCCAACGACGCGCTTATCTTGTTGCCAGAGCGATGAAAAATTATAATAATTCATTCTTCCAAAGTAGGAATCGAACCCCCAACCATCGCAATTTACAGCTAGACGCTGTGACGCTGCGCCGAGCCGGCCTCAATAAATATGAGTATTATTATTACTAAATATAATATCCTAATATCTCAATCAATCAATCAATCTTAAGACAAGGCTTCCGATTGCAATCTGAAGCAGACAAATAATTACCGTTCATTATTATTATTATTATTATTTCTTGACGCCATAGTAACGAGTTCGGAACGTATCTAACGTGTGTGTGACGTTACAAATGAACTTGTAAATCACATAATAATAAAAATGTATTATTTTTACATATCTCTATTCTTTCTCTAGTCAGTCTAAGAAAATATCTCTTAAATGGGCAAAATGTAACATATGTCACACTTGGCACTACAAATACATGGGAATTCATGAAAATAAAACAAATATATAAATATTCTTCCAAAACTAACCACAATTATCATATATGTTATAAATAGCAAAATATAGATATATTAATTGTACTATATTTATATACTACATACTTAGTTTTTGGGATAGTTTTATTTTTGTCTATGACTATGTCTCTGACTAAAATTCTTCCCTGTTTGGTTCTGGCTGGGAAATGATGTTTTACTTTTATTATAACATTTACAGCTAGACACTTCCCAATTTGCCTATATATAAAAAAAACACTGACCTAGACCTCCTACTCCTCGACCTAGAGTATCTGTTTCTACTCCTTGACCGCTTACTCCTCGACCTCCTGCTACGGGACCGCGAACGCGAACGGGAACGGGAACGTGAACGGGAACGCGAGTAAGAGCGTCGGCGAGAACGGGAACGAGAACGGGAATAGGAGCGCCGGCGTGACCGGGAACGGGATCTGGTGTCGTGCTCGTTGCGTGTTTCCGCTTCATTTAGCTTCTTGAAATATCTGTGAAGATGCGAGAATATGTTTGTAGTTTTGTTTTGTATTGATATAGATACATATAAGTACATTTATTTATATTTAAGTTACTGTCAAATTATGATTTCCAGCCAAAGCAGTCTTAGGCGTGTTAAGGTTACTTGGCAGTTGGCACTCAAGAACTTGGCATCCATTTGGAAAGCGTCGATTTCATGAAATTTCGAAGGTCTCAATGTATGGTAAGTACTGAACTGCTTCCATATTGCATAATGACTGTTTTATTACAGAACGTAAGGGGAAGACGTGCTAAGTGCCTTAATCACTCTAAATCTTTTCTTAAAATATCTCTCCCTTTTTGTATTTACATAAATTTTAATATGTGTCTTTATATTACTTATAATTGTACATATATTAATATTTATCTATACGTATAAACATACGTATGTATTTAGGTATATATTTATGTATATATTAAAGCAAATACACCGCCAACAATTTAACTACTACACTCAAAGGTTGACTGGCAGAGATCGCTTACGGCGATAAAGCTGTCTGATACATTTTATACATGACATGAATTCAATTGAAAAATTGGGTCTGAGTACACGCGTCTATGGTAAAATGCCACATTACATTCTTATTGTGCCACTATAGTAATTTAAAGTAACAATAAAAACAATACTACCTATTAAATAAAATATATTTACACTGTCAGGAATATGAAAATGATAAAGAGTGTGTGGAATTCATATCATTTTAATTGCATAAAGGATAGATTGTATTGTATATATATATATATATATATATATATATATATACATCTATACATCTATACATACTTATAAATAAAATTAGAGTGTCTGTTTATGATTTCAAAATAATTGAGATTTTTCGTTACTAAAACATAAAACAACATTTTTAAAAGTTTTGTGTGTGTGTTTATCTTTCCATTTGTCCGAGCTAATCTCTGGAATAGCTGAACCGATTTTTATAAAACATTCACTAGAAGATAGAAGCTGTTCAGACACAATATTTCATATAAAATGTTTATAGACAAAATTATTTGAAAGAAAAATAGTATATAAGTACAATACATGTACAATACAATTCATATTTAACTTTCTGGTATAGTGAGCGACTGTTGTTCAAGGCCAGGAACGTATGCTAAGAAAAATTCCATTGTTGACGTCATCAATAAGTTTTCTTTTAAGTAGATTTTTAAAGAAAAAGTTGCTTCGTTTTACATTTCACAATGTGTACGACTTTTAATTATATCAAAATATTTGATGTTGCCAATTTTGTGTTTAAGTAATATAAACAAACAAGCCGGGGCGGGCGCTCTTGGCCGACTAGTCGCCGACTACTACAGTAGCCTACAGTCTATTCGGACTATCCCCAATAGTTATAACATTGGTATAGAAAACAGCAAGCAAGCAAGTCCACTCACTGGTAGTACTGGTGCGTGGCGTCGGGCCCGTCGAAGTAGGGCAGGCGGCCCCTCCCGCGCGCGCGCCCCCGCCCCCGCCCCCGCGCGCGCCGCGCGTACCCCTCGCCCGGCCACGCGCCGCGCGCCGCGCACTCGTACCCGTAGTGCAGGGACGCTACGCACCACAGAATTACAATACTTAAATCTAGTAAAGAAAAAGCAGCTTCACGCTTTATCGCCCAGAGGCAGAGCGAACCTCGTGTTAAGACACTCCGTTTTCCGTTTTTAACTCAATTTTCAAGACAATGTGTGCCTATTGTACTCCATACGATGTCGCTTACAACCCGCGAGAGATATATATTCTTTGTCCGGTAATAGTCCGTTTATTTTACTCATTGTATCATTTTATCTTGAAACGTTAACGAAAGTTGAAGTGTAACTTCATGTTTCTATGTACAGGTAGCAAATTCAAATAATTTATTTCTTTAAGTTTGAGAAGATTATTTAGGGCTTAAGTTTAAGTTTTGTATTAATAAAATTATTATTATTTTTTAAAAATATCAGCACCTTCAAGTGACATGTGTCAAAATTTCATGTCAATCGAACCATAAACAACAAAGCTACTGTGATGAGAGTAACGCTCCTCGAAAAAAAAAAAAACTGTGTTGGTGCAGCTTGCTGGATACCTAAATTCAAAATTATCTTACAATTTAAGTTCCCCTCTCCATATCCTTTTCTCTTGCCCTAAATTAATCCGTCCCTTATACGATGCCCTTCCTCTCAAAGTCCCTCGTCCTCTTAATGTTCAGTGTTTGCTGATGTTTGTGTTTAGTCCTTTGTGTAAATTTTTATGTAAATATATTAAATATAATAATATTAAAGTATAAGCTAACACTCATGTAAAATATTATTTATTACTAACCTTATATGTTATCTGTACATATTGTAGATATCTGTTAATTTTGTTATAGGTGAAGGATTTAAACTGGATCATTCTTCTATAGTACATGCATTCTTCTATAGTGTAATATTAACTCTTTTTTACCGTACACTCTCTTTTGTGTGTTCTCCATTCGACGTGACATTGGCGAAGTGATTTGTGCTCCACTGGCACGCTCGAAACGCCATATATAAAGACAACACAACAACAACAACAACAAAGCTACTGTGGTGAGTGACGCTCCTTTTGAATTTGTTCAAAAAATGGAAAAAAACGTATATCGTGTGTTAATAAAACATTGCTATTTAATGGGAAAAAATACCGTGTCGTGCATGCTCAGCAATGGCTTGAAGAGTGTTATCCAGACTCTGCTCCATCGAAAACAACGATTTGTCGGTGGTATGCTGATTTCAAACGCGGTCGAACTGATACAAGTGATGCAGAACGACAACAAAACTTCATCAGTAGTAGTAGTCCCGGGACTTATTGAACATTATATATATATATATATATATATATATATATATATATATATATATATATATATATATATATATATATATATATATATATATATATATATATATATATATATATATATATATATATATATATATATATATATATATATATATATAGATATATATATATATATATATATATATATATATATATATATATATATATATATATATATATATATATATATATATATATATATATATATATATATATATATATATATATATATATATATATATATATATATATATATAACACATCGTTCAATAAGTCCCGCACACGCACCGACATACCGTGTGCCGTTGACTGCCCACATTCACGTTTACTGTCTATTTTTTAATATTATGTATATTTCGGCAAACAAAATCAAACATAGAGTTTAATTCCGTTCAAATTCATAATCAATCTCAAGTTTGAAAAATAAAATCACATAGGCACAGCGGCACAGGATCAGACTATAAATACGATAGTTGTAGGTTCCATCTGCACTCAGGGGAATGAATTATCCCAATGTCCTGCTCTGGTAAAGAGACAAAGCACGGTGTTTAGTTCCACCACTCAAGACGCAATACCTAACAGAGTGTCTTAACACTAGGTCCTCTCTCCATCTACTAAAAAAAAGAAAACGATACTAATACTTTGCGGGAAGGGGTATCCGTGTGGTGCAGGAAACGGGTAGCCGAAGCCGTACGGATTTGGGTAGTATAAGCCTGGAACAAAAAAAAAAAATATTAGTAATATAACTGAACGTAGGCGCTCCGAGCTTTTAAGCTAGGAAGATTTTGACAGAATTCGGCTACCAAAAGATTATTTCTAAGAAATAACAAAAATATTACTAGAATATTAAATAAATTGATTCATTTTACCAATTTACCTGGATTTTTATTATAAACAGGTTCCCTGTCCGGCGACGATTGTTCTGTTTTGATACGCTTGAAGTCCTTATCGTCATCTGATATGGAGCTGATCGAGTCACGTTTAGGCTTCTTAGTTTCTAATGCAGAACGAATAATAATACGCCCTGGAATTTAAAAAATGGGTACTGCTATTAATAATCAGTTGAAACTTAACATAATTTAAAATATATATGCAGTATCAGATATGCAATGGATTTCATGAGATATTGCATTTTGAACGGCTGAACCCAACACCCCATTTTTTTCTTACCAGATCAAGTAAGTGAAACCACCATACATTCCCCCATCATCGTTAAGAAATTTCACAATAATGAATGAAAGTCAATCAATCATGACTAATATGAGTTTCATTTTATTTTGTGCTTTAAAAATCTGTCTTTTTTATTAACGAAATGAGTCTGTGGCATACTTTAGTGTATTTAATATATTCTTTAATTGTCTTTTTAATAATATAAAGAGGATTTAATTGAAATTAAAACTTATATGGTGCCTAAAAGTATACAATTTTAGAGTTATTTTTTAGGACAGTACCTATTCCTCATTAAAAATCATACCACAGATACTAAAGCTACAAAAGTACTATTCTACTATTTCAACATACCATCTAATACATGTTTCAATCTCTCCCTCTGTTCCTCCAACTCCTTCTCCTGCTTCTTTCTTGAAACTATCTACTATTCTCTGTCTCGCTACTCTGTCACTTGCTTTGTAGTAACGCTCTGGTTTGGTCCCATTCTTTTGGAGCTCCGGGCGTAGCTGAAATATGAAATATATTTTTTAAATATATAAAAGCATTAAATGTAGCAAAATTTGTAAGATATAAGTTATTTTCTTTTTGTAATAACTCCAAAAATGTATATTTCACTGTTATACTGAAACATACTGTTAAAATTTGTTACCTCTAATCTTTTAAACAATTCATCAATCAATCGAACAGCTTGCAATTTCTTCTGGCTTTTTAGCAATTTTCTCCGTTCTTCAGCAACTTTTCTGTTTAGATCAACATCTTCCCTTTCCATCAACTTGGCAAGTTGTTTTTTCTTCCGCCTTTCTTCCCTCTCGCGCATTTTTGCCAACTTCTCCTTCTCATGATGCTCCACTTTTTGTCTTAAAGATTTAAAAATAAATCGTGAGACTATTTCTTTTTGTCTGCAATGCAATGAGTCTAATCATATTTAAAATGTATCTTTAAAATAAGTTAAAATAACTAGTTAAAATAACCATAATTATAAAAACAAAAGTATACTTTTGTTTTTATAATTATGGTTATTTTTTAGTTTTAGTTTTTTTATTTAGGGCTATTCAAAATAATTCAAGAAATAGTGTTTAGACAGTAACATAATATAAAATAGTTTAACAAATGAAACATAATATAAAAGTATATAAAAGGGAAAGTATTCAAAAATTACCTTTCCCTAGCTTCTCTTTTAGCAATTCTTTCTTTCTCTTGTTTCTCCTCTTCCTCCTTGGCCCGTTGCCTGGTTGCCAACCTTTCTCGAACAATAGCTCTTCTCTTTACTGCAGCATCTGTCATATGTTTAGTTCTGTCAAAGTCAACTTTAATGCTGCACCACTCGGCTAAATCATTATTTTTCCTTAATAATTTTCGACCTCGTAAAGAATCCATACAACGAACAAAACCTGCATATTCACTAAATTGAACATAACCCTCAAAATATAGATTGCATTCTTGTTGTGGTATAGTTATACCTCTCATGTGAGTCTTCATTTGCATCCTGAAAGGATCAGCTACTGGCACATCTATTTGTCGCACTGAGCCATATTTTTCAAATATTTTCTTAAATAAGGTCTCCGAAGGAGGAGCATCTTCATCTTTTTCATCACTGTACACAAACCAACGAATCGGCAAATACTTTATGTGAATT
Source organism: Dione juno (assembly GCA_037127375.1). Classification (NCBI taxonomy): domain Eukaryota; kingdom Metazoa; phylum Arthropoda; class Insecta; order Lepidoptera; family Nymphalidae; genus Dione; species Dione juno. Next base: position 380,298 of record JAXRJS010000069.1, read on the forward strand.
GTATCAGGTCTTTCTCCTGGTTTCATTTCATCCATATCTGTTGCATCACGAAAGAAAGAATCCCAGGAATGTCGACTTGGAAAGTCAGACTTAGCTTCAGAAACTTTCACTTTCAGGGGATCAGGATAGTCATTTAAATGTATGATTCTATCATCTAAACGACTTAGCACTCGATCTAACATTTGACGATTTTCCAACTCGGCATCGAATCTTATCACTTCAGAACTATGCTTTGAAACTTTCAATATTGAGAAACTGTCAGGTTGGATCATTTTCCGCAGTTTCTCCATCAATTCCCAATTGGAAATGGACTTGCCGTGTACCTTGTGCGAAGGGAGCTGAACAGAAATGTTAAGCTTTGCAAACGATTTAAGATACAAACGCTGCGGCAAGAACAACGCCACAGCGTCTGATGTATCCCTACATACTTGAATACTCATCTTATTGACTATACTATATAACAATATATGACTTAAATGATGTACGAAAAACTAATAAACTAAAAATTTTGACCATATCAAATACTAAACATAAATTTTATTATGAGTTCTTTTCTTTTTAAATACAAAATAAATTATATATATATTAATTAGTATAACAATTATGAATTAGCAGAATATAAGTAAGTTCAGTGAAATGACCAAAGCGTAATCCAATATCAGTATCCATCGTTTGCGCCACTTTTACAGTAATTTAATGAAAAATCAAATTAGTTTTGTTTAAAACTATAAAAAGCAAATAAATTAATCCTGTTTGCACTTAGCACGGTGCCACAGAGGACAAAAAAATCAATGTCATATGATAAATGACAGTACAAATGCCATAGACTAAATGATGTTTAGCTAATGAAAGTTATGGTACTGTAGACGAGTTACTGAGACTACGAGTGGCTGAGTACTCTTGTTTTTGCCCGGTAAAAGATTTCGGTAAAAAAACTGAATAGATAAATCGTGTATACTTAACCTAACAAGACTTAAAATTGTTAAAACAATCTTGTTCTACGCAGGTCTAAAGTAATTTCAACGTTTTCCAACGATATGTTACTGTTATAATTATGGATATTTCCGCTTAAATTATAATTATTCTAGCTCATCTCCCAAATATGAGGAAGACATGAGGGAAGATATAGATAACTTAGTGCAAATAATTTAGTTCGTTTTCTATAAATTCACCCAATTTTCGAAATATTTCCCTCTTTGTCATTTGTTACGTGACCAAACTGAATCCAGTGCGAGGGAATAAAAACAACTTCAGTCGAATTAATCAAATTAAAACAAATTGAACATCTTCAGTCAGACTCTGTCTCATCCCATCACAATTTCCTCTACAACTATATTCGATTTTTACCTCATTGTGCTACACAAAAGAGTTATGTGTATATAATATATATGTATAAAGTCAAAAAAAAAAACAACAAATTAACCGATTGTAGTATCTTAATATTATGAGTGACTAAAGACATTACAATAATAAAAATACACCACAGCGCACCAGGCGCACCATATTATCAACATAAAAACGAGATTAGGAATTCAAAAATAATTAGTTTTGAATATATAATGGATGAAACAGCTATTTCTTCTAGTTTATATATTTTATAAGTCCTGTTGGTTGTATAACCGCTGGCTACGAAAGCAGCATAAAATATTAATCCTAACCAACCTAACGTAAAATAAAAAAGTACCAAAAAGAAATAACCTACTACATAAGGAAACTGAAAAGATAACAAAAAACTCAATAGTAAATATTTTGTGATGATTAACAATGAACAAATCATATGGTTTTTTGCAAAATCATTTTATAATTAAATCATTCTTCAACCAACTAAGTCTTCCGGAGTGAACGTCACGGGAGAGTGAAATTAAAATGGGTACAAACTGTTAATACTTTATTTTACAATAATTTATGATTTCTTTGCGCGTATCATTTATAAATACTTAGTTGCAAGTTATTTGTGCAGTTTTAAATTATTTTAAAAATTATTACTTTGTAATAAAATATACATATTTTGGGCTGTTGTGAAACCATAAAAAGAAGGACTACTACTAGGAATCTATTTCGTTAATAGTACAAGAATTGTTTAATAATTTAAGTACACATTTCACATTAAAATAATATATTGTAAAAGCACTTTACATTCCTAAAAATATTATTTCCAAATTCACTTAATAATTTTACACATTAGATAAATTATGAAGACATGGGGGTATAAATGAGAAATAAAATATGAGACTAATAAAGAATTCTTTTATTTTAAAATACAGAGTCAAAGACTCTACAAACACTGCAATCTGGAGAGCTATCGCGATTTAATGTAATAACATATCAAATACTATATATCATTACTTAACACTACACCATAAATAATTTAGCATTTAATTTACACAGCTCTGCGTTAGCAATAAAGTGATGCCACAAGTTTTAAATAAACTTGTAGCTCTTACACATAGCTTACACCAAAATAAATAAAATTGTGAAGTAATCAATCTAATTCAGACATAGCCTGAATACAATGGTTACCCAAGACTTCATGTGATAAGTGGGAATGTTTCATGAATGCCACACCAGTTCGCTTTAAAAAGGCACAACTGGCAGAACTTTTACAAGTAACAACTATTTATTTACAGATTTCATACTGGTCAATATGTTTATTTTAATATTATTTTAAATAAATTAGTGCATAATATATTTTATATACATTTATATTTTAGTTTAATGTACATACTTATATTAGTTAAGCAAAACAATGTAATAAAGAAGTCTTGAATAAGTCCATGCTAGCTAGCTATAGGAACCAGTTCTAAATTCATCTAGATTGTGAACTTACATTAAAATAAACTATCCAATACTTTGTCACTGGTAAGATCAGGAACACATCATTTTTAAATTAATATAAAAATAATATTTTAACAGGTTCGATTATACATTTTATTCTGTTGCTGTTGTGGTTTTTTTAAAATTATATCACTAAATTATTAGATGTTCATGTTTACCAAACAATATGTTTAACTGGAACTTCTAAGGTTATTTTTAATAAATTACTTAAACATAAACAAAAGAAACTCAAATTTTGTATTCCTGACCTCTCATACAACCAAATAAGATCTCTCCTATGCATTAATCAATTGGGTTACTGGAAACATTATGTTTACAATTCACAGCAATGACAAAAAAATTATATTTTTGTTTCAATTATATATAGCTACAATTAATTTATGATTATTTTATAATCTTTGTGGTCAAAGTTTCATTTTATTACAATATTTTCACAGATCAGTACATCTCTGCAAAAGTCACACTTTTTTTACAAGAATCTTAAAAAAATTACTTAAAAATCGTTAATATGAAGTGCAACTTTGCTTACAAGATAAACATATTCTTTAATAAACTGAACCTGTACAATATTTCTAATTGTGATTTTTTTGTGATGATAATTTTTAAGCATATAAAATACACTTAAATTTATTATAATGTCTTTTTAGCGAAAGCGACACCAATAGTATTTATAATACTTAAAATATATATAGAGCTGAATAGAGGCGAGCATTATATTCCTTTGAATAACCAGTACTACCATTTGAGAAACCAAATACAAATATTAAAAAAATCATATTATTTGCTATGTGTATTATGTGTCGTTGGTAATAGCAATGTAGAATCATTTTCTACATTTGTGTAATCATTTTTTCATGCATTTTTAAGTAGTTCGTTACTACGTACATTACCAATATCTGAATATTTATGTCGCTCATACTATACCAAGTTTTACATATTTTTGGATTCAACATTTGTCAATTTGATTTGCTTTAACAGTATGCTATAAAGCATCAACTCTATATGTATATACAAAATATGATGACAAGCTTGATTATCAAGCGACTGAATATAACACTAAAATGATATACACATCACATTGTACATACATTTTTTAAAACTCATTCAACTAAAAATCTAAATGTTCACAACATCAATAGTTTCTGATCTACGAAATAATTAAAAATAAAATTCTCAGTCTTCTATTATTAAATAGTTATTATAGATCATTCTATATTAGATCTGCAATTTACATTGTATGTACATACATTTTGTACAATAATAATTATATAGAAATTGACCTGACCATAAGTTCCTTTCTTTTTAGCATTTTGTGATGATATTAATTGTAAGAAATCTTCGAGCATTGTTCGCCTTTATTTTGCGCGAAAAAAGTCAAAGTGAATAATGGCAGTGTACCACAACACAAAATATTAATTAACAATAATATTTTTTTAAATCATAAGTCCAGAGTCCACATCACACTATCAGTGTTTATAAGTAGATAACACATAGTCCCCCGACGTCATTTTGAATGTAATTTTTGTATTTCTTGTTACAAGTTTCTTGTGTATATTATAATTAAAGAGATAGTAGAAAGTCAAAAAATCTTGAATAGCTTTCTTTATAAATGCAACATATTCAAGATTTGCTTTGCAATATAACCAACATTCATATTAATGTGACTCAATATTTTTTCTTTTAATTTTATTCCATACAAGCACTATTTATTTTGAGGCCTGCCATTTCCACAAACATATCCATAGAATATCAACCAAAGTATCCATGTAATGACTTGCTTGACCTAATCATGTCTATGAACTTCTGCGTTACATGTCAGATCTGGAGTAACACCATGCCATTGCTGATTTACATTTGGAAAGAAAACTTGGGAGTAAATATTTGTTCCTTTATTTCATTCTTGAAGGCCCTAAAATTTTCCATGCATATATCTTTAGTAAAGATTTCTATCAATTAGCTCTCGCTCTCTTAGCATGTGAGGATGGTGGTGCATGTGCGGGTCTGGGGGGTTGGTGGGGAGTCTCATCTCCTAAACTTGATCTCATCATGTATTTGAACTGTGGCATATGCTGCATGACGTCACGTATCTGAACCAGGGCCATGCTGTTTTCGGCGGCTGATTTACATTTTCCTGAATTACGGAGCACTTGGAGTTGGGTTCTAGAAGGGAAAAGATTCGATTAATTTTTGATATTCTGTATGTACCAGAGGGAACGACGTTTGGTTTTATAAAATTGTCCTTTCTCATTTAAAAATCAAGTCTGCATTCTAATTAAATTGATTAAGTTATACGAAAAATAAATGACTTGACTGACTGAAAACATCACTAAAATTATATAGACTACATTTGAATTACATATATTATATCTTCTTGCCTCTGACACACAGCTTGATGTTATGATGTAATATAATATAAACACGTGTTACGTTCCCACACTACCCGGGAATCGCTTAGCCAGATTTCGCGTAACTTATTTACAGCAAACCATCAAATCTAAGAATTGTAACAGCAAGAAATATAAAACGTAGTGTCATTTTTCATACATTGTTTTAGTTCATGTTAGTTTTAATATTAAAATAATTATTTCACCCTTGTTTTCTCACATCGAGCAAGCAGTCACCATTTTAGTTAATAATTTAAATTGTAATTTTTAATAAAATATTTGAAAGATTTGGTTTTTTTTGGATCCTACGCTGCCACCGTACTTAATTGGCGCAGTCGGTAGGATACTCGCGGGCCGGGTCGCGAGCAACGTAGTTTAAATTTCTTAAGAAATTAACGTCGCGGTCCACCCGGGTGGCTTTCAAGCACCAATCAGAGTATCCAGAATCTACGAGGCGGCGCAGCGAGGCGTATCCAAACATTGATACACCGAAGAAGACCAGATTTGTATGTAAGTACATTAGAATCTTTCTAGTGATTGCTTACCCGTAGTTTTAGATCCTTTTATTTTATCCATATCCAAGATTTCCCTTCAGAGGCAATCGAAGACCAGTTCGGTTTAGTAATTATAATAGCAGAGCGCGTTCTCAAGACGCTCATCGTAATATAAATTTAGAATATAATATTATAGTATCTAAAGAAAATAAGAAAAATAAAAAAATGTCTGATTTAGATAATGTTTTAAGAGCTTTACGATTATTACCCGAATTCGACGGAAATCCAAACATTTTACCAACATTTATTAAATTAGGCGATCAAATAGTTCAAGAATTTGTGTTTAACAATCCTGATAATAATTTACTTAATATTGCCGTCGTAAATGGTATTTTAAATAAAGTAATAGGTTCAGCAGCCCGTTTAATCAATACTGGTGGTATCCCATCAGACTGGAGTGGCATTCGTAAGTCGCTTATTAATAATTTCTCGGACCAACGAGATGAAACCGCACTGTACAATGATCTCTCTCTCTTAACACAAGGATCAAATAGCCCACAAGAATTCGAACGCTGTCAAAATTTATTTAGCACAATAATGACATACGTTACATTACATGAAGAAATTTTGACTACCATAGAAGCTAAAAGAATTTTCTATCAAAAATTAACCCTACAAGCCTTTTTAAGAGGGTTGAAAGATCCCTTAGGCTCACGCATGCGATGTATGAGACCTGAAACCATAGAAAAAGCTTTAGAATTCGTGCAAGACGAGCTAAATACAATATATTTACAGGCTCGAAATGAACCCGAAAGGACTAGGCACCCCCAGGCCTTTTCATCTCACTCTTTTAAGGTAAATCATAATTTTAATTTTAATACACCACAACTTAGTGAGTAGAACTGTGAGTTTGAATAGGTTTCAAACTCACAGTCAATCTCGTAACCATTTTGTGACAAACCCACAACAGTTTTCACCCAAACAACAGCTAGGCCCAGGTCCTTCACGTACGCAACAAATGTTTAGGGCTCCACCTCCAAATTATAGTCTCCATAACGCATTTAAGCCCAACGTAACGTCGTTCCGATATTTAATTCGACATCTCAGTCAGCTCGCCCTATGAGTGGCATTAGTCACTTTGTTCCTAGGAATTTACCACCCACAGGAAATATTGCGGGACACGATTGGAGATAATTTGGAAATCCACCTCCAACTAATTATTTCAAAACTAGGGAAATGAATTTCCATGACAGTCAGATTTACGACCAAAATTACGACTATTACGACTTTTACGACTATTACTACGATAATGACTATACTAATTATTATACTTACGATGACTATAGTAACGAAAATTTAGAGGATAATTATAATATGGAAGAATCATCCCAAAATCCACATCATTTTTCCACTCAATGCGTATCAAATGAACACTCAGTAGGAAAACCGTCGTCATCAACCTCTTCTGATAAAGAGGATTTTCGGGAAATCAAAATATTAGACAAGCCAAAATAGAAGTTAATCTTCAAACTCAGCGTCAACTCCCTTATATACAGATTAAAAATCCCCCTTTAAAATTACTTATAGATACCGGTGCAAATCAATGTTTTATTGCAAATCAATGTTTTAAACCACGATCCTTTCGAAGTGAGTAATGTACACGCTGTAAGTAGACATAAGTATTCAGTAACTATTCCTAGTTTCTTTGAATTTAATAATGAAGATAATATTACATTTTGTATATACAAATTTCACGATTATTAAATATTCTTTATTGTACTAAAAAAAACATAAGAGTAACAACATTAAAAAAAGAAAAAGTAGTACACAAAGGTGGACTTATCCCTATAAGAGATCTCTTCCAGCCAACCTATGGTAGTGGATGAGTTTTTAAGCAGCGGGTAAGAATATAGTACAATTAATTCTATAATAAATTAGAAATACACTATATAATTAATTATATGTCACACATAAATAAAACTTGATATATACAAATATGGAACTATAATATATACTAAATACTTACTTATTACAAATACATAAATATTCACAAACATATAAATACACCATATTTGACATTTGAAGGAAATGATGGTTGGACTATTTTGGAAGTTGGTTCCACAGGGTTGCAGCATACACTGAGAAGGATTTCTGAAGGTATTTAGTATTACTCTTAGGTATGTCTAGTGTCGGTATGACACACGACCGCCTAGAGCGTGTGGGAGTGGGAAGTATGTTAAAACGAGAGCGGAGATAAAGAGGGAAATTTTCATAATTAAGAATTTTAAAAAGGAGTGTAAGGATGTGCATATCTCGGCGAAGGCAGATAGGAAGTCAATTAAGCTGAGCGCGAAATTGAGAAACGTGGTCAAACTTACGCAAACCAAAGATAAATCGTATGGCGAGATTTTGAAGACGCTCTAGCTTGTTTAATAGCTCCTCGGTCACATCCAAATAGCAAACGTCGGCGTAGTCAAGAATTGGCAGGAGAAGAGATTGCGCAAGCATAATTTTGGTTTTGTGAGGGAGGAAATATTGGAGACGCTTGAGAGAATGGAAAGAGAAATGCATGCGTTTGCTAATATCATTAATGTGTGAAGTCCAAGACATATTACTGTCAAAAATAAGGCCTAAATTTTTTATGTTTTTACAGTACTTAATTTCAACTCCCGAATATAAAATTTTCGGCGTTGAGTTCCAACTGATTCTACCTCTAATCTTGTTACTACCAATAATAAGAGTATGCGATTTTTTAGGGTTAACTAATAAGCCAAATGATTCAGCCCAAAACTGAATAGCAATAAGATCCTTGTTTAGAATTTCGATAGCCTTAGGTAATTCATTCAAATTACAATGTTTATATAACTGCAGGTCATCTGCATACAAATGGTAGGGAGAAGAAATGACTTTTGATATGTTATTAAAAAAATAGAAAAAAGAAGTGGAGAGAGAACGCCGCCTTGAGGTACGCCAGCAGTGAGTTCCAACCATGATGATGTGACACCGTTAGCTTTTACACACTGCCGACGACCGAAGAGATATGAACAGAACCAGTTGATAACTGAAGAAGAGATGTTAGCTGCGCGAAGAGTGCCCAGAAGTATATCAAATCAACAGAATTAAAAGCGCTGCTGAAATCAAGTAGTACCATCACGGTGAGCTTGGTGTTATCCATAGCACAACGTATGTCCTCAGTGATATTCAGCAACGCAGTAACTGTACTGTGGTAGGGGCGGAAGCCAGATTGATAAGGACATAAGAGATTGTTAGAGGAGAGATAACCATGAAGTTGATTGTTTACGAAGGATTCAAGGACTTTGGATAGGAGGGGAAGAACAGATATGGGACGATATTCAGCCAACCTATGGTAGTGGATGAGTTTTTAAGCAGCGGGTAAGAATATAGTACAATTAATTCTATAATAAATTAGAAATACACTATATAATTAATTATATGTCACACATAAATAAAACTTGATTCCCTCAAAGGGTGTCTAGCCAATTATCTGTCCGATATTTGGTTTTCGGCATACGGGTACGCGACCCCGGGACCTCGAGCCACCACTTTCATAACCCTATCCAATCCATGTAAGTGGTGTCCCTCCCCTATACTCCAAGTCTTTCTGCCTCTTATTCCCTTTCCTTTCTTGGTTTCTCCCAGTAATGGGTTTGGAGGTCAGATGGCAATCGCTCCACTAAAAACCACTTCGCCACTAGTATTGACCGATTTCGAAAAAAGCTGGGTATGGCTAGGGCGTCGCCGTTAAACGACGCGCAGGCACATCGCCCTACACCTGCGATAAGTGGGCAAGGGCTACCGTGTCAAGTACGGGCACGGCTAACGACGTCAGTACCCAGACGAAAACTCCGCTTTGCAACATGGAATATTGGCTCTCTAACCGGACGATGCAGAGAACTCGCAGATGTACTCATGAGACGTCGGGTCCAGTGTGCTTTCCTTCAGGAAACTCGCTGGAAGGGCAATAAGTCTCGTAACATCGGGCAGGGTTACCGCCTTATATACACTGGGTCACCTACAGGCAAAAACGGTGTGGCGGTAGCGCTTTCTGAAGAGCTTCAGAATGGGCTTCTTGAAGTTGACCGTCGCTGCGACCGCTTGATGTGGATAAAGGTACTGATCGAGGGCGTTATCACAAACTTAATCAGTGCTTATACTCCCCAGGCAGGTTGTAGCGCGGCTGAAAAGGAGACCTTCTGGGAGCAGTATGAAGAGGTACTACTCGCTATACCGTCTACCGAATCAGTCTTAGTTGGGGGGGACTTGAACGGCCACGTGGGTAGGGTCGCTGAGGTGTATGAACGTGTTCACGGGGGTTTTGGATATGGTCTTCGTAATGCAGAGGGAGAAAGATTCTAAGAACCTGCATTGCATCTGATCTGGCTATCGTGAACACTTTCTTCCAGAAGAAACCTCAGCACCTTATAACGTATAAGAACGGGTCCCACTTAACTCTAATTGATTATTTGCTGACTAGACGGTGTCATATAGGCAGGGTGACCAACTGTAAGGTCATTCCCGGCGAAAGCCTGACGGCCCAACATCGTCTCCTTGTCATGGACTATAATGTTACTCCGAAAAAGAAAGTAGCCGAGAAACGCAAGCCTAGAATTAAGTGGTGGTTGTTGAATGGGCCGATGCAAACCGACTTCTTGGCGGAGGTGGAGAGTCAAAATCTACTGACTAACACCGAGACCGCTCAGACTGCATGGGATCGAGCTCATTCAGCAATCATTGCGGCGGGCAAGCGAGTTCTTGGGGGGAACTAAGGGTGGGCGTGTCATCGACAGGGAGACATGGTGGTGGAATGACCAGGTGCAGGGAGTGATTCAGGAAAAGAAGACTGTGTTTAAAGAGTGGCAGCATTCCAAATCTCCTGAAGACAGACTGGAGTACATTGCAGCGAAACGGGCCAGCAAAAGAGCTGTAGCCAGAGCCCGCAGAGAAAGTTTGTCGCCATTGTACGATAAACTTGAAACTGTGGAGGGGCAGAAGCTCATATACAAACTGGCTCGTGCTCGAGATAAAGCGACGCAGGATATTACAAAATGTCTTTGCGTCAGAGATTCTCGGGGCACGTTGCTTTGTAGTCATGCCTCTGTGAAGGAGAGATGGAGAAGCTACTTTAAGGAGCTGCTGAACTACTCAGCAGTCTTGTAGTCTTCCTCCTGAATTATCTCCTAACCTTGGACTTGTTGCTCCAATAACCCGTGACGAAACTCGTAATTGTCTTCGACGCATGAAGAACGGAAAAGCGGTAGGACCTGACGACATCCCAATCGAGGCGTGGAAATCGTTGGGCTCTCTTGGTGTGCTTATACTTACTGACCTGTTTAACCGTATCTTGAATACTGGAAAGATGCCACATCAGTGGCGGCAAAGCTTTATTATCCCTATTTACAAAGGAAGGGGCAGTGTTCAAGATTGCGGTAGTTATAGGGGCATTAAGATTATGAGCCACTACCATGAAGCTCTTCGAGCGCATGATCGGCCTCAGGCTCCGCCAAGAATGTACTGTCTCTGAGTCTCAGTATGGGTTTCAACCAGGATCAGGCACTATGGATGCCATTTTTGCCCTCAGAACTTTGATGGAGGCTTACAGGGAAAAAAGGAGGGCTCTGCATGTGGCCTTTTTGGACCTGCAGAAGGCCTTTGACTGTGTGCCACGTCAGTGTATCTGGTGGGCATTGCGATCCAAGGGGATCCCTGAAGCCTATATTGAGGTTATCAGAGATATGTACAACGACTCCGCTTCAGTGGTTAGGACTGCTCTGTTAGGAGCTCTTAGTCCGTTCTTATTCAATGTAGTGCTGGATACTGTCTCGGCTCACATCCAATGCCAGCCTCCGTGGCTGATGATGTATGCCGATGACATAGTACTCATCGATGAGAATCGACTGATGCTGGAGCGTAAAGTGAACGCCTGGAAGGGTGCGCTTGAGAACGGTGGTCTCAAACTGAATGTGTCGAAGACCGAGAACATGGCTTGCGGGAACCGGACTCGAGCACCATCCATATCGGGCCTGAGCCAGCCGTTAAGTCGGAGAAGTTCAGGTACCTTGGAGCCGTTATGCATGAGTCTGGAGGCATCGACCACGACATCCATGCCCGTATAAACGCTGCCTGGGCCAAATGGCGGGAGGTCACTGGTGTGGTCTGCGATAGCAGAATACCGCCCAAGCTCAAGGGACTGATATACAAGAGCATTATCCGACCTGTTCTTCTATACAGCAGCGAATGTTGGCCAACATTATCTCGGCACACTCATGAGCTTTACGTCACGGAGATGAAGATGCTGAGATGGATGTGTGGCGTGACGCGGTCCGACCGCATACGCAACACATTCATTCGAGGTAGTCTTGGGGTCCGTGACGTAGTGGATAAGCTCCAAGAGCGTCGCCTGAGATGGTATAGCCATGTTATGCGCCGATCTGAGAACTTGTCGGAAGGAAGTGCCTTGACATGTCTGTCCCTGGAGTTAGACCACCCGGACGCCCAAGGAAGCGATGGCTGGATGTCGTGACACAAGACATGAGAGCCAATAAATTGTCCACTGAGGATGTTAAAGACCGTGCAAAGTGGAGTAGGCTCAGTCGGAAGGCAGACCCTGGCAAAAGCCGGGACTAATGCCAAGAACAAGAAGAAGAAGAAGATTCAGCAACGGTAGTGGGGTTAGAAGTTTTAGGTAAGGGAACGACATACGCATTCTTCTACTGAGCCGGAAAAACATTACTTGTCAGTGAAAAATTTATTATGTGGGTGACCACTGGTGTAATGCTTTCCAACACGGGTAGAATCATGTCGAGACTGAGATAGTCACTTCCAATGGCTTTAGAGGAAATAGATTTGATACACTTCCTGACATCATCTTCAGAAACAGTTTTGAAAGAAAAGGGAGTAGAGTCTGGTAGGACAGTTTGTGACAAAATCTTAAGAGTTTCAGATTTAATTTGGGGGCTTATATTTAAAGGTGGAGTTGTAAAAAAATAATTTAATTCATGGAGATTTATATTTACGAATGAGTATCATTGAAATTACCTACCCCTAATGACTCTAAGAATCTCCAAACTTGTGCTTGACTGAGATTCTGGATAGTGCTATGAATGTAACGACGTTTTGCATCCATACACATTCTATTGCAAATGTTACGCAATTTTTTGTAGGCAGCGAAGTTATCTTGGCAAGGATTTTTTTTGTTTTTAACTTTGGCTCTGTCACGCTTACACATAGTTCGGCTAATAACAGGTGTTAACCAGGGAGCGGGTGCATGCTTCATGCGAACTAGTCTTACAGGAGCGTGTTTGTCATAAATGCAAATCAGATTAGTAGTTAAAGAGTCCACCATACTGTCAATATTATTAGATGACAATGTGGATGACCAGTCGATGTTACTCACATCCTCCCTAAGCGTTCCAAGTCCATATGCTTAAAGTTGCGCTGAAGAAATGTTTTGCGTCTAACCTTAGGAGGGCAAAGTTTATATGAAAGATATATTAAATCGTGAAAAGAAAATGGCGCAGTCATTTGTTCATGAGAAAGTACAAGATTAGAGACAGCCATGAGATCAATGAGAGAAGGCCTGCAGTTAGGAAAATGATGGGTGGGATAAGTCATTGGAAGCAAATGCAAGTTATAAAACTCATACAATGCTTTTAACAAATCCGATCTAGCAACATCCTTTAACAGACGTGTATTTAAATCGCCCATACAGATGACATGCTAACATAATGTGGTGATAGATATTCCAGGACACCTTCCAGAGTAGAAAAATAATTAATTTTGTCATTCGTGGAATACAAAACCCCCAAAAGGATTTTTTTACGATGTAACGTTAATTCTAGAAAAAGATATTCAAGCGTTCCTAAAGAATCATTAAGAGAACATTTAATGATGCCGGCAGGTATATTGTTGCCAAGGTATATACAAACACCTCCACCACCTTGCAGAGTGCGATCGTTGCGAAATAGCTGGTATCCTGGAATAGCTAACAGATGAAAGAGAAGGCTTAAACCAAGTCTCGGATATGAGTATACAATCAACTACGCCGGAGCCAAAAGATGCGAGAAGATCAGTAAAATGAGCTGGTACACTCTGAGCGTTGATATGCACTAAGGAAAGAGATTTAGACGGATTGATAAATATTTTTGACAGTTTATCTTCAAGAGGTTCTAAATTTTGATAAATGGAAAGCGACTATTGACTATAAAAGAAAATTATTTATCACTAAAGACGCTTCGAACCCCATTCAATAATATAATTCGCGAAATGTAAGTTTGTATGAAAATATTATACCAGCAGGCACCTCAAAATTAGTAAAATCACCGATTAATGTTCATGAGGGTGAAATTTTCATCCCGGAACAAACAATTTCTAGTTGTATTATAAAGGAATGTTTTACGTGTGCTAAAAAGAATAGAGCTTTTTTAGAGATTTACAACACGAGTGGCAATGACATAATTTTTTCTATCGATAAACCTATCCGCGCGGAGTTATATAACATTGAGTATGAGGAAACCGAGCGGTTGTTAGATCGCGAAAAGGAAGTTTGATCCCGTTTACGGACTAGCCACTTAAACATGGAAGAACGAATTAATTTAGAAACTCTTTGCTGTCGCTACGCGGACATATTTTATTTAGAAGGAGAAACGTTAACTTTCAGTAATACAATAAAACATTCAATTAAAACTACAGATGAAGTACCAGTATATACTAAAAGTTATAGATATCCTTTTATACATAGATACGAAGTTAGGGATCAAATTCAAAAGATGTTAGACCAAGGAATCATTAGGCCTTCCGATTCAGCTTGGAGCTTACCAATATGGGTAGTTCCGAAGAAAAATGACGCTTCGGGGAAAATAAAATGGCGTCTTGTTGTAGACTTCCGTAAAGTTAACGAAAAAACGATAGATGATAAATATCCTATCCCGAACATATCTGATATTTTGGACAAATTAGGTAATTGTCAATATTTTAGTACATTAGACCTTGCAAGTGGGTTTTATCAAATCGAAATGAACCCCGCTGACATTTCTAAAACGGCTTTTAATGTAGAGCATGGGCATTTTGAATTCTTAAGAATGCCCATGGGCTTAAAAAATGCACCGTCAACGTTCCAAAGGGTTATGGATAATGTTTTACGTGGTTTACAAAATAATATCTGTTTAGTATATTTAGATGACATAATAGTTTTTAGCACTTCACTCCAGGAGCATATTGTACATTTAGAAAAGGTTTCTAAACGATTACGCGAGTCAAATTTTAGAATACAAATGGACAAATCGGAATTTTTAAAAAAAGAAACAACATATTTAGGACATGTGATTACAGGAGAAGGAATAAAACCCAACCCTGACAAAATATCCGCTATTGAAAATTACCCTATACCAAAAACAAGAACGGAAATAAAAAGATTTATAGGTCTCCTAGGGTACTACAGAAAATTTATTCCCAACTTCGCTAGAATTACAAAACCAATGACTCAATGTTTGAAAAAGGGCTATAAAATTACTTTAAATCAAGAATATACAGACTGTTTCGAAAAATGTAAAAAATTATTAGTTAATGACCCCATCCTCCAATATCCCGACTTTTCAAAAGAATTTATATTGACTACAGACGCATCTAATTTAGCTATAGGAGCTGTACTCTCACAGGGACCCATTGGCTCTCACAAACCCATAGCATATGCCTCTAGAACTTTAAATACTAGTGAAATTAATTATAGCACAATTGAAAAGGAATTATAAGCGAAAGTTTGGGCTACGAAATATTTTCGTCTATATTTATTTGGTCGGAAGTTCAAAATTATTACCGACCATAGACCACTTCAATGGGTTATGAATATTAAAGAATCGAATTCTAGACTACCTCGATGGAGGCTTAAACTAAGTGAATATGATTTTACTGTGGTTTATAAGCAGGGAAAATACAATAGTAATGCCGATGCGTTATCCCGTGTAGAAGTGCATAATGAAGAAGTATATTCAACCGCTGTAAATCACTCGGAAAAGTCCTCTTCCAATTCTCAAACAGCAACTGTACATACAGACTTAGAAAACCCCATTCTAGAAATCCCAATAATAGACGACCCCCTAAACAAATTCCATAGGCAAATTATTTTTAATATAGCAGGTGACATTAAAAGTAGGCCCGTAGTATCAAAATTGTTTGAAAATTATATAAGAACCACTGTCTCGATTTCAAGCTCAAATTTAGAAAATGACGTTATAAATGCGGTTAAGGAATATGTAAATCCTAAGGTAAAGACTGGCATTTTAATTAACCCCCCATTAGGTATGTATAAGATAATTCCTGTAATACAAAATAATTTTAAAAATTCTGCAATGAACCTACTTCTTACTAAAATAGAATTGGAAAATGTAAAAGATTATTTAAAACAGCAGGGAATAATTAACAAATATCATGAAGGTAAAACTAACCACCGTGGAATAAATGAAAGTTATTTATCTCTGTCAAAACGGTATATTTGGCCAAAAATGAAAGAACAAGTTTCAAAATACATTAAAGAATCTGCTATGCTCTATATGTGGACAGGCGAAGTATGACCGAAACCCCATTAAGCAAAAATATCAAATTGTCCCCCCTCCAACCAAACCGTTTACTATAGTTCACCTAGATTTATTGAGTGTAGAAAATCAAAAGTATTTAACAATATATGACGCATCCTCAAAATACGCACAGGCATATTATCTTAGGCATGCTACTGCGATTAGTGTTGTACAAGGTTTATTATCTTCTTGTACTCATCACGGAGTCCCCATTACGGTCGTAACCGAGAGGTCCCGAATTTTCAAATCAATTATTCTTAGAATTTTTAAGATTACACCGAATCATTCATCATAAAATATTACCTTATACACCTAACGACAACGGACTAGTAGAAAGGCTTCATTCCATACTATTAGAACATATAAGAATCCTTAAATTAAGTCAAAAGGGAGAATCAGTCGTCAATCTCATGCCTTATGCTGTCTTAGCCTATAATAGTTCTATCCATAGTTTCACTAAATGCAGACCGATAGATATTATCACTGGACACTTTGATCCTCGTGACCCCGTAGATATAGATTTGACAGAGCAATTACTACAACAGTACATACTAGACCATCGTGAACGTATGAAAAAAGTTTACGATATTATTAACGACTCCTCTTTAAATCGACGAACCCAAATAATTGAAAATTTAAATAAAAATAGAGAACCCGAGACTCTTTACTTACCTGACCAACAGATATTCATTCGAAACCCTAAAGCATATCGACAAAAACTTGCCCCTCGTTTTACACAGGATAATGTTTTAGCTGACCTACCCATACACATTTACACAAAAAAAAACGACTACCAGTTGCAAAGACTAGACTTAAAACGAGTACCTAATAGTGCTCGATTGTTACAGAATGACGATCCTGATATCGACCCTGACAAAAGCAGAAGAGATTAATTTTAGTAATTTGGATAATGGACCGGGAATCTTACCATTCAAATTGGGACTCGCACAGATCATATCCCACTATCATTCCTTTGTCCAATGCGTAGATTTAGCTAAAATTCAATATAGCTTAGATTCTGTTAAGTTACAAATAATGAATACTAAGCCTATTCTTAGAAATAGAACGCTTTCCTTTTTTCAAATGCATATTCAATATCTTAAAGTTAAATTAGAAACCGCTTCCCAACAGCTAAAAACCTTTGAAGTCAATCGTGTCAAGAGAGGACTCATTGATGGATTAGGGTCAGTAATAAAAAGTATTTCTAGTAGTCTCGACTATACGGACGCCATAAAGTATAACAAAGCCATTAATTTTTAGAGCAAAATAATAATTTGCTGATTAATAAAATTAATAATTATATTAGCTTCAATAAAAACTGGATGTCTTAGTTAAAAATTTATCGGATATTAATAATGAATTTGTAACTTTTATGGAATTAACTCAAATTTTCTTAATTTTGAGATGAGATAGCATAGAAAATATATCTAACGAATTATTTCGATTGGAAATATCAAATCCTTATCCCTCCTCAACCTCATATAGCAATTCACGAAAAAGATTTTATGTACATAGAGGCTGAATGCCCGAAGATCGGTGAATCATACTTATGTGATCATAAACTAAACTACAAATAAGAAAAACAGCTAGATTGTATCGAGCGCCTCATAACGACACAGCAGCTGCAAAGTTCCTGTCAGTACACATCGATTATCCTTACTACAGAAGCAATCGAACAGTTGGACGACAGACATTATATTATCACCATTCCAGAACCAAGTAAATTGAAACTATCGTGCAACCAGCAGAAATACATAAAAATACAGGGAAGCTATCTCGTAATGTTACCAGCAGGATGTTCTATAAAAGTACGGTATTTACTTTAATTAATAGCAATAATAATATAAAAGGACAAACATTGGCAATTATTGATTTAACAAGTATTAATACAACAGAAAACTGAAACTGAAACTTAACTCAATAAATTTGACCGACATCCTTGAAGCAAATAGAAAAATCTCCGCACAACAATCTATTTCAAAAATATCTACAACATCTGATAGCCTTTATCATATAACAATTCTGCTATATGGAATAATTTTGACGGCCACTATAATAACTATCTTCATTGTAATTGCTATTGCTAACTATCTTCATTATAAATTCATAAGAAAATTCTTAAACGAAAAACATCAACCGCAAGGGAAATATCGAAGAAAGAAGCTGGAACCCCAGAACAGTGGAACATATACTCCAGCACTATTCGAGATCCAAGGACACTGAATAGGTGCTGTTCTTCAGGAGGGGTGTTACGTTCCACAGTACCCGGGAATCGCATTATTGAATTACATATATTATATCTTCTTGCCTCTGACACACAGCTTGATGTTATGATGTAATATAATATAAACACGTGTTACGTTCCCACACTACCCGGGAATCGCTTAGCCAGATTTCGCGTAACTTGTTTACTGCATTCCATCAAATCTAAGAATTGTAACAGCAAGAAATATAAAACGTAGTGTCATTTTTCATACATTGTTTTAGTTCATGTTAGTTTTAATATTAAAATAATTATTTCACCCTTGTTTTCTCACATCGAGCAAGCAATATTTTAAAGATTTGGTTTTTTTTGGATCCTACGCTGTCACCGTACTTAATTCACGTAAAAACAAAGACGCTACTCACGAGTTAGGCCTAAACAAAGTCAGTCCGAGCGCATCTAGCATTGCTCGGCAAGTGGTCAAAGGCACTCTCGGAAAGAAATGGCTGGCCAGGTCCGGGAGCGTCATCAGGAGCTCCGCGTACTGGTACGGCTTGGCGTTGATGCAGGGGACCATTGTGTTCTCTACTACTGCTTTTTGGACCTAAGGTGTATAAACATATATTATACGCTGTTAAAAACAAATTAAAAAAACTATGGAAACACATATTTTTACAATCGATTCCTGTCTGTTAAACATAACACAAACGTGTGTTCAAATCTAAAAATTATATTATATAGTAATATTTTAATTTATAAAACAGGCCATTTTCCATCATAATACAAAATAACAAAAAAGCTAACCTTATACGGCGTATGGTTGCCATTGATACTGATGTCTGGTATTGGCGTGAGTCTCTTGCGGGTGTCCACGCTGTGAGAGGTTGAGTGGCCATTCAGCGCCCCACTCACTTGCGGCGTACTGAAATAATGCGCTGATATTAGCTCCTAAGTCCCTATATCTAAACTAAGCTACTTGTCAGTTGTAACGAAACAGCGACTGACTATAAACGCGATGATTGCAGGTTCGATATCTATATGGGGGGCATTCCCCCCAATTAATTAAAATAATTTTTAATACACTACCGCCACACCAAATTTCTCAATTTCAGCCGTAAAGAGTAGACTGGAGTGTTGTCGTACGAAGTTTTGCTATATGCGATAACGTGGTAAAATTAAAGATGTTATGGTTTAAACCATAAAAATATTACTGTATAGTGTATATGTGTGTATCATTAAATAAATACAATAATTCTCAGAACAAGAAACACTATTTAGTTTCCAAACTATTTGCTAACTGGGATTTGCTCAATTGTTTGATAACTAATTGGAAAAATCATTATTATTTATGCAAATAAAACCTACATTTAGTTTTTGTCCCTATTTATATTTATTTTATAGTTCATTTTCGTTGCATTTTACTATCTAAGAGAATGACACTATAACAAACATTACAAATAATAATAATAATAAAAAAGCAGTGTCAAGACAATGGCGAATGGACACTCACTACCACTAACAAACACCCACTATATAAATACATTATGTAAAAAACCGGAAACTTTAAATAAACTTAATAGCAATAAAAACATATATAAGGAAAATATACATATTATTTATTTATAAGACAAATACACAATATGCAGTAAACTTTACAACATTAAGTTGTTTATCTAATCTACACTTTTTCCTCCTGTAATCTCCTTAATCCAGTTACAGGAACGAATCATAATTATAATTTAAAAAAAAACATTATAAATATATGAAAAAGATAATATAAACAAAAAACGAAAATAAAAAAGACCGAAATCAAAGAAAAAATAAAACTAAATATCCTCAATCAACCTGCTGTACTGTCTAATCAAGTTTTCCTGTTTGTCAGTTGTATTTACATTAACAACTGTAGAGGTGATTTTCAAACAAGTGTTATTTACAAATTTTCAAAGCACAAATTTTATATAGAAGTGCTGTTTCTTTTTAACAAAAAAAAAACGAATATAAATAATAATTGCTCACTTCATGGTAGTGGTGTTGGCCGTACTCCTCACTAGAGGTGGGGGAGGCTGCTGACCCATCGCCATTGTTATTGCACTGTTGGAAAACTGGAATAAACGATAACAGACATGTTTCACCTAAATATTCACTCGCCATTTTACATATTTAGGTTTTACTAACATCAGCTCGGAATAGTATTGTGAAAGAGGAATCTTGACACTAGGTTTCTCTGCCTTGTCTGCTATTGTGGGATAGCTGTGTCTTACGAGGTACAGAAGGAAACAAAATAAGGTAAAATTCAATATCATCAAAATAAGGTCAAAAGAAGTAAGCTATTCATTAAAATAATAAAATAAAAAGGAAGAAATATACTCATAACCGGAAACTTTAACAATCACAAATATCTATCTATATATGAGTGTCCCGACACAAGTTTGTCTATGCCTGACCTTCTTTCTTGTCCTACTCTCTATCCTGCTTTTTTGAAATAAAGCGTGAAAAAAAGAAAATTAACATATTAAGCAAATAAAGTAATTTGTAATATTCAATAATATATAAAAATTAAAATTTCGCACATCCCATTATCATAAAACAAAACAAACGACATTATCATGATGCAAACACTCAAGTGTAGCCTACTTAACTCTCGAATAAATACTAGCAATAAATATTATTAACTTAAAGAGCGCTGCGACAAGCAAAGTAAATATTGTAAATAGGTTGAATATAATATTGTATATTCATATTATAGTAACTTTAGAATAACCAACATTGTTTTTCATACTTCATCATCTTCATCATCACCATATCAGCCCGAAGGCGTCCACTGCTGGACATAGGCCTCCTCCATTGAGCGCCATAAAGACCTCTCATACTTATTAAGTAAATAACAATGTAATTGATTTTAAAACTTCATAAATATATTTTTTTTTATATTAGGATCAGTTAAAAATGTATGTTACGCATGGTTAATTTTTTTGCACAGTATAAATCTTAATATATTAATCACTAGAAAAATTGTCCAAAATCTTTATAGAATCCATAAAAAAATGTATAATGCACATTGTCGTACATGCAATTGACGTATCGTATTATTGTGTTCTTTTTTATTCATTCATATTGAACAAATCACGAAGTTTAGCCAAAGTTTAAATTACACATATAATAGGCGGATACATTTGTATACATCTATATTGTCATCTCTTTAGTGAAATGTGTTGAATATTTCGATATGATCAGTAAGGAGATTTCGATAAGTAGCTAGAACAAGAACTTCAAAATTTTAAGATTCTAACCATACCAATAAGAGTACCTTGTACATCAATCTTTCACCTTGCCTAACCTCGGTTAACGATGCTTTCAATGCAGAATAGTTCATACTTTACACCATCATACAAACAATAGAATAGAAGTCAAATTACTTCTTTATATCCTTTAAGTAGCAAATATACAATAGTAAAATTGTCAATTTAATCTACTTACATATATACACATCAAGAAATACGTATGAATAAATAGATGAACAAATGATATCATACTTGTACATTTCTATTGTGCTGTGAACGATGTTGCGGAAGGGAGGCCGCCGCGGCCATAGCGTTGCTGTAGCGTGCTGCGGCCTGCGCCTGCGCAGCCACTTGAGCCTAAGGAGTTAATTATTTGGGTTGATTTCTTTTAAAGCAAATAAATTTAATTAAATACAAAAACGTATTGCAAAAGTTTAGGTTTATTTAAAAATTATTTATACATACAATATATTATACTACATATATATTCTATACAGTTTTATAAAACTAAACATAAATAATTGTATTTAGTGTAGCGCTCCAGCTTTCCTGCCTTACCACATGTGACAAAGGTGGCATTTAATGAACCTATAACTTATGATTTAATGGTACATACTTTAATTCATAAAACTATTTTTCAATGTCAAAATTTCATACATTTGTCTGATTTTTGCATTATTGTTATTCAGTTTCCATTATTTTTACATATTTCATTATTTAACCAATTACGGGATAGACATAGATAACGTAATATGATGATATTCGGTTCTATTGTTTCCGTCTTTAGAAGTAATGCGTGTTGGGTGGTGAATTAAATTATTTCAACATAAACTTTCACCCAGTGGAGATTGAAGCCATATAAATTATAAACATTAGTACATATATAATTTATTTTAAAACTATCTATGGTTTTCCTATGTGGCCTTCCTATAACGTTAATATGACAATAATTATTCCTCTTTTATTTATTAAGCCTAGAACTATAAATACGAAATTTACCTGAGCTAGCCTCAACACTTGTTGCGTCTGCGCTTGCGTTAAAGAACCAGGAAGGTTCCAGCCATTGGACAGTGCTTGTACCGCAGCTGAAATACCAGCGTGGGGCATTTGCATGGCTGAAGACGCCGAGGTATGCCTCTGGGCTGGCCGTCTGCCACGAGATGGTACATTATTAATAGATACCCCGCTGCCCACCCCTACGCCGACAGCACCAGGGGGTGGCGCGGGCGGTGCGCGAGTCCATTGACCACCGCCGGCTACTGAACCTGTAAAAAGATAAATAACGAGATAAGAATTTGATTTTTCATTTGCAGTGCACAAGTTTTTTGGAAAGTAATATAAAAAGAAGTAATTAAACAATCAACATCTACTAAGATACAACACATACATAACGATGTATTAAAAAAAATATCCCAATCACCACTATCTTTTAAGTGACGTACCATGAAATAATAGAATGAACACCTATATTTTAACATTTGTCTAAAAGCCTGGGCACAGTTCGTCACTTTATGCTCTATTAGCATTGCCGATATAGTAAAAAATCCTCAATAATAAAAAATTTAAAATCTCGTGCGTAGTTTGAATAGCTATCACACAATATTAAATATAAATAACATATAAATAATAAAATCATATCCATTTCAAGAAAATCACTCGTCAATACAAAATATATAGACGATAAAAAAGGTTAAAAAAATGTGCAATTTCATAGTACAGCACTTTTAATCTACATTTGTAATGGGCCTATTACATGCGGCTTCGTCCCGTTGTCAAATGAAAAAACGTAAGAACTGTGTGTATGACACATTTTAAGTGTCCTAGGTAGCTCTGACTTGAAGTCATGTAATATAACATATAGCTTCCCTTGAAATGCACTATCTAATACATTTTTTTTTCCAATTAGAATCAATACATCCTGAGAATAAGCATGCTAATATTAATATTTATATAAAAGTACAGATTACATACATGGCTATCATAATATGTTAGATAGAATTATTTTTTTCATTAATGTTCTAAAGTCGATTAACATTCATATTAATATTGTTTAATAAAAGAAATACATGAACAGTTAACAGTTTTAACAAGCGTTACACTGTTATAACGTTCAAATTGTATCTATATATAGACAACGGTAACCTTAAATGGTATTGTCTTCTTATAAAAATCGTAAAGATCTTTGAATTCAATTAGCCGTATTTCATTGCTTAGATATTATTTTTGAGATATTACGAATTCACGGTGACGTTGTATGGCTGCGCCGTGGTAGTTTGTTGTGGTTTCAAATCCCACTCGGAGAAACCCATATCCAGGTTTATTAGAGTAGCAAAGTAAGGCAATATAATAATCAAAATAAGCACTTTCATTTTCAACGCTACACACACACTCCTTCATATTTATATAACCACT
Organism: Dione juno; assembly: GCA_037127375.1. NCBI lineage: Eukaryota > Metazoa > Arthropoda > Insecta > Lepidoptera > Nymphalidae > Dione > Dione juno. The sequence continues at coordinate 404,496 of JAXRJS010000069.1, forward strand.
TATTGTATTTGGATAAAGAAAAAAAACAATAGAATTCCTACATGGAAGTCGTACAAGCAGTATCTATCGTTGCCTTACAAACATATTTTTTCGTGTATGGTAATTATTATTATAAAAAACCGGTTACAACACCAATCAGGACGGTTATTTTATTTTATGTAAACCATCTTCCAGATGACAAAAACTGAAACCTTCTGTTTCTATAAACTAACTAAACGTTTGTAGTTAAGATACTTGTTACACACAAAAAGAAACTTCTGTACAGATATCCAATGCAAATTATTTTAATCGTGTCAAGGCTGTGTTGAAGGTCTAACCTCAATACCAAACCACTTTTTATTTCAAACGAAGTATCTAGTGCGTATAATATGTATTAATAATTTTATAATAATTTCGCTACAAAGATTTTCATGTAGTACATAGGTTTAGGTTTAAAGACTTGTATATTATTACTTCCATGAGAACACAAAGGAATAAATAAGCATACATTCGTTGCCGTACTTATATATTTTAAAGGGGAAAAAATAACAAAAACCATTTAAATACAAGCAATGGACCATTGCGACCATAGAGCCAATTAACAAAAACAAAAAAGAAAAACTACCACTTTTTGTGCATTCTTAATTTACCTTAGAGAAAAGAAAAAATATGTATGCAGTTTTTATGTAAATATTTTAAAAATATCTTAGAATAGATTTAAAATATCTTATAATTATTTAATAATCCATTCAATTTGAAATAAAAAAAATATATTTTGTTTGATCGGATGAATTTCAAGTGTAAAAAGTGCGAAATAACCGTCATTATTCATATATTTCAAATAATTCATTCATATATTTCAAAATATATAATTTTAACCAGTTGGTTACGAATGTGACGGAAAGGATGGATGTATGCGGTTGTCGGTTGAAATATTTTCTAGATATAATACGAAAATATACTTTATTTTTAACACTGCGTCACAATAGTTAGCTGTTAAATAAAAAGTGATCTTGACCTACAGTTTAAGGAAAATGGCCATGTATAGTGCCATCTTGCTCAAATTCAACAATATAAAAAAATATTTTAAATTTTGCTTTGATGATTTTAAGTAAATGAAAACCAAAAATACAATTATATAAATATATAAAATAAATTATAACAAAAAGCAAGCAAAATATTCCACCAAAACTATCCACAGATGTAGGGAAGAAAGGATCGACCAATTCAAAATTATAAGCGGACTGTAGTATTAAATCTTTTTAGAAGTGCGTATGTCTCGGAAAACGTTTTTTTTTTACAACATTAAACGCTAGTTTGGCGTTGAACAGACGTAGTAAAAAAATCCATACAAAATATATCTTTACTTTAACTGGTGTAAAAATTAAAATATTGAATACTCCAAGAAATTGGTAACTATATTCCAACTGTATATTAAAAAAAAACTGTTACTTTTATAAATATAAATATATATATATATATATATATATATATATATATATATATATATATATATATATATATATATATATATTACAATGCAAAACGCTATTGTGTCCCACTTTGAGCAATAATCAATGATATGGCGATGCTGACGGTAAATTTTATATTTAAAAAAAATCTTCCATATTTTTACTTCAACTTCGTTGTTAAATTCAAATTCTAACCCCGTATTCTGTTTAACTAGCTGAATATCAAGTCTTCAAAACAAAATTCGAGCTCTGTGAACTTTACAATATTGGCGCGGCGTTTTATTGTAGAGGTCCTGTAAGGTCACGAGAACTTGAGTTTTGGGGTCAGTTATTAAAGTTCGCTTGAATATTAATACACATTTATTAAAACAAATTACTTAATTACAAAAAAAGTATTTCTTAATTATTTATTTATTTAGTTTATTCTTTATTACTTAAAATTTAAAAATATAAGGGGGGAAACAACATACAATTCTGGTATTAAAGCGGCCTTATCTCCACCACAGGTGATCTCTTCCAGGCAACCCTTACATTAAAGAGATTAAAGAATTCATGGATAGATAAGGTACGGATACGCTGCCTGATGACTATAAGATCATTCTTTAGATTCAACTGTACAATCGTACAATCGGAAATGTGATCATATTTTTAAATGCAAACATGAAACGAGTAGCTATATTTTGCAGTCGTTCTACTTTGTTGAGGAAGGTTTGTGATAGATCACAATAGCATGCATCGGCGTAATCTAGAAGGAGAATGGAGAAGTTTGGCCGAGGGAGATTTTAGTTTTTATAGGAAGGAGATGTTTCCAACGTCTCAATCGACGGATCACAGCGATTAATCTCTACTTACTTCGTAGATATGGGGTACCCATCGTGAGACTCAGATTTTTTATTGTATTTTCAAACACTAAATTGCTCCCTTATTCGCCTATTCCTGTATAAACTAGTACTACTATACTGTACTAGTCCTGCATTTGCCAAAGGTTGTCTGTAAGAGATTGCTTGATGCAATAAGACCGCCTTTGCATATACATTTCATATCTATTTGTTTTATTCTTACGTTTTGTGTGTGTGTTTTTTTGTGTGTTCAATAAAGTATAAATAAAAAAATATTACTTAAAAATATAAATAAAAGTAAGTATTTATGGTTATTATTTTTTACGTATAATCTAAAAATACATTTCAAAATTAAATGGCGTCACCGTGACGCAGTTGGAAAGTGTCCGAAGTGTCTGAACGCGATGGTTGTGGGTCGAATTTCTACTCGAGGGAACGTCATGTATTCAAAATATTTTAATTTCAGCTGTCTAGTTAAACAGAATGCGAGGTAAGAATTTAAATTTAACACCGAAGTTGAAGTAAAAATATGGAATATTTTTTTAAATATAACATTTACCGTCATCATCGCCATATCATTGATTATTGCTCAAAGTGGAACACAATAGCGTTTTGCACTGTAATGATTATCAACATCATCAGATATATATGGTGACGATGATTGTTTTCCCGGATAAGAATGTAGCAGACAATCGACGGTACATTAAATGCATTAAAATTTTACCAAAAAAGAATTATGTAGGACACATTTGAATGTCAATTTGAGACCAATTATGTGTTCCAAATAGATTTTAAGTTGGCAATTCTGCGTATATACCCATGTTTATTACATTAACCCACTAAATCTTTTAGCATTGAAAGCCTTTGAACCTAATTTACAACTGTCTAATTTTAATTTCATTAGTAACAAGTCCTGTACTTTGATTTAACAAATGTTAATAAAATCTGCCTTCCCTGCTGCTATATGCAGAAAATAGTGTGAAGCTAAAAACTACACACGATAAAAAACCTCCCTCCCTAAAGTCCACAAATATATTTCAATGCATTGCATTATTTTAAATATGGGGACTTTTTATTGTGTCATACTCGTTTTTTTTGTATTATTTCTTAAAGAAGAAGGGTTCAAAGCTACTCCATTCAGAGTTGAATTCTGTATACATTCATTTTAACTTAGTTTCATGAATACACACATATTTATAATGTCTTTATGTTAGGAAAACCAGCTAAGCCGGTTTCTTATAGTATAAAGAATAAATAAGTGCAGTAATATATGTTTGATATGTTATAGGACATGTGTATACAAATTTAGGAAATATTCGCTTAAGTAACGTAATAAGCTACACCCATTATATTACGAATTATAGCACAGTACTGGAATAAAAAATTATGACAAAAGTATGTAAATTGTACATTCATATGCCATGTAGTATCTATCTATAATCCATAATATATGTAGAACAGTGAAAACTGAATGTTTAGCAATGAGTATCTTTTTTTAAATGTACGTTCTTCTTTATTTGATGGAATTTATCTTCAACTACTTGCAACCTTGCAAAATTCATTTCAAATGGTGTCCTGCAAAGGTAAATTGTAGGCTCACTGGATGGATAGGAGGGCGAATTAGCTCTCACGGTCGCACACGCACTTCAGATTGACGTACCCTCACACGGCGAAATTGGTTACGACGTCATTATTATTATCAGTCTGCCTAGTGCCTTCTATATGGTATACCTATGCTTGTTTGATGTCAAAAGGAAACGTATACTAATATTATATAAGAAGGCAGAAACCTGTAGTAGGTTCAAATTAAAAAAATATCTTTATGTGTTACATAGTCCATTTGTCTAATTACATTACGTTAATCATAGTGATGTTACCCAATGTAGCAGTTGGAGTTGCATGTATATATGTGTACACAACTCTTAGTTATTTCCATATACAAATTTCATGCATGCTATAATTAAATTTCCTATACTATAATAAAACATTGAACAGAAATTATGTCTGTACATTAGTATTTTTATTATATTATATATATTAGTAGTTAAAAACAATTATAGAATATGAACCTATGATTTACAAAAAAAATGTCTACCTCTATTTGTAGATTAACCGAATGTATTTGAAAGAAACAAACAAAAAAGTTTGTTGTATTACTGTTATATCTGATCAGGATCTAGCCTTTAATTTATTTCGAGGACTGGCACTGAACTATAAGTAAAAAGAAAATGGCTGTTTATTAAAAGTTGTTCCATGTGATAAACATTTTACATTGACATAATATGAAAATAAAAATCTCATATATCTCATGATATAGCATAATGACCAGCTAAACTATAGGAAATACGGAAATGGCACCTTAACAAAAGTTGTTCAGCATGTCATACATTTTTCATTGACACTTTGATATATAAAAATAAAAGATTTGGAACACAGGATGTATAAGCTAATAACTATAAAAAAATAAGAAAAAACTTTGGTAAATTGGTAAATGACCATCAGGTGGCAAGGATTATAAAGTCCACACTATCAAAGTTGTGCAAAATTTTCTTAAACTTCAAGCAATTATTTTAAAAATCCTAATTACCTTACATTACCCTTCAAATAATTTAGATAACATGCAAAAATATTATTAAAACTAGTCATCACTAAGTCTTTACTTCAACTTACATTACATACTTAAGTAAAGATTAGATGTTCAAATTTTTTATTTTAAAATATTTATTAATGGTGATAAGTTTTACCAGTCATAACACTTTTGTTTGGAATAACAAACATGAAGTAATATTTTTCAATGATCTTTCAACCAGCCTTTAAAAATGGGAAAGATGAATCAAGATTATATATATATATATATATATATATATATATATATATATATATATATATATATATAATATATATATATATATAATATATATATATATATATATATATATAATATATATATATATATATATATATATATATATATATATATATATGATGATAGTAAGTAATCATCCATTAATTTTAATTTAATTTAAATGAATATGGGATAAACAGTACTATATGAAATATTTGGAATTTAACGAAATGAATATAATAAATTAAAATAATTACTTATAGGATTTTTGTTAATTTATTTTATTTAAAAAATAATACTTTGGAATAACTGTCGTTATAAATAGAGTCAAGGAAAATACCAACCATATATATGTATATGTATATACATACATATATATATATATATATATATATATATATATATATATATATATATATATATATATATATATATATATATATATATATATATAAAGACTTTATTAAATACATGCCTTTTCAACAATAAGTAGAAAAATGTTTTTTGTACCACTGATAAATAGGTTTTATTAGGTTTAAATAGTTTATTGAATTGTATAAAAATAGATAACCAATTATCTGTCTGTCACCATATCAAACTTAGTTTATAAACTTTAAATATTTTATGTTAAAGCTCATTTATCTGGAATTATTCAAAAAGAAGACAAAAAGTTCAAAGTTAGAAAGGATTTTTTATAATTTTGAATTCAGTAAAGTCCATGAAATTAAAGTCAGCATATTTATTTCTCGTTCATAAATATCTGGATTACAGGCTTCTTTCTATATATTTCTGTAAAGTCTACATGAATATATATTACTTCATAAATTATTATGCATATATAAGTAATAAGTGACAAATTTTCACTACATTTAAAATGTGATAATTAATAAGTAAGTACCTGAGTAAATGAACATAGATATGTTAATATGCAATTGGTATAACATAATATAAAATTTTAATAAAGAACCTTACTGGAAAGTATCTATTCTATGTGAAATTATTAACATACAATCATATGTTCATATGATTGAAATGTATATAATTCATCATAAAAAGTTAAATAAATGTAGGTGTAGTATTGATTAGTATTATATGTCAAAAATAATGAATTTTCAAAGTAATATTAAACAAGAAACAAAAAAAAATAAGAAAAATTTGATAGTGAAAATATGAAAATATTTAAAGTTTCAGAAAAACTTAGAAACATTTCCTTCACTTATTCAGACAAAAGTGCTAATATGAACAATTCACTTTTAAATTCTATTGTAAATTGATAGACAAATTGCTCTCATATAACAAGATATTTAAAAATAATCAACATAAAAAAAATATATAATAACAATGAAATTCCAATAAGAATAGGCATTTTCTCAAAATATAATATTAATGTGCAGAAAAATAAATAATTAGGTTTCTTACCCTTTGCTGAAATCAGGAGCTGTGAGTCAACAACTTTGTTAGGCCAATACTCTTCAAACTCCGTCCCAGGTGGAAAGTAACTTTTAATGTCCGTCAAACTAATCACTGAACATGTCTCACTGGCAAACAATTCATTCCTAATGCCTTGAACCTTACAACAGAATTTTAAATATGACAAGTCCCAGCCCTTCAGCTGATCTGCTTTTAATTTTAAATTGTCTGTTTCACCTTCAAAGTAAAAGAGAGGGACAAACTTCTGTCCATCCCGCACTGTGTATGGTACCACTGACTCTTTATTTATCCTTATAAAACCACACTTGTCCTTGTTATTAGTTGTACCACGTAACAGTTTGTTATAACACACATCTAAGAAGTTGTAGAACTCATAAGCATCAGATAACCGCACCACCAAGTCTTTCTGGGTAAAGGGCTCCCTACCGAACTGACCGTCACAATGTCTATTATTGATTTCGTTGAGGAGCCTGGCTTCGATTTCAGTGATATAATAGCTTCGTATACATGTGCACGAATAAATGTCTGCGTGAAGATAATTCAGGTACTTGTTCAGGAGTTTTATCTCCACCATTCGCACAGCCACATACTTCTCCCCTGACCGATATATGTAAGGAATGTGACATTTACCAAGCATGTCCCAACCAAAGTGGCCCTTCCAACTGGCTTCGTCAGGAGCTGGTGTCTTTTTGTCATCTTGTGTCGGCCTCTGCTCGGCAACGGCCGGTTGTGTACCTGGTTTCCGTGTAAGGAAGTTCAGAATACCCATTTGACCGCCAACTGCCGGCGTCGGACCACCCATAAGAGCTCCGGGCTGAGGTCGCGCGGCTGCCACTGAAGCTGCCAGCGCTTTAGCCTTGTTCGCCTCCACCATCTTGGCCGCAAGTTCCCTGATTTCGGCCTCATCAGGTCGCTCTGTTTTAATTTTGATTGGTGCATTGGATTCCGTCATCTCGACGTAAAAACTTATTCAAAATAATGCAAAAACACTTACAAAAGTTTCACTATATCACTCAAACTCCCGGCTACATCGTGTCTTTGGCGAAACACTTTCAGCTACACATGGTAAACATCCAAGCTGATGTACACAACATCAAATTATCACCTTGCCGTTTGACAGATTAGCGATGCACAGAGAACACTTCGGGTTATTTTACTGTTATCAGTAATATTTGTAATCACTAAGACACTAATTCTATCACTACTATCCGTCCGAGGGTCTCGGTGACTAGACTTGCAATGTAAACTTCCGTCTTGACGTATGAATGTAACTTTGGATTTTTTATTTAATTCTGCGTGTAAAAAAATACTGAAAATCAATATAATCCTGAAATTTTCAAAATATCCGCAGAAAATATTTTTTTTGGTTCCACGATACGGTCGAAGGAACATGAAACCCAAATTTTGTGTTCGCGAGGGAAATGCCCAATACCGTTGTATAGTCTCGTGGGGAGTGCGCATTAATTCATGTACATTTTTCACCTTTTGGTGAGTCAGCATCGTTCAAAATGGCCGCCGACAAGGCTTTGTTGGCCAATCGGGCCGTCGCTAGCGATATACATACCTATAAAAATCCCGTCTGTGACGTAGCCGCACTCCCTACGAGACTAGTTCTCAAGGACTTTTCATTTTTAGTTTTCAAACTATCGGTGTATTTTTGGATACCAACCCAGCGTCGCTTGTTAGTGCGACAAAAAATATTTTAAATAAAATAATATTTTGAGTTACAACTCTTTTTTCTATTTACAGTAACGATTTAACAAAAACTTCATAATAAATTAGATTTATGAATGTACTCTTACAAAGTAGGTACTCACTATGGATAGTCTCGTGACAGAATTTTTACGGAGATAAAGCGTTCTTGTTGTAATGTCTATTCTAAAATCAGCTTTATTTGCATAGTCATAAAGTCTAAGCTCGTGTTATAGTAACAATAATTTAGCCCTTAACGCCACACGGCACGAGACTAGCCGACGCGCGCATTCCTTGAACAATAATCCCCTGCAAGAGTGAGCGAGACGGCGACAAGTAAAAAGTAGATGTCAAATGTTTAGGTATTTTACTATGAACGTAAAGAGAACGTAGGTAGGTATATAATGCAATTACGAGCTTACGTAAGCACTTCTAACCTACTTGGAAACGAAATAGGTACTATGTTACATTTTGATAAAATAATTTTTGCTTACTCCGACCGTAAACTCCATAAATGGGCATTAAATTTTTCCATTAAATAACAAAACTTTCGTAAACATACATTTGCATTTTAAACATAATTTATTTTAACAATAAAAGCTTTTTTTCCCATTATTTACTTTAAATGATTCTGCTATAGCTTCGAAAAATGTTTAAATTGATACAGAGAAACTATTTATTGAGCACTTTTCTACTACTAAATACTTGGATAATAATGGAAAAAAGAAAACAATAATGTCATAAAAAGATTATAGCGCTTCTTTCAAAAGACAAATGCAGGGAATTATTGACCATTATTAAATATTATTACTATTTAAAAAGAATACATATATATTTACAAGTTAATCTTCTAAAACTGAAAGTTCAAAATTTCGCATGACCACAAACTTTTTCAACCTCTTCTATGTGAAATTATTTATTTGTTCTACGTGAAATTGTTGATTTTTTTTTTGAATTGTTACTGTTATCAAAAAATTACAATATTTGAACTTGTCTAGTCTCTCATATTTTAAAACTTAAACTAGTTTTTTCCAGCGTTATCTGGCATATCAGGTTAGGCAAAGAGAACACAGTGTCAATATACTGTATATCGCTTTCCAATTTCCGCTCTAATTCGAGACAATGTGTGATCAGTGGCGGACACTAACGCCGTGCTTTGACTTGCCATTTGCAAAAAATGAAAAATATGATAAGAAATTTCACCGAGTGGGGATCGAATCCACAACAATCACGTTTACAGTTAGCGCAGACGCTGCAGTTGATGCTGACCCTGCTGCGCTACTAATACGCCGAATATATTTTAAACTTTATTGTTTATTAGCGTAACTTTTTAAATACAAAAGTAAGTTACTGAACTGTATAAGATACATCCTTATACCATAATAAGTAAATTAAATAATGACTATAACATAATTATATATAGAGGAAATAGTTGTTTTCTGACAAGAAAATGAGAAAAGAACGAAACTTAAGTTGACCGACATCTGACTTGTTTAAATAGCTGGCTATTGGCCGTGATTTTATATAAAGCCGGAGTGACCCAGACTCGCTAACAGAAACCTATTTTACAATGTTATAAATAGCTTTATAAACTGAAGTATTAAATAGATATGTTTAAAAGTTGTTAATTTTAAATAAAAATATTTTAATGAGCATAGCAAATATTTTAAGTTTATAAACAATTTTATATGTAGATGACCTTTGCATATTTGGAGTCAACTCATGGGAAGGTAAACTTAATGTCGTGTTAAAATAATACGCAATTAAGAATTGGATAAATATGTCACATATTCTTATTTCTTATATAAAAAAAATTAAAAAGTACTCGTAATATTTAAGAAATTTGAAGGCTTTTACTTTAATAGAATTTTTATTTCAAAATAACATTTTTTCTTATTTTCATTTCAATTGGCGCTAATATATATATATATATATATATATATATATATATATATATATATATATATATATATATATATATATATATATATATATATATATATATATTTCATAAAAGGTGGCGTTTAGTTAAAGTGGAGAATCCATTCTCCAGTTTCAGAGTTCTTGAGATCACGTTATGTCTATCTATTGCCCTACCCTAGGTTGAAAGCATTTTTAGAGAGTCAAGACATTTTTTCTCAACATCGCGTGAAGGTACTAAGCTGAAAGACCATTGAAGAACTGAAAAGTTCAAACTTCTTAGTCCTATGCTATGAAATTAACCATATAATCAAACGGGATTACTGCCCGTTGACATAGATTATATTTATTTAAATAAAAAAAAAATACAAAGAGGATTGACAAATTAAGGCCAAAACATTGGAATATTGGGAATTTATAGGTATTAGATATATCACAGGATTAAATCATTACCAACTTAGTAAGATCTTCACGATATTTTCAATTCGATTTTCACGATACTTTAACATTTTAAATTAAATAATTCTAATCTGTTTAAAATAAATCGCATTTATTGATTTTGACATCATTTTTGGAATCCCGACGTGTTAAAAACGTGTTAGAAACACGTTTGCATTGTACACAGGTGTAAACAAACTAGGTTGTGACTGTAGCCTATCTTACATTGGTCTAAATTGGTACAAAGAGAAGTATCGGTGTTAGAGTAAAGGAATATATTTCAGATATCACGAATCGTGCATCGAAGTCAGCTGTGTGTGACCACTCAATGGATAAATCTAACAATTACATCAGGTTTGATAAACCTCATATACTCGCTAGGTAACACAGATACATATATCCCTAGAATGATCCACGAGGCTATTCAAATATCCTAAGCTCGATAGAGAAGACAGTTAGAAGTTGGAACCTGGGACCCACTCAAATTCCAAACTCACCACACCAGAGCTCTCACTCATTCTGCAGGAATCCAGGGCAGTACGCGTGGCAACTCAGAAACTGTTGGCAGTAGTTTGATATAATCATTGCATCAACTGACAGACGAAAGCCACCTCAGCCTACCCGTGACCACTGGCTATGCAACGTGACAATGGCAAAGTAATTCGTGCACAACTGGCACGCCTGAAGCGCCATAACTAAAGAAAAAAAAGAATGTCAAGTTTCCAATAATAATATCCAAATCAATAAATATACTTACGAGATTAATCTGTTCAAATTGTTTCATTTAAAACTTTACCAACTCTCGCACTTGACCAATATTTTATTCACAAATACAATAAAAAGTTCAAATTAGTATGAACTAGTGTTGCATAAAGGGAACTAATATAGCATATATATGGACATATATATATAGAAATAAGACATTAAAATGTACCGCGTCAATAATACTTGTAAACCCTAATAAGGACTAATTAAATTGAACAAGTAATGATTACATAATGGCGAATACACAGATCATTGTCACCATTGCAGAAATAACTCGTTTAATTCACATATTAATCTAATTACAGCCCGTTAATAACTGTGCTAAGCAAAAATTGTAATCAACACTTGGTTCTTTTTAGGGTTCTATGCCTTAAATAAATCGAAACCCTTATAGGATCACTTTGTTGTCCGTCTGTTTGTCTGTCTGTCCCTCGGTCAAGACCATTTTCTCCAAATCAGAAAATCAGGATCCAGCTGAAATTAAAAATCCAAATCGATAAATATCCAAATCGATAACATCTTGAGGCACAGAAATCCGCGCGTAATCAAAAACTACAAGAAATTGGAAATTTATAGATATACCCCAGAAAAAACCATTACATTATACCGTAGTTCATTTCATACAAAATGAGTTCATTTAAAATTTTACGACTCTTTTTAGTTATATTTCATTGATCTTTTGAAATTGGACGAGAAATGAGAACTTTCAGTACCTAGAACAAATCTCAATATTAATCATTTATTAGCTTAACACTGAAAGATACCATTAGAAACTTATATTTTTTGTTAATCTCATATAAAATTAGTGGATACGACTGCAAATTTAAGTTTGCCAATTTTTCTAAATAGTATTTTCCTCAGGAGAATACCTACAATCATGAAATTGGTACGGAACCCTTGGTGCGCGAATACTACACGCACATGACCAATATTTATTTTAAGCTAGAATGAAAATTATATTAATAATAATTATATTTCTTATCTTAGCTATATATGTTAGGAATAGGAACATATATATTTTATCATTTCCATACCCTGGTAAGGCGAAGCGGATTATATCATCCGATACTTACGCTACACTAAAGGCAGAATAAGAAGAATGTCTTAAAAACTGTTAACACTAATTTATTTTTATTGCTTATTAAACCAATAACCAAAACTTAAAAAATGTAGCGTTTGGACGCTATTATTGTCTCCATTAAGTTTAAGGTCGAGCTAAAACGCATATGCTTATACGGATTTGAATTTGTGACTTCCGAGATGTCGATAATATTTTATATACCTACCTATCTTCTAAGTTGTATTCAATCAACGTTCTCGGAGAAATGTTCTCTGTCTGACTCTACAAAACATAACAATTTTTTTAAATCTGTTCATTATTTTATACAGCAAATAGGTATAAGGATGATAAATACAAAGAAGGGAAAAAATATCGTGATGCTGCCAGTAACATAATTTTTATCCTACGCTTAATCTCAGTACATTAAATTATTACGGTATTATATACGGTAACGAAACGTGGGTACGTAAGTCAGAAGAAAAAAATATCGGTTAAGAGCGAGTCGGACCGAGGAGTATCAATTATTCTCATTGTATTTATTTATGTGTGTATTGTCTTGGTCAATGGGAAGTACAACTTATAAAAGTTGACAAATTTACATTTGTGGGCGTATACATTAATTTTGTACGGTATAAAATACAGATATATGCTTAAAATGTTTTTTTTCTGTGTTATACCTGTAAATTACCAATTTTCGGAAATTTTCCTGAACTTATATTGTAAGTATTAACTTTTTACTAAAATTTTTTTAATTTTACGACGACGAGAATTCGTACGAAACGGTCGTGTAATCAAAATGCTGCAAAAACCAAGCGTCGTGTCTTTTGATTGTGTTAACTTAGAAGCTTAAGTTTTGCTGTAGTTAATGTGATAGTAGACTTTGGATATTTGATACAAATTTCAGCTTGATACCTCCAAGCAACCTTGAGAAAAATGGTTTTAACAGACCAACAGACAAACAGACGGACAGACAAACAGACGGACAGACAGACAGACGTACAGACTGATAACAAAGTGATTCTATGAAGGTTTCTTTTAATTATTTTGAAGTACGGAACCTAAACAACTAAAAAATTATATTGGATATCTTATTTATTCAAATCAAACATAAAACTTTCGAGACTTGTTTACAAAACTGTCTAGGCTCGCTCAGTCTTCCTCTTGTCTGAAAACGAAGCTTATTAATATTATTGTTTGTAAGAGAATAACATAGAAAGTAGAGATACTTCTAGAAGGAAAGAATAAAAGTGGCCGTTAAAAAGACGTGTGTACGTCTCTTCTCTCTGCCCTCTGGTATGCCTGCCAGAGATAAAACATTAAAATATCTAAAACATATAAGCTGACCTCTTTATAGTTAATATGAATTCTATTTTTATACTATCAATGACAAGGACGAATACAATCTACCTACGAGTACATTCACAAATGATGCAATCTTTAAAGGTGATATTTTAAACGAAGCCTTCAATTTTATCATATATATATTAAATATTTTAAAGATATGAAATATGAAATATTAAAAAGATGCGCAAGCATTTTGCGGCAAGTTCTAGTGGTTAGTTTTTGGTCTAGTTAGCAAGTTAGCCATTTTTCGCGCATTAATAGATGTTCATGTTACTCAATTATATATATTAAGTCTCTCCATTTAATCTATCTTATCAGATCATTATATATATTTAATTAAACAACAATCCAAATTAATTTTTGATCCTACTGTCCTTACTAAACGTCATAATCAAATCTCGAAATTTAAGAACTTCGTTTGTTAAACAATTCTTCATTTATATCGCTCCCTTGATCTAGAATAAGTTATATATATCCTTTGACAAAGGTGCTATGCATGCAACGTGTATAAAATCTAACATGAATTCTCTTATGAGGAGACACTTGTTTCACATTGAGAAATAACTTAAAAAGGCTAAATACACACACAATTCACGTTAATTAAATGGTTAGTCTTGTGTTTTTAGTTATTATTTTTTAACCTTTTTTTTTTCTTTTAATTTTATTGAGGGAATTGATACTGTATACTAGAATCCAGGAAACTGTTCTGGATACAGAGGAAATCTTTTAATAACTATCTAGATGTTGTACTTAAAAACTTTTGTAAAAATGTAATAAAGTTTATTAAAGTGTCCGTTTAATGATGTACTTGGACTGGACTGGACCTGATACCGTACCGATACCGTAAGTCAGAAGAAAAAAATATCGGTGAAGAGCGAGTCGGACCGAGGAGTATCAATTATTCTCATTGTATTTATTTATGTGTGTATTGTCTTGGTCAATGGGTAGTACAACTTATAAAAGTTGACAAATTTAAATTTATAGGCGTATACATTAATTTTGTACGGTATAAAATACAGATATATGCTTAAAAACTTTTGTAAAAATGTAATAAAGTTTATTAAAGTGTCCGTTTAATGATGTACTTGGACTGGACTGGACCTGATACCGTAATTTATAGGAGAAATAATTATTCACTCGAATAGAATTTATTTTTATATTTTTGTTGTTGTTGTTGTCTTTATATATGGCGTTTCGAGCGTGCCAGTGGAGCACAATTCACTTCGCCAATGTCACGTTGAATGGAGAACACACAAAAGAGAGTGTACGGTAAAAAGAGCTAATATTACACTATAGAAGAATGCATGTTTTAAAGAGATCCAGTTTAAATCCTTCACCTATAACAAAATTAACAGATATCTACAATATGAACAGATAACATATAAGGTTAGTAATAAATAATATTTTACATGAGTGTTAGCTTATACTTTAATATTATTATATTTAATATATTTACATAAAAATTTACACAAAGGACTAAACACAAACATCAACAAACACTGAACATTAAGGGGACGGGGGACTTTGAGAGGAAGGGCATCGTATAAGGGACGGATTAATTTAGGGCAAGAGAAAAGGATATGGGAAAGGGAACCATCGTCCAAGCCACATTCACACAATGAGTGGTCCCTGACCCTGATCAGGGATCAGCCAGATGCACAGGTGTACATGCATGTCCAAGACGTAAGCGACAAATTGTAGATATAACCCTCCGTTCAGTAAATCTTTGATAGAAGAACCAAGGACGCTGTGGTATATCCGGCTGGAGAAATGCATAATATTTACCCTTGTGAGATTTAGATAAGTCCCAGTATTCAGACCAAGACTTGTCCAAGTGAGTGGCTGCAAGAGACAACAGATCCTGAGCCGAATTAGAAAAGTGATCCAGAGTACCACACTGGATCGCTAATTTTGCGCACGAGTCTGCAGATTCATTCCCACTAATTCCAGAGTGACCTGGAATCCATACAAGAGTGACCTCCAAACCCTTTAGATGACATGAGAATAATTCTTCACGAATCCTTAAAACAATTGAAGATCTCAATTTACCATGAAACGGGTTGCCCTTAATAGCCATTAAGCAGCTAAGAGAGTCAGTAAATATAACTGTCTGTTTTACGTTGTGGGAGAGCGTGAACAGGATTGCTTCTAACAAAGCAACAGCCTCGCCTGTAAACACTGATGATTCGGGAGGGCACTTAAATTGTAAGATAATTTTGAATTTAGGTATCCAGCAAGCTGCACCAACACAGCTTTCTTTAGAAAGCTTTGATGCATCAGTAAAGATATGGAGATGTTTAAACCAATTTTCATTTACAGCCTTTTGGAATTTTGTGATGGTGCCTGGATCTCCCTTGGTAAAGCCATAGTCTGTTATGATGGAGGGATGATAGACCAATGCTTTGTACGGTGTACAAAACAATGGATTAGAAGGGAGGCGTAACAAGGGATGAGGTAAATTAGTGAACTTCAGGAAACTGTGTAGCAGGTATGGTAATGGTTTATCACGGGGGAGTAGGTCAGCTAACTCAGTTAACTTAGACCATAAAGGATGGGAAGAAAGTTGTAACATTTTACCCACAAATCGGTCTGCAAGGAATTGTCTGCGGATAGGAAGAGGAGGATCAACACACTCCACTTGGAGTGCATTAGTGGGAGTAGACTTCATTGCCCCTAGAATTATGCGTAGGCATTTGTACTGAATCCGATTAAGCTTTTCTGAGGCTACTTTATTAAAGGGGTCCAGAACATATAAAGCATAATCCATATGACTGCGGATAAGGGCACCGTACAGAAGTTTTTGAGTATAAGGATGTGCACCCCACCACACACCGGACACCGCTCTTAAAGCATTAATGCCCTTTTCACATTTTCTGCTGAGATATTCAGCGTGAGCAATTCCGTTCAGTCGCTTATCAAGTATAATGCCTAAAAATTTTACATTCTCCTTTACTCCTACTCCTTTTTTTTGTAAATACTACTATCTGGCACTTATCAATGGACAATGTAAGGCCATGATCAGTCAACCACTGGATAAGATAGTGCAAAGCAGTATTAAGGCGGTAAGTTATGTCCTCCACAGAATTTGAGCTGTAATAGAGGACGATGTCGTCAGCGTACTGAAGGATGTTACAAAAACTACTAACAGACAATTCGAGGTCATGTGTGTAGATGTTATACAACAGAGGACTAAGAGCTGAACCCTGAGGAAGTCCTTTCCAGACATGTCTGGGGGAAACAGTAAGAAGCGGATGTTTAACAGATACCGTTCGATCGGTTAGCAAATTACATATGAAACTGGCCAACCTCGGCAGAAAACTCAGCTTATGCAGTTTCTGCCTGAGTACCGGAAGAAGTACATTATCATATGCAGATGCAACATCTAAAAAAACACCCACTAAATACTCTCCTTTGGCAAAAGATCGTCGAATGTCTGTAGTTAAAATGCTGAGACTATCTGCAGTGCATAGCCCCTTTCTAAATCCAAACTGAGAGGGAGCTAAGATATTTCTGCTTTCCACTATCTATTCCAAACGGTTTTTTAAAAGTCGCTCAGCAGTTTTTGATAGCGTTGATGCAAGGGCAATGGGTCTGTAGGAAGAAGGGTCAGAGGAACATTTCCCTGGTTTAAGGATAGGGATAACAATTTGGGATTTCCATGCATCAGGAATATTGCCAGATTGAAAAATTTATTTATTAAATCTAAGAAGTAAAGCTTAGATTTCTCGTTTAACCTCACTATGAAAGAATAAGGGACACCGTCTTCTCCTGGACTAGTGTCTTTTAAATCCGCTAAGATGCTTTTGAGTTCCTCAAAGGAAAAGGGGGCATCCATTTCCTCTGAAGATTCAATCGGCATGGTTGGGGATAAATCAAACGGCGGTACAAAAGGTGGGGCCAATTTGTCAGCAAAATTGTTAAGCCATAGCGATGGATTGTTGGAATTTGGACTAGGGACATTATTAAGAGACCTACGAAATCTCTTAACATTAGTCCATACAATGAAGGAAGAGGTACGAGGATTAAGGGACTCGCAGAAGTTGACCCAACCAAGTTTTTTCTTTTTCCAAATTAATTTCCTAAATTTTGCATCATTGCGTCTGTAATCCATATACTTCTCCATTGTCATACAGGCTGCGTACGACACCTCGGCAGATACTCGCCGATCGACAGAATCAGAGCATTCCTGATCCCACCAGGGATTGGAAGGCACCCGATTCTGAATGGAGAGTTTTTTGGGGATATGTAAGTCAGCTGCAGATAAAATGGCAGAAACAAACCGATCATAACAAAAAGTGACATTCTCATAATCAACAGACTCAGGAAGATCATTTAACCTGAAATCCACCGAGTCAGCATACTCAGACCAATTAGCTTTTTTTAAATTGAACTTAAGGAGCGGATGAGGATTATTAATATGAGGGTATCTATTATTTAAGGATAAAAGAATTGGGAAGTGATCACTACCATGGGAGGAAGGAAGAACAGACCATGATCGAAGGGAAGCAAGAGATGGAGAAGACAAGGAAAGGTCAACAGCAGTCCTAGGATTCTGATTAGGATTAACCCTACGAGTCGGTGAACCATCATTAAGGATGCAGAGATCTACATCGTCAATCAAGTCCACCAACAAAGGCGAGAATCCATCACAGTAATAACACCCCCACAGAGTGTGATGAGTGTTAAAATCACCCAGGACCAGCACTGGAGTAGGAAGCGAAGAAATGATAGACTTAAGCTCAAGGAAAAGGGAAGAGGAAGGATGAGGAATATATACAGAAAGGAAGGAGATATTAAAGGCCCTCACAGCAACAGCATTAATCTGTTGACTGTGAGAAGGGAGAGGAATGCGAGAATAAGGAGAGGAGTGCTGGATAAGGATAGCACTACCTCCATACCCGTCACCCCTGTCCTCCCTCAAACAGGCGAAACCTGACACCCTGAACGGGGAGTCTGGCACCAACCATGTTTCCGAGAGGGCAACAATGACAGGATTGTGCAGGGAAACAATATGCAGTAATTCATGCTTTTTAGCACGAACACTACTACTATTCCACTGCAGGAAGGTCAGTGGAGCCATTATTAAGGATTTTAAATATTTTTAATAGGTTTTGGGCAACGTTGGACGGTAAAGGAAGTTCATCACAGGTGGATATAATACTCACAAGGGTTTCTGTTAGAGCCACTAACAGATCTTTTCTACCAACTGTTGGATTATCAACACCTTGATTGAGAGCGTGACCATTAGGAAGGGAAGAGGAACAATTACCAATTAAAGCTTGGTGAGCCTGTCTATCAAAACCTTTAGCAAGAGGAGCGCGGGGACGGGGAGATTGCAATACAGTTTTGCGATAGGATTTGGTAGGAGTTGTTGGGTTATGAGTTACTCTGGATTGTTGGTATCTAGGAGAAGTGGAAATTTGAGGGGAGAACATTTCCTTAGCAATATTTGCATAGGAACGTTGGGCAGAAGGGAAACGAGAGGATGCTTCAATGTATGAGATACACTCTTGAGACATAACAATTTTAATGGATTGTTGTCTTGCATACTCAGGACAGTCCTTATCTGTGGCAAAGTGCTTACTGTTACAGTACAAACAATTTGAATTCTCCTTGGCTGTGTCACATGCATCACCAGAATGAGACTGGGCACACCTGTAACACCTTGGCTGAGCTCTGCATTGTGTTTTAATATGTCCAAAACGGCAACAATTAAGACATTGGATAGTAGGGAATTTGTAAGGTTCGACGGGGAGAAAGGAATGATACGAAAAGACCCTATCAGGCAACTCTTGTCTTCGGAAAGTAACTACAACCGACTGGGTCGGGATCCATGTAGTCACCCCCTCACTCACACTCTTTCTGTTAAGTCTTCGCGCTTTCAGTACTTGACCATAACCTGAGGGAAAAACCAAAGACTCCACAAGCTCGTCTAACGAGAAGTCAACTGGCACCTCTCTAATTATACCCATGCGGGTAATAACAAATGTAGGTATTACTGCAACATACTTAAATAGACTTATTATTGGGTTGGTCACAAATGAATTCGCTGCAGCAGCATTTGAGAATTGAACGCTGATCTTATTACGACCAACGTTCTTAACACCATCCTTGGTGATACAATTTATTTTGTTTTTGTGTAAAAATTGACCAAACTTAATCGCTCTAATTGAGGTACCAGCAGCTGGGTCAGGAACTTCCCTGGACACATATACAATGAAAGGGCCTTTATCAGTATCAATATAGGATTTAGGACCATCGGAGAGGGACGGGTGGACATATAAATTTTGAATAGAGGGTGTCGCAGTAGATGGATTTATAATTGTTTTTTTTGCAGCAAAATCATTAATTAATGGTGAATCATCCCCTTGCCTCTTTCTTGACATCGCTTGACCATCAACTTTACCACCTCCGGTATCAGGAGGTTCAGGAGGAGGATCACCATCCATTATAAAATATGAAAATACAAAAAAATAACCTTACCTTATTTATACTACTTAATATACCGTTATTAACGAAACCAACACTTGCTACAACCAACCACCTTGTTAAAAAGGGACCTTTTAAAACTTTAAAATATCTCCACTATAGAACAATAAAAAGAATTAACACTAAGATAAGAAACTCTCACTAACACGTGTGTCAACCAAAACAAACGCTAGCGAAACACCTTTTATATTTTTATAAGGTGTCGAAACATTGACGATGAAGAGTCATGACAGCAACAGAATCGATGCATATGAGATGTGGTGTGGAGAAGATTACTTCAGATTCTATGGATCGCCAGGATAACCAATTTATCGATTCGAAGTGAGCTAAAGATCACGGAACAGCTTTTCCACCATTTGCGATAAACGTATTTGGGCTTGCTATCGCCAAAACATGAGGAAAATAATTTTGTCAAGTGTCGGTCCAGTTGAGAGTAGCAGAGCCCGGGGCAGGACGCCAACAAGATGGTCAGATGCTATCAAGAGTCCGGCAGACGGTAGCCTGTATCGAGCAGTCCACTCTGCCTACAACCGCTCAGAATAGAAGATATTATCATGTGGTTGCGATCCTCAGCATTGAGGGAACGAGGAAGAAGAATAGAATCTTTTTTTTAAATACTTTTTTCCTGCGATCTGCCCTTTCTGGGCATTTAACTGGTGGTTATGAGTGGCTTAATGTTATGCTTGGCATACGCTCAGTGGCATATCCATATAATGTGGAGGAATTTTTTGAAAGATATCTTTCAGCCAAATTTCTAAGCCATAAGACCAGATTGGTTTAAAAATTGATTTGTATTATAGAAGTTTCTTATGTAAAGAGAATCCAGATCTTCGCGCCAAGAGCCAGTGGAGTTTGTAGAATTGTATACTCAAACCTTTCTTTTTGTGCGGACGTGCTTTTTACAGGCCAGTCGTCTGTCTAGATGTATACCTGACAAAAATGTGACATTATATTTCTATATAAACACAAAATATAATAAAGTATTTTAAAATTTCTTATAAAAACTTGAAACTAAACTTAATATAATTGAACAAGTCGTGGTTTTCCGGACTTTTTTAAATCATGTTGATGTGTATTTATATAAAAATCGTTCTATGTATTACCCTATTATTATTTGTTTTTATAATAATGATTATATTATATTGTTATAACTACTTTTGTATAAAACTAAAAATGTGAACGTGGAGAGAGCTCGCTCTTTTTGGAAACCGTCCAAGGGTGCGATCGCTAAGCCCTCACGTGGAAATAATGTTATCAAAAATTTCTATGAATATTATATATTTATCTCTTTTTTTTCTTATTTGCGGTAAAAGTAATAAAAAACATATTTTCAAGAATTGTAACGTAATGTTTGCAATGTTCCATTCTACGCTGTACGGACAGCTTGTAATAATATGTCTAGAACAATTTTGATTGCGTATTATTTTATTTTAATCATAATTTTTTCATATTATTAGTGTTTAAATTTTGAAAATATATTATTTCTAGAGTATATTATTATTTTAGTAGGATTGCTTTATCGAATGAAACATAAATAATGTCAACACTTGAATATGATAATGGCAGCTTGTTGGCGTCTTGTGTATTTCTAGACATTCTTATTGTACAGAAAGCTAAAATATTTTTTATATATATTTTATCTTTATTTTTCGTCACTAAAGTGATCATATTTTATTTTACATATACAGAAAAATATATAATTCATAAGTTTTGTATGTGTTTGTAGTAATTATTTCAAGTACAACTAAAGTGTAGAAGTTCTATTATTTTATAGCTCTATCGCCAAAACAACAGTTTATAAACCGCGAATTGTGACTTTATTTAAAATGAAACTATAATGTAAATAAAGATATTCAACACTAATCATGGAAGATAAATATAAAGTATGCAGAATATGCCTTGTTACTGGTGTAAAAATGCATAATTTACTTATTTATCCATTAGCCGTGTGCTATGAGATTTTAGTCGGAAATTATGTAAATATTTTATATTAAAAAAAATTATATTATTGTAATGCTTTTCATTTAATATTACTTTTGTATATTTTTTTGTTTTAGAGTAAAATGACTGATTTACCAATATTTGTTTGCTATGAATGCGCTGGACAACTTAGGAAAATTTATTTTTTTAGAGAGAAGTGTCTCAAAGGACATAGTGTATTATGTGATTTGCTTTTGTCATATGGAAAAGTAAGAAAAAGAAATACTTTCTCAATATATATTGTTTTTATGAAGTTATTTAAACTTCAAAAAGCTTAATACCACAAGAATTATAAATTCTTTTTATTATATTTATTTATTTTAAGTAATATATTCTGTTGTTGTATCATTAATGAAATAATTATTTTTTAAGAAGTTCTCATTATATATAAAATAATGCACAAAAATTTTACATAATAAAAAAATTTGAAGTATTAATAAGAAACTGAATAAAGTAATATATCATTTTTATATGTTTCTAACTAGTTATTATTATATTTTAGATAAATGCCAGTGTTATTGGACAAGTAAATAAAGATAATATGCAACTTTTATCAAATTTAAGTTGTAGCAAATTAAGTTCTGTTAATATAACGAATGAAAGTAATGAAGAAATTGAAAATGAATCATTAAAAGATGAACCTTTTGATGAGCCATTTAATAATGATGTATTTTTTGATGAAATTGATGTTATAAAACAAGAATTGAATACTGATGAAGTCTCCATAGCTTCCAGTGACGATGAGCCTCTATCTTTATGTCAGGCAAAGAAAAGAGGAAGAAAGAAAAAAATATTCAGGGAAAAGGTTGAAACTGAATGTCACAAAAAAGACAGTAATGTGAGTAATTAATATAAAAGTTTTAGATAAAAACAGGTTGTTAAAATATATTCCCTTTCTAGATTTTCTATTCCATGTATAAGTGTTATATTTTGAAATGTTAAATGATTATTATATATATATATATATATATATATATATATATATATATATATATATATATATTGTGTAATGATGGATTAAGAAGAAAAGAAGAGAAGAGAAGAACCCAACGAAATCAAGCCTCATCTGTCACCAGTACCAGCCAATATACCTGCAGAACTTGCGGCAGAGTAGGTCGTTCCCAAATAGGCATGTTTAACCACGAAAAAAGCTGCACCTAACCCACAAATATTGTTGTTTTTTATTGTTTGCTACAAACAGCATAGACTTGATAAGAATAGGATAATAATGGATTAAATAAGAATATTTATTTATTATCAAAATAGTTTACATAATATTGGAATATATATTAATCTATTTAGGATTCCAAGCACATATTAATATTGAACCAACCTTTTTGATTCAAATCAGGTATGTCTTGGCTTAGGACACAGTCCAAGTTTCATCAAAATTGGCTTATTATTTTTGAGATATGGATATCTATGCATTTCGATTTAAATATATAATATTGCTACCAACTAACTAGGTAAATAAATTACTATGTCAGTAGAACTAATTATAATTATCTATTTTATGATTTCAGTTGACAATTATTTAAAATAGGTTTTAGATTTTTTTATTGACTTTTTATTTATTTAACAGCCTCTCCATACAACTGAGAGTACAGAAGAAACTAAAATAATAAAACGTACACGTGGCAGACCCAGAAAGATGAGAGCAAACAGTATTGAAGCCATAGAGGAGCCGAAGCGACGTCGTACTAACAACACTGGAGGGGTGCCCAATGACGAAATTGATATTGAAAGCTATTGCACCATCATCACATTAACAGTAAGTAAAAAAAATTTGAGATCCGCCACTCAACACGCAGTGTCACATAAATTGGGCGGTAAGTGGTGAATGGAGTGTCTTAACACTAGGTTTCTTTTGCCTATCCTGTTATATGCGGGATATAGCGTAATGTAGCGTAAAAAAAAATTAATAAGTGGCAAAAAAACAATACATACAAAATAATAAAAAATAGTAACAACATTAAAATAAAATAAATAAATAGTTGCATTTGTTTATTTTATTTTAATGTTGTTACTATTTTTTATTATTTTGTATGTATTGTTTTTTTGCCACTTATTAATTTTTTTTTATTTAACTGTTGCATTCGATAGTGACGTTCAAGTCCTCACTTCCTCACCTGTATAGATATAGATATATAGATTTTTTTTTTCGGTTTTGTGGTAATTTCTGTTAACCAGCAATGTCGCTGTCAGGACCAATAAGGCGGCCTTGACATCGACAGCAGGTTTCCTTTCCCCAGAATAAATTATCGAATTTAAACATCTACAATATATAGGCTGTTATTTTTGGCCCTTACTCTATAATTGTGTTCCCCAGATTATTGTTATGTCCAACATTTTTTTTAAATTTAAAAATTGCACATTATAGTTGAAAGTATGTACATGCAGAATCGTTTTTGGAGACGTTTTTGAGCTAATGTAAGCCTCAGATTCCTATTCGTTGTGGTGCATTCACACGCTACACAAGGGTTGGCTCACCTGGCTCGCGTAAGCTTGTAAGAGCTTGTTGGCGATCCGGGCCATTGTCGGCTTATGAACTCAAAACAAAAGAAGCTTACTAACGTTCTCGCTTAAAACTCCACGATATTTGTGAGTTTGTAAAGGCTTGGAAACTGTGTTAAATATTAATGTAAATATAATAGATTTGTTAATTACTACGTAAGACGACGTCTGTGGCCACCGTGGCCCAGTGAGACCCCAATTCAATTAATCAGTCAATCGTTTATCGATCAGGTAATGGGTGTGGGTTCAAGCCCCTCAAGTCCTGGTAAGACGAAAGGTTCTCTGTCTACCCTACTATATGTCAGATAAACATTGAAAAAAAAAAAACATTTTAACTATTACATTCAGTTTTAACATATACCTAAAAATAAGTAATTTTTAAAATTTTTAATTTAAGGAACAAGAACAAAAGGATGAGATATTACAACGAAAGCAATCGTCTAACTATTTGAACGCAATATACCAATGCGAGATATGTTACAAGGGGTTCATCGACAACCGGGCGTGGGACCATCACGTGACTAAACATGATCCTGTAAGCTTATCTGTGATATAAAAATAATAATACATTCAATATTGTTCGTATAGTGGCCAGTCACTATTCACTCTCTCTACTTCACATTTGACTATATAAGTTATTAAAGCTTAAAGTTTTTCCTTTATAAAATCATTTAAATTCTCTGGACTAAATAATGAGTATGGTGATAAACTAACCGAACAAGTTTATTTATACTATTTATAATATTTGATAGAACAGCGTATGACGTTTTTTATATACGGAGGTAACAATGACATGACTGCAGACTGAAGCTTTTTTCCCTGGTGATGAATGATTTTATTTTTATCTTCTTCTTCTTCTTGTGTGCCTCTTCAATCCTGAAGGTCGGCCGCTAGCTTCCTAAGCTTTTCTCTGTCCAATGCCAGGCGTAATAGTTGTTCCACGGATTTGATACCGGTCCATTCCCTGATGTTAATCAACCACGACCGTCGTCCACTTTACCCATCATTATTAGCTGCAGAAAACTGTATTTGTCATGCGTCAAAATATGGCCTAAGAATTGTATTTTTCGCTTTTTGATGGTCATTGATGCATCATTATTTGGGGCATGTTGACACGGTCGAGTACGGTTTCATTACGGACCTTCTGCGTCCAACTAATGCGTAGCACCACATCTCGAACGCCATTATACGTTTTGTGGTGTCTTGTTTTAAGGTCCATGCCTCACATTCATACAGAATAGTAGGCCAGATGTAACATTGGAGAATTCTTATTCGGAGCTTTATGTGTAATCGCCGGCAGCATTTAACTTTCCTCATTTTGTTAAAAAAACCACGAGCAACTTCTATCTGGGTTAGAATTTTTTTTTTTAGGTTTTACAGATAACTCTTACAGTATTCTTAAGGCTATTCCATGTATCTAGAGAGTTCGAAGGTGCTGTTTGTTGCTCTATGGCCCATTGATTAATAGCCTTATGGACGTTTGCTCGTGTCTCCAAATCAGCGAGATTTCTTAGATTTGGCCTACTATCTGTTTTCCTACATCGTACCCTTTTTAACTTGCATTGCATTTCGACCATCACAGGGTTGTGATCTGACCTTACATCAGCCCCAGGATATGCAAGCGTCCTTTTGACACAGTTTCGGAATCTTTTGCTTACCATTATGTAGTCTATTTGGTTTCTTACAATATGATTAACTGTGTGCATTGGTGATCTCCAAGTATATAAGCATCGAGGTGGAAGTTTGAAAAGGGTATTTGTAGGATCAAGTTCTTCGTCCTGGCAAAATTCGATTACAGTATTACCTCTTTCTTTGCGCAACCCCAACCCATAGACACCTGTAACTCCTGGAACGACTGCCCAACCTACTTTGATTTATTTTGATCCAAAAAGTTTTATTAACAAAAAAAATTGGTCGAAAATAAAGTCAACCGTTATTTTCAAACTAAATTCAAAAAAGTTTGGGATGTTTTCACTAAACGTCATTTACTTCATTTGAATTAAAAAAATAAAAAAATATGCATAGATAATGAATATATAAATACCGCACATTACGTACTTTAATCAAAAACGATATTTTAATAAATGTCATATCAAATCAAGTAAAGGTGTATAATGTGAATACAATTGATTTATTTCAGAAAGCAGGCGACGTGGAATGCCCTATATGCAAATTTCGTTTTAAAACTAAAAGGATCTTACAAAAGCACGCGTCCAATCATGAAAAGAAATTCGCCTGTAAAGCTTGTCCATATGTATCTAAGACAGCGTAAGCGTTCTCATTTTATATTCTCTATAATATTTATTTTACCTTTCTATCAAAAATAAATTGTAACAGATAATATATGCTTACCCATACTTTCTATGGATTGATCTATAAATATATATGTATCAGGAGTATCGTACAAATAAAAATTTTGTTTTCTAAAATTAATATGATTTCATCATCTGCATTTTTGATATATAATCCAATTTTTTTATTTCTATATATTTTCAGTACCCAAGCAAAACAGCATCAGCGTTGGCATAAGGGTGTTACATACAAGTGTCAGCATTGTGACGAGATTCTAACGTAAGTTATACTATGTGTTTATGGTTCCTTAAAAAAGCTTGTTCAAATAATATAACATCTTAGATACAAAATATATATCATCAGCGAAAACAATGTGAATATTGCAAATATGTAAATAAATAACAACTTAGTCCAATTAGTGCAATTCGTACTTATGTAAATATAATTTCCATTAATTTACAAAAAAGTATCCCTAACAAAACATTGATATACGTTTAAAAACGCTTCCGTTATATAAATATAAATATAAATATTTATATAACGGATGATGATGATGATGTTATTATGTTAAATGATGTTAATATTTTAAATGATGTTAAACAATAAATTGTTTAACATCATTTTACATTATGAAAACCTAACGTTATTGCTGTCACTTTATTATGATTAGTTTTGAGATTTTTCCTGTATCATTTCAATATTATGGACCAGTACTAGTGCACACACACCCAGAGTACTCAAGGACGCACCAGTACTAGTGCACACACACTCAGAGTACTCGAGGACGCACCAGTACTAGTGCACACACACTCCAGAGTACTCGAGGACGCACTAGTACTAGTGCACATTTAACATATATAACAAACATTTAATATTTGAGTGCTTTGAATGTATGAATAGACCAGGGTTGAATAAAACAGATTTAAGTACATACTACCTGCAGTAAGACATGTATTCGCAACTGTATGACGTTGTTGATGATATAATGGGACCGTGTCTAAATGTAAACGTGATAGTTTTGTAAATACTTTTATTTTCTATTTTCTGGCTCACTAAATTCTCTCTACCTACCATGCTATATACAGATGATGCATGGTGCTGTTAAATATTTGACCATTGCTCACGACTCACATAGCAAAGCAGCCACTTACCTACATGCCCTCCGGGGCCCTCAGACCTCATACTTGCGTGCACGCTGTCTCGTGACCTTCTTCTTGTATCTAGGTGTCTCCCTATATATCAAGAAGTACTGGCTCTTGCATTTGAAATAACTAATTCAATTTGCCAGAAAATGGACGTCGTACCTCAGCCACGTGCGCATCAAGCACCCGTCGGAGTTCATCTGCGACGTGTGCGGGTACTCCTTCGTCAGCAAGCTGGGCCTCAGCATGCACAAGAGCATGATGCACAAGGAGGTCAGTCACGCCCGAGCTTTGATTGTTTTTGCTTTTAAATAACGACTCTACAGATATTTGGTTCGATTGGATTATCATAAGAAAATATTATCTTTATCTTCATGTTGACTTTACTTAAGGTTACTTAGATCCTTTTAGTCCCTTTATGGTTATATATATATATATATATATATATATATATATATATATATATATATATATATATATATATATATAATGTTACTATACTTGTTATTTCCAGAATAAAACTGACCCAGAAGACAGTGCGAGTAAGGAAGACGACAAGGAGTCGCCGTACTGCGCGCAGTGTGACGTCAAGTTCGTGTCGGCGGACGCGTACAAGCGGCACATGGTGATGTCGGTCAAGCACACTGACAACGCTGACTTCAAGTACGTACTTGCGTCTCGCGTATAGCGGGACGGGACCTGTTGAGAGCGGAACTCAACGCCGCGGTTTGTCTTCTTACGAAATGATTTATTATCTCTCGTGGTAATCGAACCCGCATCCGTCGCGTTTACAGTCGGACGCCGCGACGGCCTCGAGTATGTATTTCTATATGGAAAAAACACAAGCATATTTAACTATAGATGGAATTGGCGTTCTTAAGAGTAACTTGGAGGAATTGCCGTCCTCTCGCACGTAGCCGCTTAACGTAGCAGCTGGCCTCAAGCGTCGTAAGTTGAGCTAGATCTAGGCTGGATCTTGTAACATTCTCCATTAGCCCACTTCGCTCGCGGGCAAGTGAGGTCATCAGTAATCAAGACTTGTCTTCGACACATTCCAAGTGCCAGAGGTGATATAGCATATAGCTTTCGATTAATGAACATTTCTAATCTAATAATATAATCTAAAACATTTTTTTTATAAAAGATCCTAATATTTAACTTATTAATATAAATATTTTGTCTTTTGTATATTTTTCATGACAATTAATGTATTATTTATTTAAAAAATTACAATGATAGTCATGTAATAAATAGCAAAAAGTACGGACCACGTGTTCGTTGTGAAACATAAATCTTAATAAAAGGGAATAATTATGAATCTTGGGGTTGAGATTTCGAATGAGGTCTAATTTAGGAGTCATTTGGAGAGCAAAGCGAAATTGGCTTCAAAAAAGTTCGGGGTACTGAATAGGGCGAAGCAGTACTTTACACATTGTGTCAAATAATTCTGCTTTATAAAGCTCAGGTCCGTCCTTACGTGGAATACTGCTCTATCAATTCAGTCAAGTGGTTGTACCACTTGACTCATTTCAGCGGAGGGCAGTTCGAATCGTCAATAATCCCAAACTCACAAACGGCATAGAATGATTAAGTGTACGGAGAGACGTTGGTTCTTGGTCGGTATTCTACCGACGGCACGACGGGGAATGTTCACAGGAATTATTTGATTTAGTGCCACCATCTCCTTTTACCATCGCACCTCCCGCCTGAGGAGCAGATACCACCACCACCATTTAGATGCATTTTTTGCTTCCAACTTTCTTTTCCGCGTACATGCAAGCTATGGAATGATCTACCTCCTGAGGTTTTCCCTGATCAATATATTTTAGGGAGTTTCAAGCGTCGTGTGTACAGCCATCTTCTCCACCATTAAGGTTGGCAAGGCTTCCAATATTCTCAGGTAATAGATGTCAATGGGCGAGGGTGTCCACTTAACATCAGGTGGCCCTTCTGCTCGTTTGTCTCCTTACCATATAAAAAAAGAAATTTCCAGTATATATTTACTTATTTGACTAACATGTTGATGTAATAATAGTTGTTAGAGGTACCGAGTTCAATTCCCCTGGATTTGTGTAATTTTGTATGTGGATTTGGTCCTTCGAGCCATTTAGTACTTAATAATATTATTGAGTTATGAACGTATACATTTAACTGCAAAATGATTGACAGGCTTAGTTCAAAAAAATCCATTTGTAACAATGGTTCCAGGTGTTCTTTCCAGTTTTTCCCTCTTTTTTTCAGCTTCACGCTGTATCCCTTCTACTTAGCGTCGAATATTTCCATGTGACCGTAGTGTTGTCTCCAGACGTGTACATTGAGTATATGCACAGTACCGGCTGCCGCGTGTGCGGGGAGAAGTTCCCGGAGGCGGAGTCGCTGCGGCTGCACCACCGCCGCGCGCACGCCAAGAAGCGCCCCAAGAACTACGGGAAGAAGCCCACTTGTAACTTTCCCACCAATTGCGAACATGTGAGTTAGGAATATACTTTGAGTAGTAATGTAATAAATTATCGCATGTTTTACTTTTTACATTAAGTTCTATTGTTCTTTAAAATGATACTTCTCAGTAGCCCTTTTTAATGATTATAAAAGAAAAATAAAAAAAATTACATATACAATAAGTATTTATTAATTTAGTAAAACATTTTTAGTGTTCAGAAGAAATCCCGAATGCCCGCGAGTACTGGAATCATTTCCGGCGAGCGCATCCCGACAAGAGCTACCCGCTGCCCAAGAATCATATATGCGATATATGCGGGAAAGGGTTTAGGGTGAGGCTGGTTTTTAATTATATATATAAATATATTATTATTCTATGAAATATAACGCTGTGAGAAAATTTTGTTTAAAAATTTGGTCACAAAAAATTAAAAGTTCGCAAAAACAAAATGTGTCCTAAAATGAGAATAATATAAACTTTATTCATCACCATTTACATTTTGTCAAGTTTAGGTAAAAATTTGTCTTTCTTTGCCTTTGTATTCCGCATATTAGAAGAAGGTTGAGAAGACTTACTGTCGAATCACTTCGTTTTCCACTATTCACTTAAATTCATAGATTGCGGAATTCAACGCCGCACGTTGTCATTGTAGAGCGGAGAAACTTATATGACACATTCCTCCACGTTGAGCCCTGTTGAAGGAGCCACTATGTCCTCTGAAGTATATAATTAGTGGCTAGGGTTAGCATGTATTCGCCGGCAATCTCAAACCAATTTGGAGACAAAAATAAATAAGTTTTCGAGTTTAAAGAGATCATCATAGCTCTATAGACACCTACAATATTGCAAAAGACATATCCTGTACAGAAATAGCACACAGCTCATGTCAAGATTTCCATATTACACACAATTTATGTTAGAAGCACGATCGAATACATAGGGTTATCTACTCGAGTTAGGATTTGCAAAACGAGTCGATTGATCTCCGCGCCCAGCACTGTCAAAGTTCGTAATACGTTGCGTAAGATGGCAGTAGGTAGTCTACTGGGGTCACAGCTACTAACATGCACGTTACCGCGCGCAGGGCAACGCGTTCCTCGTGTACCACAAGCGCACGCACTTCTCGGAGCGCGCGTACGCGTGCGCGCAGTGCCCCAAGGCCTTCTACAACCGCACCAACCTGCAGATGCACGAGCGCACGCACTCCGACCAGCGCCCGCACCCCTGCTCGCTCTGCGCCAAGGCCTTCAAGTGCAAGGGCGCGCTCAACCGGCACTTCAGGGTGAGTCGCGCACGCACACACGCACGCACGCACGCACGCACGCACACACACATGAACACGTAATGACATAAACCTGACCTCCAGAGCCACACGGGCGTGAAGCCGTACGCGTGCGAGGTGTGCGGGAAGGCGTTCGCGCAGTCCAACAGCCGCAAGCTGCACGTCAGGACCGTGCACCTGAAGCAGCCCTCGCCATACATCAGCAAGTCCCGGCTGGAGAGACGGAAAGCGCAGACGCACAAGGACATGGCGGGACAACAGTTCTTGTATTAATAACGTTTATATATATCATATATTTAGCTTCAGAGTTCACTTCACTACTGTGGTTGGAACATGCCAATTGCACAAAACTAGAGTAGACCTAGTATAAGCGTAAACTACATTTTAAGCTGTTATTAGTTTGCAACAAATTGAATTGTAAATGAAAGCGTTTATCAGTATTTTTCTTTGTGTGTAAGTTTTTTTACATAATAGATTTACAATAATCATATAAGCAGTATTGTGCTGAATATTTATAATAAACATGAATTTATATTTGTTTAGTTATTTTATTTTTATAACACTCACTGAAATAAAATAAAATATAGATAATTAATCAATTCAATTATAGTAGTTTTATGGTAATTCGCAAAACGGTAGGATATATTGCTGAATTTTCCATTTATTCTTTCAAATAACCTGAAGTAAAAATGGACTTTGACTTGGACTTTGCGGTGGTTGTGGGTTCAATACCTATACGAGGAATAAATTCTGGAATTTGGAGAGAAAGCGAAGAACGAAATGTCTTGCTTGGTCCCAGGTTCTCTTAGCTTAACTTTCAACATGTGGCATATAGCGTGAAGCTGAAGAATAACATTTTCACAGTGGATTTCATGACATATTCTATCTGAATTAAACATTTTTTATTGTAAAGTAAAATAAATAAAAGAGATGCTGTCGTGGACGCTTATCTCGTGATTGTGGGCTCAAATCTCAATCAGGTAATATTTAATTTAAAATATAAATATTCCTCTGCTCTAGTCTAAGGTGCAAGTGGACACAATTGTGAAAAAGAATAAGTGTAAGAGAGACTGTGAGTTGGAGGTAGGGGTGATTTTCCATCAGGGTTCATGGGAGATTCCTCTTGGTACCCGTAGCTTTCAGTGGGTACTCCCTATTATGGATGGCCTACATCTGCAAGTCTAGTCCACTCAAGTCCCGTATAACCCGTTCTCGTCCCCACTCTGGCAGTATACTCGTAAAAGGGTGATTTCCGTTAACATTCGAGAATAATCACATAGTGTTAGATGGAACTGGAAGAGAGACACCTTAATATTATACGGGTCCTCAATATATAAAGAACTGTCGATGATATAGAACATTCTCGCACGTTTTATAATATCTTATTGTAAAAGAGTACACTGTCCCACAAGAGTTACGGGTTAGATGCAATCGATTTAAGGCTATTTTGGCAAGGATAATTTAGGACCTAAGTTCTTATTTTTCAAGCAGCAATGTATATATATCTTAATAATATATACAATATTATATGAAATATTATATCGCGTTTTTTTTATTATCGTTTATTTTACAGCTGTTATCATTTTGAATTACAGTCACGTCAAAACTCAAATGTCAGTATCAGCTGTTTCAAACTGTTCACTGTTGTTTAGTTTGTGTTGTTTTTGCTGTATATTGCCTATTCTTAAGTTAAAAGTTACTTCCAGTATTTCAAATATGTTCAAAAGAGGTAAACAAAACTAATTAACGCTAATTATTAACGTAATGTGCGATAGTGCTACAGATGCGGTGCATCCGCGATTCTATGTGAATTCTCCTAATAATAATGTGATGGGTATAGTATTTGAAATTTGTAAACTTTGACTTTGTAGGATTTCTTTTATAATAAGTAAGCTTATCGTTAATAATATATGTAATATGTATATATATTTTAAAAAGATATATAAGAATCTTATCTAATATTCTGTTTTTATAGTGACCTCCAACCTCGTATACTGATAAGTTGTAGTGAATGTAAATTATACAACTGATAATTAAATACTAATTAAATATTTAATGAATACAAAATCAGTCGTCATCTAATATTTTATTTACACACATAATTGAAATTTTTTGAATAAATTTCATCGTACTATGTCTTATGAAGGTATAGTTCTCAAATATTTAATAAATTAAATGAGAAATATAGATCAAACTGTGACAAAAAAAAATTAACACCAGTATTTATATCAGTACAGATTGTGTTTTAATTATTTTTTTATGTTATAATATTTGTGTATATATTAATTACAACAATTCTTTACTATCTGTCCAATTTTATGTAGGCTTATCCTTTTTACAGAAGTCTCATTTTATATTTTACTAATAATAAAATTTCAGGTTTAAAAATAGCACTAGTTCAGCTATCAGTGGGACCAGACAAAGCTAAGAATGTGGCAGCAGCGGTCAATGAGATACACAAAGCCAAGGAAAAAGGAGCTCACCTTGTAGCATTGCCTGAGTGTTTTAATTCTCCTTATGGAACAAGTAAAGTTATTTGTTTTTTGAGACATTATATGATTGGTAGTGGAACTTAACACCAGATTTTGTTTTACCAGAGCAAAGGAATGAAGATATAATCATGTATTATACGAGAATCGAACCCATAACAGTGTTAAAAGTTTCTAAATAAATGCTATTATGGCTCCATAATTAAACATACATATTTATTTATTTATAATAATAATAATAATAATAATAATACTTTATTGCACAAAAAAAAATATATAACATTTCACAAACAGAATTATATGTGTATATTATGTGCAATGGCGGCCTTATCTCTGAAAGCGATCTCTTCCAGGCAACCATTATGATTAATATTCATATGAAATCAGTAGCACAAGTGTAGAAAGGTGCAAAAAGTATTACATTACTTGTATAACACTGAGTAAAATTCTCCTAAGATTTTTGTGGATTCAAATAAATGCTATATTAGTATAAAATATATTTACGAATAATAATGTAAAACAATCTTCCACCCAGCATACAATATGCTTAAAATACGAGTATGATATGATGACAAATGCCAAATGGTATTGAGAAAAAAATATGTTATTATTTAAATGTTTGTTTTTGCATTGTTTGATATTTCATTTCATGTAAATTAAACTTAATTTAAATATCATATACATTTATTTAGCCCACTATATTCATTTGCATTAAAAACCCCAATTTATCCAGAATACTTCAATGAATATGCTGAAGAAGTGCCATCGGGTACGACAAGTAGAGCATTATCTAAAGCTGCCGCAGAAGCTGGTGTCTGTGTTGTAGGAGGCACTGTGCCTGAACGATGTGGAGATAAACTATATAATACTTGCACCGTGTGGGATGAGAGCGGGAAGTTGTTGGCACAGCATAGAAAGGTTTTAAGCTTTGATATAATTTATGTAGTAGGAAATTACTGTTTTTATTCAGATTTAGCCCTAGACAGTGCTAATACTCCTCATTTGTAATAATGGATAATTTTTATGTGTCCTATAACGAGATACTAAGTGGCAAAGCTAGCTGACCTCACCTCAGCCACTCTGCACACAATACCTCGAATTGTGGTAAAAAATTGGAGCACAAAGTGTTTTAACAATAGGTTCTCTTTTCTCTACTAAATGGTGTGATGCTAAAAAAAAGTATTAATTATTAAGTATTAATTAAAACTTTATGCTTAAAGATGACTCCTCCGTTTAAAAATTAATTGATTTTTTTTGTTTTAAATTATAGATGCACCTTTTCGACATCGACATACCAAACAAAATAACATTCAAAGAATCTGAAGTATTAAGCGCTGGAGACCAAATAACGACATTTGACTATCACGGCGTTAAAATTGGTATTGGTATCTGCTACGACTTGCGGTTCCCTGAAATGGCACATATTATGTCCAAACAAGGTAGGCACTACATGTGCATGTACATGTACATGTAGGTACATGTGTTTAGTACCTTATTTTTTATGTTTTGAATGAATTTCAGTCGATTATCTTTTTGTATAGGTTGAAACTTATGTAATACGATAAAAGTGTATAGTTTATTAATGTGTAACGCGTAATATTTCTTACAACATTTTTTTTATTTTGATGTATGTATCATTCGTAAATTGAGACGAAGATGTAAAAAAAACAAGAGTTATATTTTTAGAAAAACATATAAAAAAATTGTATATTGCTGGATTTAAGCCCGCGTCTGTTTGAACTCGGTCTGAGCTCCGTGAGTCCGTGAGTCCGTGAGTCCGTCGAAATTCATATTTTGTATAAAAATATTTTGAAATTAAAAATTCAACAAATATTTTCTCTCCCTCTCTCTGTCTGTCTCTCTTCCCTTACTAAATATTGGAAATTGAAATAATACTTTAAAAAGTAATAAAAAAATAAAGTTATTAACATTATAAGTCTTTCAAAATTTATTCTTGTAGAATACGATCAAGCGCTGTAGCCATTAGAGCAAGGCTATATGCTTGCTCACATGTAATATTCAAACGGTTTATTACTTTACGTTCATAATGATAACATATGTAATACAGGGTGTTCCCTCCTAATCTACCCGGGTGCATTCAATATGACAACTGGTCCGAAGCACTGGGAGTTGCTCGCCCGAGCGCGCGCCAACGACGAGCAGCTGTGGCTCGCTCTGGTGAGTCCGGCCAGGGACGCCTCCGCCGGCTACGTGGCCTGGGGACACTCCATGCTGGTGGACCCCTGGGCCAGGGTCGTGGACCAGCTCGCTGAGGAGCCAGGCACCTTGGTGGCTGATGTCGGTGAGTCGTATGGAGTTGTGGTATTGGGTAGATGTTTTAAATTTGGGTCCAATTCAGTTATACAAATTAAAAATATTGGTTATTCTAGTGAATCTTCGAATGGAGATAGAGCTTCTGTCGGTTCGAAAGGGGTAGTGAATAAAATTAGGATACCTACGTTGTTAAAACCACTTAACATATATATATATATGTTGCGTTTTAAATTTATCTAACTGAAATTAATTAATCCTAGTAAGTAGGTACATATATTATATATTACATTAACATAAAAGTATAGTCAGTTTTTTTTCACTATCTGTTTCTCTCCGTACCTATATTTGGTATCCATATGTTAGGACTGGTTAAAAACCAGTATTGAACAGCTTTTATTTGACAGTCATCCTTACACCCGAGTTTCTCATTAGATCCTTCAGGGTCTGGTAACTTTACTTATAATTTGCCATATATACACATCCCCCTAATATTTTCCATTCATTTATTATTATAATTATATGAATAATAAATGAATATAATATTATTATTGTAAGATTATTAATGTTGCTATGGCATAGTTTCTGTAATTTTTTTTTTGCAGATTTCAATTTAGTAGAAGAAGTTCGAAGCCAAATACCGATAAGAAGTCAAAAAAGAAGAGACATTTACGACTTGATCCAGAAAAAGTGATGCTCCAGTTTAATGTAGGAGAATTGTTACATTTGTTATATGAGAGCAGCGTTGTTATAACGATTTTTACCCACAAATTGCAATTAACGTATTTTATTAAGAAATCATATATTTTAGATAATATATTTTACAGTTGATTTATTGTGTTAGATTTATTAAATTAAAAAAATATATATATTATAGACAAGATCATAATTTTTTATTTCTGGATTTAACGTTCGTCTTTGTTTTAAAAGATGTCAATTAAAAATGTTAATCACCGATGCAGTTTTAGAGCTTTGATTTTAATATATCATTATTTTTTATCATATATTTGTCAAAAATTTGAAGCACATTTGACGCACAACCCCAAAACAATGTCAAACCGCTGCCACCTGGAATGTGAATTACAGAATTGTTAGTGAGCTAGCTGTTGCTTGTGACTGCACCTCGGTAGTCTGTGGTCAATTCAAATAAATTTTATTTTTCTTTTAAAGCCACTAGTTCTAGGATAAGCCACGTTCAACCAAACAAACTCGTAAGAGTTTGATTATCTATATATATAAAAGGCAAACCTGACTGACTGACTGACTGACTATATATCAACGCACAGCCCAAACTACTGTATCTAGAAACTTGAAACTTGGTACTAGGGTTCCTTTCTTGATGCAAGTGAGCACTAAGAATGGTTTTTAGAAATTCTACACCTAATGGGATATAATGGGGGTGTAAAGTTTATAGGAAATTTCTTTATTTTGAGACTTATGAAAATAGGCATATAAGTTTTAGATTACAATTAAAAACGAAAATTGTCCCCTAAAGGGGTAAAATGGAGGAAAAAAAATGGCAAGTACACGTGGACGAAGTCGCTGGTAAAAGCTAGTTAAAAATAAAATATATGATATAAAACTTCAGCTTTGTAATAGAATCTAAAATCAAAATGTTCTTGATCCAATTCGGCAATGACAAGGACTTTAGAATTGTGAATTTGCTTTAATGTGTCAGTAGTATATCAGTCTTACAGAAAGCTTCAACCAGCTCTAGGAAGGATAGATGTATGTAAAACAACGATTTTATTATATTTAATATTATTAAAGACATTTTTTATATATGAATTAGTTAAAAAATTCGTGGCAGTACTAAGGAAAATTATTATTACACAGTGAAATGAAATGTAAATTACCATGTCCATAGTTATAAATGTATAGTTTGCCATCTTTCTCTTCAGAATCTAATCGTACAGTCTCTCTTGCTGGCCTCAGTCCAACCCAGTGAGATAGAATTTCTGCGTGCTGTAATCAACACTTTGAGTCTTTAAATATAAAAGAACAATAAGCTCAACGGATGGCTCGAAGGACCATTTCCATTAAATGTAAAAATATTGTTATATATGACGCATAGCATCTGACTGTAAACGCTATAGTTGTGGGTTCGATTTCCACTCGAGGAGAATGAATTATTTTTATTTTCTTACAAATGCGATGTCTTAATTTTTTTGCTAAAAATGGGGAATGCGGTGTAACTGCACGCTCTGCTATGTGCGGGATACAGTGTGAAGCTAAATAACAAAAAAATAACATCGCTGTACTCACTTTAAGTCCTGGAACCATGTCCTTGCACCCTTTCCGGACGAAAGCAGCGTCACTGTCATCTATCTCTGTATTAAAATCATTCTCCTGGTGAGTACCGCCCAGTACGCAGTCATACACACTATAAGCACATAATTGTAAATTTGGCCTCACATTTATAATTTTTTTATATGTAACATGAAATAATTATTTTTCACATTTACCGTGATAAAAGTTATATTTCAATACATCTTTTATTGATCCTTGATAGTGGGTCCATTTTTACCATTTATTACTAGCAAACTAATTTGTAGCTTAGAGATTTTGCATTTTATAAATTTGAAATATACATTTATATGGACGACCATGTTAGCATATCATGTAATTTATACAAAAAAGTAAATAATAAATAACTTTGACAAATATATATATATATATCTTCTTCTTCCTGGCATTAGTCCCGGCTTTTGCCAGGGTCTGCCTTCCGACTAAGACCAATCGGTCCATATGAGTGGCGAAGTGGTTTTTTGTGGAGCGATTGCCATCTGACCTCCAAACCCATTACTGGGAGAAACCAAGAAAGGACAGGGAATAAGAGGCAGAAAGACTTGGAATATAGGGGAGGGACACCACTTACATGGATTGGATCGGGTTATGAAAGTGGTGGCTCGAGGTCTCGGGGTCGCGTACCCGTATGCCGGAAACCAAATATCGGACAGATAATTGGCTTAGACACCCTCTGAGATGCCAACGCCACGCGGTGTTCCCAGGCGGTCACCCATCCAAGTACTGAACGCGCCCGACGTTGCTTAACTTCGGTGATCGGACGAGAACCGGTGTGTTCAACGTGGTATGGGCGTTGGCAAATATATATATATATATATATATATATATATATATATATATATATATATATATATATATATATATATATATATATATATATATATATATATGTCAAATATATTATTAATCTTTATATATATACATATATGCTAACTATCGTCATATAATATATATATATATATATATATATATATTATATATATATATATATATATATATATATATATATATCTATATATATATATATATATATATATATATATATAAGAAGACAATAAGAAGAAAAATGTCGTCGATAACTATACATATTGAAAAGAGGGAACTCTAAACCAAACTACGTTGCGTAGAACAAATAAATAATATAGATGATGATCTTAATATTCAAACAAACTGAAGTATGAGATCATATATCACTCTTGCTTTCTTTAGCTGACATTCGGGAATTTTGAAACAGCACATTCATTGTTGGGCGTCTCATCGAAATTAATCTACAATCAAGCTCGATAGTAATAATAAATGATTAAAAGGGATCCTGTGTCCCCGTGTATATTACTTACTTAGGCAGGATGTAGTTCCCAATATCATTAAAATATATATGGTTTACCCACGGCGCGGCAGTCTGCAACCAATGTACCAATATGACACTGACTTGTATATAACAATGATTGTTTTACACTATACTACATTTTAAACTATACATACACGAGATATCTGCCCTCTTATTGGAAATACTTTTTTGTCAGGAACAACATCTCTAGCTCCAAGTCCTAAACAGTTCACTAAAATGTCAAATTCTCCCAGCTGAGCGTCACTATAAGAGTTTATTTTACTATGTACAATTATGCCATTTGCTTTTTTAAATCTCTCGCTCAAGAGCCTTAGCATTGTTGGCGGATATATTATAAATGTAGTAAAAGTTCGTCCCGATCTGCAAAGACGAATAAAAAAATTAAATTTAATGCTATTATTTAAGCTTTAGATACAGTCAAGGTCTGACGCTGTTATATTGTTACTACGGGCGCTCATTACGCCCTGCATGCTCAATGCTCATGCATGCAGTTGTTTCACGGATGCCTGTGTAGCGTCCTCCTAGGTACTCTAGGCCCTTACGACCGTCGGTCTTCAGCGACGCTGTCAAAGCCATTCCAGGTTAACAGCAGTATTAGTTAATGTAAAAAAAGCTGCTGTTGCTGTTAAGTATCATTCGACTGCACGAGTAATGTTAATGGGTTCTATTTCATCAAATTAATATTGATATAGTAGATTACTATTATATCACAATACTTACCGATAAGTATTATAAGAAATTCTGCTCAAATACTCCAGCTGCTTTTCATTCAGAATCCTATATCCAAACACTGCACTCGCCCAGTCATGCACGGACAAGTCCAGCTCGTCACTGTACAACTCGTACAGTGGCATCAAAGTCACGTCGTGTCCACCTTCCAACCATAATTTGTGCAAGAATGTGTAAGTTTCTCTGCCCCATTCCCTACAAAATATTGAAATAGCTTAAATGCACTAAGCATTTGGGCTAACTGCATGTTTGTACATTTATTTAAGGTCTTATATTGATTTATAATATTCTCTTCAAAAAATCAGCAAACAATGTGCAATGCCTCTTTTTTGTTTGTGCTTGTTTAAGAATGGTATGTAAGGGACAGTAAACATGGGCGTAGCTAAAAGTGTTTTCCAGAGGAGGCCTAGTCGCCTGTAGCTCAATGAATGTTTTAAAATTGTTATTTAAATTTATTATTTAAAATTATTATTTGAAATTATTATTTAGAACTATTATTTAAGAAATTAATAAGATATTATTTAAAATTATTTATTCTACAATTAAAAATAAATCTACCTTAATCTTTACACAATTTTTAAAAAAAAACTTAAACAATACAAAAGAAAAAAAAACTTCTCTGATTACGTCAGAGGGACGCGTAATAAAAAAAATAAAAAAAAAACATCAAAATATACGGTATATATACCAAAAACGCATTTTCACCATTTTTGTCTATCTGTCTGTTTGTTCCGATTAATCTCTGAAACAGCTGAACCGTACCGAAAGGTAGCTGATGTTATAAGGAGTAACTTAGGTTACTAATAAATAATAAATTAAATAAATAAATAAAGTATAGGAGGAATTCTTTAAGTAAAGTTTCTTCTAAAACAACGTCCTCCACTACGTCGTAAACTTAGATACCTCTAACGAAATAGAGAAAGAGATATCGATTAATCATGGTAGATATGGAATGATCAAATTGAAATTTGACGAATATAAGTTTAAAAGATTTTTAAATAATTCTTCGATACATTTATACGTCAAAAAATTATGTGTGTATAGAAAAAAAATCTCATACTTCAACTACTTAAATTTACAGTATATAATTCATAACAATTACATACCACAATAGCTTTTCCGGTGTATCACCGCAGAGGTAAGGATACCACAATCCGCCGCAACCATCGCCAGTGGTGTTCGGTGTAAATTCATTTGAAAATAATACGACCTACAATTATTAACATTATATATTCATTTTGTTTAGCTGATTACAAAAATTGGAGAGTTCACATGTCACTTATATACTTTAGCCTAAGTAACATATAGCTTACTTCAATGTCTGGATATTTTTCTTTTATTTTCACAGCGCAACTTAAACCGTTAATGCCGCCACCTAAAACAGCTACCTTTACCATAATGGACTATTTTAATTGTAACAGTAATCTGTTGTCTTGCTGGCAGGCAACTTGTGAATGAGATCCTGTATTATAAATTTGTCTCGCCTACTATTATCATACTTATCATATTGCTACTTCAATAGGTCATGTAAACAAATATATAATAACAAAGTACTTGTTTAAATATACCCACAACTTAAGGGATCATACTATAGATATGTATTTAATAAAAGAAATTGTCTTATTTTGAATACAGGCAGACATAATAAAAGACATTAAAATTTAAATTTTTAAATACATATATATAACTTTCTGTGCGTGGACTCTATGACCCTTTCATACTGGAATTATATTACTTCCATTTACCATTGATATTTGCAGCAGGTAGAGAAAGAGAACCTAGTTTCAGGATACTCCGCTTAACTCAAATTCGAGATATTGCGTTTCAGTTGGCAATTTATTTACCAAGCGTAAGTAGTGGTGTTACGAAGCGGGAAAATATGTGCAACAAATAATATATTCGAATCCATCGAATAATGTTACAGGTTTGCATCTATAACAGGCAAACACTAAACAGAGTGATTTATAATAGATTTTATTTCTAATAGATTTAATTTATATATTTTCGTAAAAGCGCTTAATATAAATCCGATATTTTCATAATTTTACTATGTAGATACTTGTGGTTTTTGTATTGAATATTTTACTATGTAGATATTTGTGGTTTTTATATCGATAAAGCTGTATTATTTAACTTAAAATTATTGCAATTAGACTTCTTTATATTTATATATCTTATTTATTTTCAAGGCAGTTAAAAACAAGAATTTTAAACAAAAATGTAATATAATTCCATCTATCAATGTAATTAAAAAAATAAGCTTCTAATTTTATTAAATCCGGCTTAAGCGTGAAGCTACAACGATATATAATCTTTTACATATTTTGTGTTATTATGATGTCTTTCCTATTAAAAG
This sequence comes from Dione juno, assembly GCA_037127375.1. Lineage (NCBI taxonomy): Eukaryota > Metazoa > Arthropoda > Insecta > Lepidoptera > Nymphalidae > Dione > Dione juno. The sequence continues at coordinate 447,920 of JAXRJS010000069.1, forward strand.
ACATTATTGGTTATGGTTGTCAAAATGACATTTTACTTTTAAATTTATATTATACTTCAAAACTTAAAAGCAAAACAAACTTGATTGTTGAAACGCTTGCCGATTTATTTAGAATATATCAATATTTAACTGCTAAGTTCCTATTAAAAACTATTTTTGGAAATGAAGTCAGTATACTTATTAAAAAATGTTTACAGTACCATAAAATAGGACATAAATATATTGTGTTTTCTAATTGTTTTTCAGGCTAACCGTCGATGGTCTTCTTGTTTATTTTCCGTATGATTATATTTATCCAGAGCAATATGCGTATATGCTTGAATTAAAACGAGCCCTTGATGCCAAAGTGCGTATTTCTTAATATATTTCAACTTATATTGTTAAAATATATTTTTAGGGTTATGCTCTATCAATCAATTCGATAAAAGTCAGAACAATTGAGAAAATTCATTCACTTTTAATACATAGTAGAGAAATAAAATTAATCTTAAATACTTTATTACTATTACTGTAAATGGCCAAAGGATTCTATATAATAATTATGATTTTAAGGGTCATGGGGTACTGGAAATGCCTTCCGGAACCGGAAAAACTATATCACTGCTATCACTTATTGTTGCTTACATGATACAAAACCCACATCATGTCAGGTTAGATTTTATTTACCACTTAATTTTGTAAAGCTTATACATCTTTATTATAAGAAAGACATAAATAGTAAAGCATATAGTACTATTTTATTAATTGTATATTGTATAACTAAGTGTATTTCATGAATTTTAAGGAAATTAATTTATTGTTCTCGTACTGTACCTGAGATAGAAAAAGTATTAGAAGAGTTAAAAAATCTAATAAAATATTATGAAAAATGTCAAGGAGAGAAACCTAATTTGACTGGAGTAGTTCTGAGTTCTAGGAAAAATCTGTGTATACATCCAGACGTGAGTATTGAAATCAATCAAAAAGTAATTTTAAAACATATGTAATGTAAAATAATCTGTTGAAAATGTAACCAATACATTTTCTCTATGTTATTGTTTTTAAGATATTTTTTTTTATTATTATTATTTATTTTATAGGTATCAAGAGAGAGAGAAGGCAAATTAGTAGACAGTAAATGCCATTCCTTAACTGCCAGTTATATTAGAGAAAGTCATGAACATGATGGCTCAGTGCCTATTTGTAAGTACTTATACCAATCTCCTTTGAGCGATCTCTGTTTGTACTTGTATAAAAGTAACACTCTAACTAAAATCTAAATATAATTTCTAAAATAATGTTTATAAATTATTATAAAAATAAGTCTTACTTTAAATAATACTTGATATATTTATTTTAACCATCCATTTGTCACCAACAAACATCTTAATGTTCAGGTCAATTCTACGAAGGTTTTAATAGAGAAGGCAAGGAGTCCATGTTGCCATATGGTGTGTACACAATGGATGACCTCAAACAATATGGTGCTGATAGAAACTGGTGTCCGTATTTCTTGTCTAGATTTGCTGTGAGTGTTATATTTTAATAACAAGTGACTATACTTATACTATTTTAAAAATACATATCTTTTTATTAAATAAATATGGTATTAAACACTTATCAATTTGATAATCACTAAATATGAAACCCACAAATAATGAACATCTGAAACTATTGTGTCTAGGATGCTGACTTTAGTTAGGTTAGGTGATTAGGACCCACTTAGGTTCTTAAGGATGTATAGGGGAGATATAAGAGGAGTAAGAAGTTCCTCAAAATTCCTGAAGTGGAAATAATCGAATTTTATATTTGAAGTCCATACAAATATAAAGTTGCAGGCTATAAATCATCAACCAAATAAAAAAAATATATACTTATTAATAAATTTAAAAATATACATATGAAATTACAGATAATACATGCAGAAATAGTGGTGTACTCATACCACTATCTTCTAGACCCAAAGATAGCCGAGGTTGTGTCAAAGGAGCTCAACAGAGAGGCTGTAGTGGTGTTCGATGAAGCCCACAATATTGACAATGTGTGCATTGACTCATTAAGTGTTAAGATAACAAGAAGGACTATCGATAAAAGCTCTCAAGCTTTACAGTCTTTGGAGAAGGCTGTGGCCCAGTAAGTGTTTTTTTTATGCAAGTTTCTAATATTAATTATGTTTAAATGGAAACCAATAGGATTTTAATCATAACAATAATGAAATACTAAATAAATATTTTAAATTTATTAACACCTAGTATGTTTTGTAAAGAAATGTTTGTAAACTTGTAAAAGTATATACATTATGACATTACTGATCTTTTTCTACAAAAAAAAGTATTTTTGAGTATGCCATATAAATAAAATGAACATTAAAAAATGTACAGATTAAAAGAAGAAGACGCGGAGCGACTCACGCTAGAATATGAACAAATGGTGGAAGGCCTGCGCGAGGCGGCCATCGCAAGGGAGACAGATCTGATACTGGCGAACCCTATTCTACCGGATGAAGTGCTAAACGGTATGTCATCTCTTATGTAAGTATGTTTATTACACAATGCATGTGCATATGCATGTGTGCGTGCGTGTGTACGCACGCACACATGCATACAAATATATTATAGTATTATATTTTTTACTTATATGTTTAAAGTATATTTAGAAGTACATAAAACTTTTATAAAATTTTGTTAGATTTTCAAATGATATGGTATTAAATATTTTAATCGGTTTGACATTTAGGTCTTACGTTTGTTAGGGTTAACATATTTGAACTATTATATCATTATATCACTTAATAACTAATAAGTTAAAATCGTGTAATTAATATTGTTTAATGAGCATTATTGATTATTACTACAATATATAGGACCGTCGTGGTGCAGAGGCACAGTCTCCGCCTGCAAACGCGAGGGTTTCTGGGTTCGATTTCCACTAGGGGAGAATGAAATATTTTCATTTCCTTCTGGTAAGAAGGCAAAGCGCGGCGTTGAGTTCCGCCACTTAACGCAACGCAACGCCTCGTAAGGTGAAAAGAGGAAAACAGAGTGTCTTAACACTAGGTTCCGTCGGCCTACGGTTTCCTGTGCTTATCCTACTATGTACGGGATACAGCGTGAAGTTAAAAAAATTAAAAAAGAAGGACTATTATATGTATTATTTTATATGTATTGGTATAATTCAATTATTTCATTGAAATTTCACTAGAAGTCGTTTGCTATCTACAAGACATTAGAAAGCTGTTAAACAGAAAGCTTTTTAAGTTCCGATCAGAATATCGAAAGTCTTAACACTAACGGTACCCTCTGTCTACCCTGCTATATGCGGGAATGAAACTATATATTTATTTAATAATATTTAACCAGTTTAAAATTATTTCCAGAGGTAGTGCCAGGCAACATACGGAACGCAGAACACTTCTTGGGCTTCATGAAACGCTTCATAGAGTATTTGAAGACTAGATTGCGGCTCCAGCACGTCGTGCAGGAGTCGCCAGCTGGTAGTCACGTTGTTTTTTATTGAGAAGAACAATGTCTGTGAATTTGATCCCTATTTGAGTGAAAAAAAGTTTTTGTCCACAATTTATTTGGGTGGAAAGCAAAATCCTCTCTGCTCCCTGTGGGATACAGTGTAAAATTGTAAAACATTATAAAGTGCTTTAACATGAAAATCACATTATTCTAATATGACGCTAAATGAAAGAGCGATTGTGAAGGTAAAAAAACGAAATACCAGAAACTTGTAAAAAATAGTATATAGAAGTACATTAGAGCGTTTACAGTTTTACAACTTTACACCTTTGTGTGTACGAACAGACATATATCTGTTCGATTATATGTAGATATGACTATATGACTTGTCATTGTGGTATGACAAAGCGCGGCGTTGCGCTCCGCCACCACTTGTGGTGCATTTCCATTTATGTGTAAATGCACTGCTAAGTATTAAACATACTTGAGCATAGGCAAGCATATTTAAGTCATAATCAATCAACCTACTCGTTTAAATCCACAGGTTTCCTGAAAGACGTGGCAACCCGCGTCTGTATAGAGCGGAAACCTCTCCGTTTCTGCGCTACTCGCCTACAAACTCTCCTCCGCACTCTCCGCGTCAGGGAGCCGGCTCACTACGCGGCTTTAACACTAGTAGCGCATTTAGCTACGTTAGTGTCGACGTATACTAAAGGATTCGTTATTATAGTGGAGCCTTGCGATGATAGAGCACCGGCTGTGGGGAATTCGATTTTGCATTTCTCGTGAGTATTAAGTGTTTAAAATTGTATCGTGCTCCGTAAATGCACTTTTCTAAGGTCAGTATGAGTATAAATGCTCTAATATGTAACTTACTTCGAAAATGCATGTTCATATTATTTTTGCACGAATGCACCTTGAAGTAGCATTATTCATTCTTTTGCGTACTCTCCGCGTGAGAAAGCCAGCTCACTGCTTAGAGTTGTCAGTGACCCATTTAGCCATGTTGCTAACTAAATAATGTACTATATATAAAACATTTTTTTTATAGTGGTGGCAATAATAGAGCATCGGCTGTGGGGAACTCCATTTCATATTTGTCATGAGTTTATAGATTTTATTATTTCATTAGATGAATTAAATTATAATGCAAATAGTCTTTACCGTGAAGCTAAAAAAATTTATTTATACTTTTTTTAGATGTATGGACTCTTCTATAGCGATGCGACCCATCTTCTCCAGGTTCCAAAGCGTCATCATCACGTCTGGTGAATATATAATACCAATAATAATATTAATATTAATTTGAACAATACAAGTTCAAACATTAAGTTCAACATATCACAAATTACACTATTAATATAATCATTCTTCTGTCTGTATTGTCATTTTAAATTAATTTACTGCTTTAGAGCAATCAGAATTTTGTTTCTTAAATAAACAAAATAATAATTGGAATAAATTTTCTGATATCGTGTATATATAGATTTCTATTATTTTCCAATACAGACAAAAAAAATATAATAAACCTTATTAATATTATATTTAAAGAGGCCCACGACATATTTATGTACCCGGTAACTGTGAACCGTAAGTATACAATAATATAACCTATAGTCTTCCTTTATAAGCTATATTAAACTAGACTAACCGATCCCATTATTTTTCAATTCGTTCCAATAGTTTTGAGATTTATAATATTAAATATAGATTATAGATGTATAATTGCCTACCCCCAGGAACGCTATCCCCCCTGGACATGTACCCCAAGATCCTGGACTTCAACCCGGTCATCATGAGCTCATTTACAATGACACTGGCGAGGCCCTGTATATTACCAATGGTAAGAAATGGAAAAATAAAAATTGTATAATTTAATGTCTTTTTTTAATAATATTATTATTTTTAAAATTTATTTACATGTAAATCTCATGGCCAGCTTTTATACATAAAATTTTGTCTTAAATAATTATCCAAACATACCCTAAGTATTATGACTTGTATGGCGGCCATCTTGTTTTGAAATACTGGAAACTGAATACAAAGCGGAAAGATGTAAAATAAGAGAGTTGAACCACTCAGTCTTCTGTCTTCTATACATATGTAATTGAAATGTATGTTGTAGATAGTATCAAAAGGCAGCGACCAGGTCGCCATATCGTCTAAGTACGAGACGAGGGAGGACGTGGCGGTCATCCGGAACTACGGGCAGCTGTTAGTAGAGGTGATGGAACTATCATTTTTATATGTATTTTTTAAGTTCACGCTGTATCCCACATTTAGCAGGGTAGGCTGAGGGAACCTCGTGTTAAGACATTGCGTGTTGAGTAGCAGAACTCAACGCCGCGCTTTGTCTTGTTCAGAATAAAGACGTAAATATTTCATTCTCCCCTCATGGGACTCAAACCCACAACCTTAAACCAGGAAAAGACGACTACACACATCCAAAATCCTACCGACCGACTGGCCTACTCTCAATGATTTTGACAATTGTAGAAAAACTTCTAGTTCTAGCAAAATGCTGTACGGCTTCATTCAACAACGCAGTACTGAAGATGCACTGGACAATATCCGTGACAAGATAACTGAGAAGAAGTCAGTGTTAGTGGTCTCTTTGGACATTGACAGAGCTTTTGACAACGCTTGGTGGCCGGCACTTAAACAACAACTGGCCATCATAAAGTGTCCAAAAAACCTATTTTAACTGATAAGCTCCTATCTACACAACTGGAAGATCATGGTCATTATTATTGGAGAAAGTGACAACGAAGGGCTACGTCCAGGGCTCCATCGCTGGCCCAACCTTTTGGAATGTAATCTTGGACTCACTTCTACAACAGTCATCGGAAAAGGAGTACTGCCAAGCCTATGCGGATAATATAGTACTCGTCTTTGCGAGTCAAAACATGGAGGACATACAGCAACAAGATATTAAGATCCGTAATGCTGAGGGGATATCGCAACAAACTAAGCTTTGCAACGAATAAGACAAATGCGATGATATTCACGAAAAAGCTTAAATATGTTTCACCTGTCCTCGAAATTGCTGGTATACAAATCAACCTGGTCAAAGAGATTAAGCTTCGCGGGCTGATAATTGACAGGAATATGACCATCAAGTCCCATGTTACAGCGCAGTGCAGGAAAGCTACTGAGATTTCTAGATGGCTGACATGCGCAGTGAAGGTCACATGGGGTCTGAAGTCAGAAATAATTACAATTAGGATCTTCTTACTGCACTCATCATGTATGGTGTTCCAAGAAGAACTATATGCCATCTACATGGCTACCCTGAAAATCAAAAACACCTTCGACCCCTGGTGACTACTAAATGACTCAAGTTTCCACTCGACTTATTAAGCAATTTTAGAAGCACTCACCTAGCCAGTTCAATTCAACGGAACATCCAATACATAAGGGAACAGGGTAGAGACGTAAAGTTAATATGGTTACGAGCATATATGTCCCTATATGTGCTCGTAACCATATTAGGCTAGGCATGAAAGAGCAGACGAACTCGCCAAGTCCGCAGTTCTATCAAAAAGTCCCCACAACTACGTAAAACACCACTGGCACATGTCAAGGCAAACTATCCGCGAGGAATCCGTCCAAAGATGGCAGGATAGATACTCAACCTCTAGCACCGGGGTGACAACCAGGGAATTGTTCCATGAAGTCACTAAAGCTTTTAAAATCACCAGAAACGTCCGACTCACTGGGCATGGAGGCATAGCCAGCTATTATACAGTACAGCTATATCGTTTCAAGCTGAAGGAAACCCCAGATGTGAGTGCGACCCCAACATCAAGGAAACCGTGTGGCACATCATTTTAGAGTGTCTACAGTTCTCTTCAGCTCGTCTGAGCCTGGAAAAAATAATTAATGTCAAGCTCGACAGACCAGGCTTAGCTTCTCTTATGATGGACAACATAAGGCGTCCAGTTTTCCTGGAGTACTAAGAGGATATCTTCCACATAGCCATGGCCAGGAATGGCAGCAAAATAGCAGCATCAAAAATATCTAAGGAAATAAGGCACTCACTCACCCACGCACTCCCAAGCATCAAAACCTCCACAACCACCGGCTCAATCATCCAATATTCTACGCTTTCTGCTCAGCGGACATCCCAATTCTCCGGCATCCTTAGACTAAGATCCATAGCTGTTTTTTTTGGATGAAGACGAGGAGAGACTGGGATTTAGTTTCTATATCGTAGGACCAAAAAAGTGGATCTACATCTCTCCAGGTCTAGCTATTCTCATAAATGGCAGTACCAACAAGGCCACTATTAGAAAATCTGACCACGAAAGCATGCATATCATCAAATTGTTCGACTGGAAGTGCCGACTATTGCTAATTAATAAGAAGAACATTGCACTATTTGATGGACAAGACGGATTGTCTCCATTCACCATGGCATGTAAAGTGCTTGATTACCTAAGCATGTTAAATGCTGAAGAAGCCTCAACAGGATCAATAAGAATAAGTGTTGACGTCATGAGAACAGGTTAGGATAAAGGAGCAGTTATTGATCTACTGGAAACCATCAAAGCTTCAACCAAACACAACGTGGTTGTTTATGAAGATAGGGGACAAGATCTAGACTTTTAAATGCCAGAAAACCAAAAGATAAAAAGCCAGGTACAGTGATCGTAAGTGGCACCCAACGCCTCGAAAGGAAACTAGCCGCGTAAGAAATGTACCAGAAAAAAATTACGCGAACGAAGGAGCAAAGAAAATCTCCTAATCTACCACCAACGTTGTTGAAGCCTCTGCAAAAACTAGTAAAGAAGGGCAGAGTTACTAGGGCAAATAAAGGACAGGTTTCAACACTGGATCTGTTTCCAGCAAGCGAAGCCATTCAACAAATGCACAATGCCTTCCATGGGTACATGGCAGTCATAAGAGAGACCATCAAAGTCAACCTTGTGACCTGTGAAAAGATCAGGAAAACTTTCGAACTTGGAAACAAAGGTTTGCTCGGGGTGTTAATCGAGGAAGAGAAGGCCGTGTTTATGATAACAACAAACTAGAATACTTGCGGGGAAAATTGCCTCATATGGCGGCCTACAGTGGAAAATATAGCTTCGTATATAAGGCTGACAGGGTTATAGAAGGAACTAGTCCATCCAGATATAAGACACCGTCTGTTGACCCAATCCTCGTGGTATTTCGATGTACGGAGGTCGCGCTGGAACGGAAAGAGAATTCTCTCAGCATGGCACAGACCAAATATATTTCCAAAGGTCCAACAAACATCCTGAAGCTATGGGAGGCACCAGTTATACAATGAGTTGACAGCGGGATAATTGGCTGCAGGAAATCCACCTACCTGGTCAATCATTTTAACCCTGACAGTGACTTAGTAGCAACTACAACTACAGAGGCATCAGAGGACCTTAGAATGAAGACCACATTTAGTTGCACAAGGGACACAAAAACCAAAATCCGTACGATCGCATCAAATCGCTGGTCAATGGTGTAACAGAGAAGTCCCCAAGGCTAATCGTGGACTAGGCCTTAGTGAACCATTTTGTGGTGATTGTATTTGCAGCCATATTAGCCAATTGCCCTTCATCGATAGATTAAACCTCTTCCAAATGCACTATATTAGCCCAAACCTCGTAACGACCATCACTCAAGAGTTTGCAAGATCATATAGATGTTCATTGGACGTGACTTACGCGCTCAACAAGGTTTACGATAGAATCTTTTCGGCCCAACTCATGACTCGCTCCTTGAGAAGATCGAGATATACGACTCCCCCAACTCCCCTGTACCTGTTCCATTCCTAGGAGAGGATATGGAAGGGGGCAAAACTCGCGCATCCTAACTATCAACGAGGCCCAGGACCAAAATAACAATGGCACGGACGCCAGAAGTCTGTGGTGAACAAACAAGATATATATAAATAAAAAAAAAGATCCCACAACCTTCGCAATAACAGTCAAATACTGTGCTGTGATGTGCTGCTGCTAACCTCGCCCCAAAACTATTTTTATCCCTAAATAGGGTTGAGGTGTCTTCCGACCGCGTTAACCCCAGCTATAATATAGTTTGTAATATATGATTCCGTTTTCAGATCGCGTCATGCGTCCCGGACGGCGTGGTGTGCTTCTTCACGTCGTACCTGTACCTGGAGAGTGTTGTCGGCGCTTGGTACGACCAGGGTAAGGAGTCGCTTATATCTGTACATGCAAACAAAATCGGAGTGTCGGAGTGGGGTGTGGAGTGACGCTAACGAGCCGACGTCCGTGTGCAGGCGTGGTGGCGAGCCTGCAGCGCCACAAGCTGCTGTTCATCGAGACGCAGGACTCGGCGGAGACCAGCTTCGCGCTGATCAACTACATCAAGGCGTGCGAGGGCGGGCGCGGCGCCGTGCTGCTGGCGGTGGCGCGCGGCAAGGTGGCGGAGGGCGTGGACTTCGAGGCGCACCTCGGCCGCGCCGTGCTCATGCTGGGCGTGCCCTACGTGTTCACGCAGAGCCGCGTGCTGCGCGCGCGCCTGGAGCACCTGCGCGACCACTACCAGATCCGCGAGAACGACTTCCTCACCTTCGACGCCATGCGCCACGCCGCGCAGTGCGTGGGCCGCGCGCTGCGGTACGTACACCATCGGCTGTTGTTGTTACATTATTAAAGTCAAAGTCAAATTAATTAGGTCATAAAATGATCGAGTTCTGTTTTATGTTATAGAAAATTGTATATACAAAATATATTTATATCCCTGGTATGAGACTTTTTTGTGTCATTTTATTAGCTTTGTCTCAATTAATACTCAAATTATATAACGTTTATTTGTAAACGAAGGTTGTAAATTCGATCTTTACTCGAGGAAATATATTAGTTTCATTTCCCCGTTTTGGTAAGAGAAAGAGTCGCAAACAATATACAAGTAATATCTTGACAGTACACCCTCCCCGCCTCCTCCGTCCTCCGAGAGGTTCTGAATAGTCGTACTCCCCTCAGCGGCAAGACTGACTACGGCGTGATGATCTTCGCGGACAAGCGCTTCAGCCGCGCGGACAAGCGCAGCAAGCTGCCGCGCTGGATACAGGAGCACCTGCGGGACTCCCTCTGCAACCTCAGCACCGAGGAGGCCGTGCAGGTCGGTGCTTTTTCCTATGCTGCTACACTACTGCACGACGTCGTGCGCCTTAGTTGAAGAATCCGTCCATCCATCTATCAGTCTTTTGAGGTTCACTACTGGACATAGGCCTTCCCAAATGTTCGCCAATCTTTCCAGTCTTGCGAGTATCCCTCCCTAGTTGGAGGGCGGCCAGTGCTCCTTTCGCTGAGACGCCGTCGCCATTAGAGGACCCTTCTTCATCGGTCGTCGGCCCTCCGATCTGGCAAGAACGATATGGCCTGCCCACTGTCACTTCGGCATGCAGATTTTGAGAGCTATGTCAGTAACATTAGTTTGTCTTCGAATTTCATCGGTTCCGATTTCTCGCGTAGAGAGACACTAGGCATAGCTCTCCGAATTATTCGTCAAGCGACTTTGAGCCTGTGGAAAAGGCTAACAATATTATAGGCACAAATTTACACCGTCAAGTCACCAATATCAAGTTAAAAAAAGACTGTTGCACTTTCCTTACAAACACTACTATTCCATTTTAAAGTTCTTCCACAACAATGTCCCACTCACACTCATAGAGCAGCCTCACTACCGCAATCACTAGTACGTACATTTTTGCGTTTCAGTTATTTTAAGTATTCATCAAAAGAGAAAAAAAACGTTTATGTACTCTTTACACCAATATGAAATGCAACGAAACTTGCTATTAATATTCATTCATGGTAATTTAAAAAGTACACGTCACAAGTAAAACGTCACGTCGCCGGTAGATCTGCAAGCGCTGGCTGCGGCAGATGGCGCAGCCCTTCACGCGCGAGGCGCAGCTGGGCGTGTCGCTGCTGACGCTGCAGCAGCTGCAGTCGCAGGAGCAGCAGGACAACATCGAGAAGAAGGTCATTCAGAAGTAACACCTCCACTGTGTAATATTGATTAGGAATAAATGACTAAGTGTAATCCCCATTAATACATTATTCCTTTTTATTTTATTTTATCATTTTCCTTAAAAGCTTCAGTTGTTTCGTTTATTAACAACTTTAATTACCAGTAAACCCAACTTAAGACGATATCTCAGGGACCTGGCTTTTGAGCGGAAACGGAAATATACCACAGGCCAACGCTCTAATTAATACTGTATATTAATTTATGTATTGTCACAGAATGTCTGACGAGATTAAATATATATTTTACAATATTAATACATATGACTTGTAAGCTTTTAGAAAAATATTTATAAACGTATATTAATGGGCGTCGGACGTTGGTTCAGGCGGCTCGCCCCCTCCTGGAGGCTCAGGCTGGTGCGTGGTGGTGTTCCGACAAACACTTGCATCAGATTGCGCGTCGGGAGATGTCACCAGCGCCACGAGTGTGATGCCTCCGTTGATTCGGCGCATCACACTCTAGCCGCAACGCCACGCCTTGATGGCTGTAGCGGGTAGGGATATCTCACTGTCTAGTATGATCGGAGCCATGCCGGAGAGAAAGGAACTGTTCTGCAGCAGTCTCCTTTTTTGAATCTGTTATCGCACATAATTTAATCTTACAGAAATTAGCGTGGACGCAGATCTGCTCCGCCGTCGTAGACCAGGAGGTAGGAAAAGGCGGTACCTTCACCTTCCCTTGAGGAGCTACTGCAGGAAGCAGGCAAGCGATCCTGCAGCATCTCATATATGGCAGGATTTCTGCTGGGTTTTAGTAGGTAGTGTCGGGTTCGATGAGTCCCACAGTACCACCCGTCTGTAGGGCACAATTGTCCTACTCAGGGATAGTCTGCGTAAAAGAAGGGCGACTTTCAAGGCGGGTTGCACGATATCGAAGAGGCGCAAGTTAAAAATATGTTTAAAAATTTAAGTCACATACATGGAACAAATAATAATACAATGATAAATGAAACAACAATAGTGTAATAAGTTGTTTATTGAACACAGAACTATAAACATTCATTACGAGGAGTGCACGAGAGCTCTGTCTGAGAGGGAGACGCACAGTCGAGAGGGAAAGCGCGCGCGTTGGTTGCTTACTCATTACTATATTTCTATTTTATCATAATTACTATAGAATAGACTTGTGATAAGAAAATGGCCAAAGTGTAACAACACACTTGACACTGGAAACAACAATGCTTTGAAAAGGAGTTTTATTTTTTTTAATATATTTTATTTTTATACTAAATTAGCTTGCCTGGTACACGTTAAGCTAAGCTTACATGTTATATTATTCACTTTATTATTGCAATTCATTCATTCATTATATAATATAACACAAAATATTTGCAAATCGTGTATTTTAGTGTGTTAGTTATATAGATTCACTTGCTCTAAAAAAACGATTTAGGTGCAAACTTACGTAAAATTTTTTTTTAAATAAGTCGAGCCGTCACTGTGTGTACAATATCGCTATTGTATTATTTTGAAAAAAAAAAAACAAAATCGATACATCAAAAGCATATTACTAGAAAATATCACCAATGCGATCACTCGTTAGTACCTAAGCTACTTAAACTACAAACACACAAACTAAATGGTAATAATAAAAGGCATAACTAACTAAATAGTTATTTAAATGCTTCTATAAAAGTTCAAACTTTTTATTCTCCAGACTTTGGAGTAAACCCAACCCTAAGTTAATTCATATGTATTTTAAAATTGCCAATACAAAAAAAATTAAAAAGCAATAAAAACAATAACAGCCTATTATAATATTCAGGAATATTTCAAAAAAATGTGTGAAATTAACAGCATTTGAATTTGACGCAGTACAGTTACCATTGTATTTTATAAAAAAAATTATAACATTGTTATTGAAAAGAGCAACTGTTGAGTTCCGCTCTATTTGGGAATCGAACCCACGACCTCTTAGCAGCCAGGATCAGTACTAACAAAATAGATTTATCTAAATATTTATATTTATTTACTTATATAAATATAAAACTAATATTCAATATACTCAAGCACTTGAAATATACATTTCAACTAATATATATGAATATTTAAAAAACGCTTCAAATAAACAAGATGGGCGAGGATTCGACGAACACTTTGTTTTATTAATACTATTTATAACATATAGTAAATAGATAGTTTATAAAGTAAATAAGATGTCTCTAATACAGTGCAAGTGGCTTATTCAATTTATACGAAGATCGAAGATAGTTGGTTCCAATTCCACTTAGGGGAATATTACAATTTATAACAGTTATATCTAAATAACGTACGGCAAATAAATCGGAGGAAAGCGTCACTGAATGGCTCTCCACTTATTCCTGATAATGCAGGAGAAGAAAGTAATAAGGTATTATTAATTAAATAAAAAAAAAGACATTGCCAATTACTTTAACTATTCCTGGGGTAATTGCTAATATTCTAAACACGTAGTAAATATAACAACTATAGTTACATACTAAAAACATATTTATAATAAGTCTTATAAAGTACGCAACGAATTTAAATGCGGTTTCCACTAATAGACAGTGGTTCGAGAGGGAGGTTATATTATATTAGTTTAGTCCAAGGGGGTGAAGTTATTTAAAAATAAAAAGTAAATAAGCAACTAGCTCTTGGACTATAATGTCATTAATCATATAAACGTATTATATTACTGGTATCAAAATTCATTTTCCATATGTTAAAAAATTAAGTTGCCAATGGTGTCACAGATATATATAAATTTACAAGTAAATTTAAATACAACCTGAGCAATGGGAAATCTTAAATGTAAACTAAGCCATATATATATATAATATATATATATATGTATATATATGTATATATATATATATATATATATATATATGTATATATATATATATATATATATATATATATATATATATATATATATATATATATTATATATGTATATATATATATATTATATATATATATATATATATATATATATATATATATATATATATATATATATATATATATATATATATATATATATATATATCTATGTATATATATAATATATATATATATATGTATATATATATAATATATATATATATATATATATATATATATATATATATATATATGTATATATATATATATATATTATATGTATATATATATATATATATATGTATATATATATATATGTATATATATATATATATATATATATATATATATATATATATATATATATATATATATATATATATATATATATATATATATATATATATATATATATATATATATATATATATATATATATATATATATATATATATATATATATATATAAATGTTCGCAATATCAACTTTTTTACTAAAAACTTCCTATATTTGGCCGAAATAGCAAAGCCGATAATTTGTTTCAACCCATCCTTTTCCAATAGATAAAAACACTAACTACAGACACAAATTTATATTCTCAACGTGCATTTACGAAGCTCTACACGTAAAGCGACGGTTTAAATAATAATAAATCTATAAAAATAAAAAAAATCCTTTCTAAACAAAAGTGAACATTGGTGCCAGCCCAAATATTTTAAGTACCAATATAACAAAAAAATGTAAATTTAATTCAGAATTGTTTTTGAAATGTACATAGTTTAAAATGTTGCCTTATTTACTGAATATTATGCGAATTTTTCCATTTTCTCAATAAAATATCTAAAGAAGCAACACTAATATAAAACAGGTATAAAATTCTAATATAACGTAACTACTATACTGTTTTTATTATTATAATGAATATTTAGTCGCAGTGTAAAAAAAACGACCTGTAGGAGTCTTAGAATTAGTTTTAAAAGAATCGATCTGTATTAAGTTTATTTCCTGTTGTACTGAGAATAATGGTATCTTAATAGTCTATAATAAATAATAATGCACTATGAGAAATTTTTCTCTTAAATACTTATACGTTCTTACTTTAGTTAAATTTCCTATAAAACAGTAATGTAAAAACGTTTAAATGATCTTCTCCTAAAAATTAAAAAAAAAAATTAAAAGAAACAAATTAGTTTATAATCTGTGACACGTAAACATTCGATACTTGTTAAAAAGTATTATTATAGCATACATAAATTATTAAAGACGTCACGTTACTTACGTTTAATTACATACTTAAAAGGCAGTTGAGCTTAAAAAATAAATTATAAATTAAATACATAAACAACATGTATCAAGTAAATGTTAAATAAAATTTATATATATATCAAAATTGATAACAATTAATTCTAAAATTTCGCAAATCTGTTATTATTTATTTGAAGTTTCCATATTAATAATGAAGAGCAATTCAATTACTGCAAAAGACTTACTAGTGATGTGTGATAGGGATAGATGTGCTCTTTTGGTAATGTGTCAATGAGACAGCATGTCTCCAAAAAAAACAATTAAAAGCATATTTTATCTCATTCTACGACTACTGACTTGTTTTATAATTTCAGCTACGAATCAGGTGCATGCTTCTGTATAGCACGCGGATGTGCCTGGTGCTGAGAGTGGGCGTGTTGGGGGTGTTGGGGATGCTGTGGGTGTTGGACGTGGGGGTGTTGGAGGTGCTGGGGCAGTGAGGGGGGGTGTTGGGGGTGCTGCGGGTGCGGGTGTCGTCGCCGCGGGGCGAGGGCGGCTAGCAGCGCCCGGGCGGAGTTGGGGCACAGCTCGGTGCCGTCGCGCGCTCCGGCCACGCGGCTGTTGCCCGCGAGGCCGTTTGTTATATGTCTGTGGAGGAAAATGTGCAAATATTATTTGGACGATAGAGGACATGTATATTGGTATTTTTACGATCTAGAGATCAATATTGTTTCAAAATATAGCTAGGTTTAGTTGTTGAATTCTAAATTAAGCCAAGTTGTTCAATATATTTACTTTAACATAACACATCTATAATTTTACTCACGAAAAAAATATATAAGAAGTTTCAGACAACTTATGGAACAAAATTAAAAAACTAGAGAATATAATAAAATGAATGAACAAGATTTATATCTGATAGATATAAATAATTTAAGAAATATTATATATGAGGAGCACAGACACGAGCGCAGCACTCGTTACCTGAGCACGTGGTAGGGCACGTGCTGCGCCGACAGCCAGTCCAGGCCCGCGTCCCCGAGCGCCGCCGCGCCCACGAACTTGGAGGCGCTCGCGCACGAGAACACCACCACCACGCGGCTGCCCTCCTGCACAGGCGCGGTTATTATTATTATTATTTGAACTTCGCGCTATTCGACGGACAGCAGGATAGGCGGAGCGAACCAATTTTTTTTTCTGTCCAATTTTCGAGGATCTTTGCTGAGAAGTCAACTCAGCGCTTTGTGTTGTTGCCAGATCGAAGAAATGAAAAAAAAAAATAGCATTAGCGGATCTCAGTCAGTCTCAGTAATAAATAAAGTATTCTTAGACGAGAAACAGTGATAGCATTCGTACTATCATTATAATCATGTCCCAAATCGTGGGAACGGTTTCAAAGAATATTTGACTGAACCCAAATCGAAGTTGTCACGACATGCACTGATGTGTTACTTCTTCTGTTACCTGTTCAGTCAGTTCAGTTACTGAATTGAATTGAATGTTGTTAATTAAATTACAGTAACTATGGTTGCGTAGTAAGACAGCGTCACAGAGTGTTTTAATACTACGTTCTCTCTAAGTTCTATCGTACACAGGAATTTTAATTATAGTATTTAATACTTTAACATAGCAGAAAGGGACGCGTGCATCTGACTGCTTTCTATATGTGAATTATTTTTATAAGTATAGAGTAGCAAGTAAAATATACGATTACTGTGACTGACCTGTTTACACTTGTGCAGTTTCTTCAGCGTGTTGGTCGCAAACGGGAAAGTGCATGTGGCGAGCGCCGCGTCCACCGCGTGCACGTCGTCCGCCTTCACTACGAAGTATCGCACATTCTCTTCCGCGTGCTTCTCTATATTAGCCAATAGAGTCTTCCCATTGGGGGACATCGGACTTTTGGGACCACTGAACGATTGGGGGGAAAACCCTTGAGGCGCCTCCCCCCTCCACCCGCCCGGCCGCTGGCCGTTCCTATAGTAATTCCCTTGGTAGAAATTGTTGTGCTCGTTTTGGCTATATTGTGGGTGATACTTGTTATCGTGTCGGCCTGGCTGCTCTTCATCGGCCCTCATCCGCCAGTTCGGCGAGTCTAACGTCAGAGGTTTCGGCCTTTGCCCTATACCAGAAGGCTGGTTTAAGCCTACGTTTTTCTCCTCAGCTCCTAGTAGTTGGATTACTGTATTTAGAACTTGTTCGTCGACTGGAGTTACCGGTTTCGCCGGATTAGACATTCGTCTTATGATTAAAGCGCAAAGCTTTTGTCGTAAGTAATAAACGCTAATCGCATCGGACGCGTCTGCCGTGAAGGCTGTCCAGTCGTCGAGAGCCAGTACTGCCGTGTCTGGAGACGAATTGTCCTCTTCAGCCTCGCTGTCTGAATCACTTGATAATCCTGGAGGATTTGCCCTTTGGGTTAGAGCCGAGTTCGAAAGTCGCAATGGACCCCCAAATAGAGCTACAGTTAAGGGGGTCACTAACGTATTGCAACGGATGAAGCAAAAACGTCCAACTCGAGATATCTCTTCAAAAACGACCCAATCCGTGGGTAAACTTTGGACGGACTTTTGAGATCCGGTGACCCCGCCTCCACTGTGCAATGTAGAACTAGGGTGGAAGGCCACTTTAACTTCTTTAGAAGTTCGCAAGGTAGAAGAATCTCTGTCGACTCTCGCGACTGACGGGTACAGACCACTAACAAGTACTGCCTTCACTATATTCCACTTTTCAGAGTTCATATTAACATCCTTTATATCACCCGAACCTCTCGCTTTGACGAGACATAACGCACGCAATTGTGCTAGAAGCTGAGATCGATAGCCAACAATCATCTCCATGGTAGCTCCACATATCAAGTTCTTGGCACAGAACGCCTTTTCGGTGCCATTTGCTCGAGCTGTCTGCCAAGCTTGGAAAGCTCTGAGCAAAGCCATGTGATCTGAATAACTGTCAGCCGCAAACTCCTTTCTTGCCAAACCACCTTTCTTCCGATTTTCCGGATTCAGCGATATTTGGAAGGGCTCCTTATTTGCTAAACTGCACACTATCGTCAGGATTGGGTCCAAGCACTTCATGACACACGCGTATAACAACATCTTCCCTAACTTCGGCTCAACTGTCAAATCTAATAAATGTTGGCCGATTTCCGTCAAGTCTTCCATTGGGGTCAATGCTCCAATAGTTTTCAACAACGACACTGCATTCCTTACAGCCAAAAACGAGGGCGGCTCTAGGGCTTTAGACAGAAAATCTGCTATCGGCGTGTTTCCTGGAGTCAGCAGTTTAGTATGGAGACACAACTCTTGGAGAGGAACTCTGAGTATTTCTGGCACTGAATTCAGTGGTAGTGTCTTAAACCTCCGTTTGGAGCACATGTGGAAGCAATGTCCAGGTTTAGTTCTACCAGCGCGACCCGCCCTCTGCTGGCAACAGGCACGGGACGTCCACACACATTGTAAGGAACAAACACCCGCATTGGACTCGTAATATTTCTCCTTCACTTTACAGGAATCCACCACGTACACCACATCGTCAATAGTGATCGAAGTCTCCGCTATATTAGTGGAAATAATTATTTTCCTCGCATTAGGTAACGGATTGAACACTTTCTTTTGGTCCAGCGTTTGCATGTTACTGTGTAACGTGAAAATTTGATATTTCATAACGATCATTTCTGAGCATCCGTGTATCAGATCTCTGAGTGTGACTATATCATCATATCCCGGTAAGAATATGAGAATGCTTCCTTTAGGCATATTCAAATGTATATGTTTGACTAGGGCCAACATAAGCTCGTGGTCTATAAGTTCCTCTGAGAAGGCGTGGTTATACACATCTAGAAGGAAGTTGTCTTGTTCGCTATCATCTTCTTGGTTGGTCTGTGGTTCTTCTTCTGCATGATTAAAAGTGGCCAGTAATTGGGCGCACTCGGTGTGACCTTTTTCCATGGCGTAGTCGTAAGCTATTTTGCCACTTTTATCTTTGTGGTAGGGATCCGCACCTGTAGAAAAAAATTATAATTATTACGAAACGAACAATACATAATATAACTTCCTCCACTATACCAAATTCATTCACTTCCCCACTACACTCACTCGACTACGACGCAGCACTCACGCACACACACACGCACGCACGCACGCACGCACGCACGCCCGCACGCACGCACGCACGCACGCACGCATGCACGCACGCACGCTCGCACGCACGCACGCTCTCGCACGCAGCACTCACGCACACACACGCACGCACACTCGCACTCGCACGCAACACGAACGCACACACACACGCACGCACGCACGCACGCACGCCCGCACGCACGCACGCACGCACGCACGCATGCACGCACGCACGCTCGCACGCACGCACGCTCTCGCACGCAGCACTCACGCACACACACGCACGCACACTCGCACTCGCACGCAACACGAACGCACACACACACACACGCACGCACGCACGCACGCACGCACGCGCGCATTCACTCGCAGCACTCACGCACACACACACGCGCGCACTCGCACGCACCACTCACGCACACACATACGCATGCACTCACGCACGCACGCACGCACGCACGCACGCACGCACGCACGCACGCACGCACGCGCGCACTCGCACGCAGCACTCACCGATGCGCAGCAGCTGCGCGGCGACGTCGCGCAGTCCGTGCGCGGCGGCGGCGGCGAGCGCGGCGCGGCCGCAGCGCGAGTGCGCCGCGTCGGCCGGCACGCCCTCCGACATCAGCATGTACAGCACCTGGCTGAAGGAGTCCTGCGCGCCACACATGACACACACAGGTGTTAGTACTTGACAGCATTAGTGACGACTTTATGTTTCTCTCATCTCAAAAATAGCTCAAAATAAATAAACGTGAAAAATTTTGTTCTACATAAATTAAATTTATCAGAAAATGTTATGACACAGGGAAGTAGCATTGGATTCCCCTACATATACAAGATATTATAAAATCTCTATATCATAATGAATGATCATATGAATTAACTCACATTACATACCCACATCACCCAATAAAAGAAAATAAATTACCAAAGTGCCTTCATTGAAACATTCATCCAAAAACTCATCCATATCAGCCTGCATAGTTGCATCCAGCTGGACTTCTTTGTCTTCTTTTACACTTTTCTCTGGAGTGTTTTGCTTTTGTTCTAAAATGAAAGGAAAATTAACAAGATATATTATTTTGTAATACCCAATACATTAATAACAATTATATTGGTCTATTGATTAAATTATATCATACCTTCTATTTTCTCAAAAAATAATATCACAATAATAATAAATTGATAATAACAGAATAATAATTTATTGATTAATAATAATATTTATCAAGTTTAAGCTCATAACAACAATAACTTAAATAGTGAATAATTTTTTTTAATACTCTCTAGTCTCTAGCGACACATAGTCCTTACCTAAAAATTCTATACCTTTTGTTACAATTTTTTTACATATATTTTAATTTTTTTTTTTATCACTCTCAATTAGACTTGCATGACTATATAATGTCTATCCTTAGTACAATTGTATGTAACAGTTGCCAACTAGTTTCTAATAGTACAATCTAAACTACTACTAAGTAATTAACTTAATTCTATCATGACCATATTGCCATTAATTGGCCATCTATTTAATATTTATATATATATGTAAATTTAGACAAAGTTTTTTATATAGCAGTTACAAAAACATTAAAATTGTTCAATTTTTTTTTTAAATTTCAGCACACAGTAGCAGCATGTATTTGGGAGCTAGATACATTATTTTATCTATAAACTGCATTGACGTAAAGGCAGGGAGAAGCTAAATATGTATAATAATAGCATTTTTTTTACAATATATCTAAACGGACCGATAGGGAAAAACTCACCTTCCAAATGCGACCAGTAACTCTGGCCGGTTTTTAATTTATTCTTTAGCTCTTGCTCCACTTGGGCCATTTTCTTAGTGCTGTACTTTGTTATTTTCAGAACATCTTCTAAATAGTGTCTCTGCACCTCGTGGAGGCGGCCTGGGATCGTTATAACTGGGCAGTTGTTGAAATATCTGTGAAAAGGATTAATAATATTATTTGTTTTTGTTTACTTTTTTTTTTCTTTGGCCTATGACGATTTTTTGTTACAGCTTCACACTTTATCTGGTATTTAGCAAGATGGGCAGAGAAACTCTATTCTTAAATTTTTTTATTATTAAAATTCTCCTCCCTACTTATGGATATGCCACAATCATCGCGTTTACAGTTAGACACTGTCACGTGACTTGCCGCGATATACAAAAATCCAGGTTCTACTATACTTATTAACAAAAACATATGTATATGGATACAAAAAATATAGTTGGCAATAAAAAGTGAGTGATGAGTATATAAATATATATGTAAGTTATAAGAATAAGTGGAATGTGTTGGTAAAATAAATTTATGTTTAAGATAAATAAATAAATTTGAATTTGAATGGAATAAATGTGTAAATATAATAATTGAGTGAATGAATCAAGTGAAAAGAATGACGTAAGTTAAATGAATAAATAGTAAATTAGTATCTTATATGAATAAAAGTAATAACTATTCAATATGTCAGAATATAAATACCTTGAAAATATCTGTGTATCCATCGTAGCGGACATCAGTACAAGCTTCAAGTCCTTGAGCCGCGCGAGCGCCTCACGCAACGCTATGAGGAGGAAGTCGCTGAACTTGTCGCGCTCGTGCACCTCGTCCACCAGCACGTGGGTCACTCCTGGACAGCAAGAGGGGAGTGTAGTCTTAAGAAAGTTAAATCTAAACCACCTATTTGACATACATGATTCATAATTTTTTTTTACAGTTTATTTTATAAAATAAATAAAATATACAGAATATCTATCTACTGGAAATATTTTTAATAAGTAACACTTTCCAATTATATCCAAAAAAAAACACAGAATTTTTTTTTTTTTTCATTATATAATAAAACAAACAAAAAAAATAATAAAACAACTCAAGCCCACCAGTCAAAGCAGTATCACCGCCCATAAGAGTCCGCAACAGAACTCCATTGGTACAGTATGTGAGGACGGTGCGGGGACTGACGCGGGACTCCAATCGTATTTGATAGCCTATTGACTGACCGATTTTTTCCATACGCTCATGAGCTACCTGCAAATTGAATAACAAAGTATTTTTTTTTTATTTTAAACTTCCCTGTGATAAAGAAGTTGTTTATTGCAATCTCCAATTCGCGTAGTAAAAGATGAATGCAGTATTGACACTGGGCTGTGCAAACTTGTTATATAGAATATATTTTGAAAAATGGCTATACTTCAGAAGGGAAATTGTACTCATTAACAAAATAATCACTACATTATATATCACTACATTATATATCACTACATTATATATTACTACATTATATATCACTACATTATATATCACTACATTATATATCACTACATTATATATCACTACATTATATATCACTACATTATATATCACTACATTATATATCACTACATTATATATCACTACATTATATATCACTACATTATATATTACTCCACTGTGCCACAACGGCCATGAAAATGGATGATCTTTCAATTGACCCATTGTCAATTTTTACAGTCACTTATCTCTGAGGCGAACCTTCTTTATATCAAAGATGTTTGTAGAAATAAGTTAATGTGTACATAATTGCATGTTATCTAAGTAGGTGTATGCAAAAAAAAATGTTAAACTCTATACATTCTCATTGGTAGAAATTTAAAGTTACTTTTTTTGTAAATTTTGAGTTTTTCTAATACAACAAAGTCAAAGAACATCACAATTTCTTTCATACCCTCTCAGCAACTGAAACTGCAGAAATTCTTCTTGGCTGTGTACAATATATCCTGGCTGGTTGTTTGTTCTCTTGACAATAGTCCAACAGTAGCTGTGGGAGTTGAGTGGTCTTGCCGCAGCCGGTGGCACCAGCTACTATTATAACCTACAAGTTTATTTAAATAACTTATAAATGTTTCACATGGTCAATCTTTATATTGTATGTTACTTGATTTAATATTTTAAAAATCACGGAGCAAGGTGTCTTGACAATAGGTTTTCTTGTCCTTCTACAATGTTTTGTTATTAAAAACAAAAATGACAAATATTTTATTACTGACTCACTTGGTTATGTATTACAGCATCAATAAGATCTTGTCTTTGCTCATAAACTGGTAGCTTTTCCCTAAACTTTACTAAATCAGAGTTGTAAGTTGTATTTGGTATCTGAAAATAAATTGATATAAAAAAACATATAAGTGCAAAGTATTATATAAGTATATAATATGAAGGCAATTGTACAATTATTTCCAATTTGACTACATTGCATATATGTCTGTTTAAATAGAATATTTAAACTAAATACAAAATATAAATAAGAATATATAACTGTCATATGACCCTAATATATTTTTTTTTAGCACATAAAATTTAAATGTAGTGGGATTTGTACCTGCTCCTTTTGGAATCTGTCGCAGTGCCTTAGCGGTTTAAGCGGTATACATTCAATAAAAAGAGCATAACAAAATTCATTTAATGTTATGAATAAATTAACGTTTAAATCTGTTACAGTTATCAGATTGTGGTTTATTGAAGATATTGAAATATGTAAGGTGAAACAAATACCTGTGCTACACCATTATTCAACTGCCCAAGAGACTTATGGCTCAATTGAGGAGATCTCTCCTTTTCTGGGCAACAGCTTAAGTCATCTTTCTCCTTACTACTTATAGGAAATGCATTTAAGAGTTCTGTAATAGTGCATCTCATGTTGGAATCCAATATGAGCTTAGCATCATTTTGGATAATGGTGGAACCAATTCTTTTATATATTGTTATGTAGCGACTCACACCTGAAAAATAGATGCTTTTAATGCTGAAGATGCTTATATGAAATGAAGCTTTCTTATATAGCAAATTTTGATTGAATGATCATTTGATATAAATGCTACAACACAATGATTTTTATTATTTTAATAAAATAACAACATATTGATATGATGATGATTGATATATAATACTTTAAAAAAATGATGTTATATAGCAATGTGATAAATAATTACAAAGGTAATTTTCAAAAATTTGCATTATATTGTGTAATTTTGTTAAATAACATTTGTGAATAAATATATATTAAAGACTTTTTCATATAAAAGGGTAAATATTTATAAATAGTTCATAGAATATTCGTAAACCAAAGTCACGAAAAAACCACAACTAAAATATAAAAGTCAACAAAAATCACTATACCTTTCCCGCGCGATTTAGACTTTAAACCCAGTTTCGCTACTGTTTCATGGATAAATCCTCGTTCTTGAGCGGAGAGGAATGTTGGAAACTTCAATTCAGTTTCATTTTCATCACTTAAGAACTTATCTAGCTGGATTTTCAGGGCTATGCTAACAGATTCCGCTATAGGAAAATGCTTATTGCCTAAGCTACGTCTTCCTTTCTTAGCACTCATATTATATTATGCTAGTAAAAGTAATAAAATTTAAAACTCAAACATTAAAGAATACAAAAATATATATTTTTATTTACTCTACCTAAATGGAGCTAGCTGACATAGACAAGCTATTTGATTTGATAATTTGATATTTGGTATTTACGAACAGATAACGTATTAATGTATAATTTTTTATACTCTGTTCAGTAGATATATATACAAATAAACCTACATTAACAGTAATTCATTAATTATTAAATTACCATTATAAATATAATACAACATCATGAATAAATTTTGAAAAATCTGTAAATAAAATATGTAAAAATGTGTGACAATTCATATATATATATATATATATATATATATATATATATATATATATATATATATATATATATATATATATATATATATATATATATATATATATATATATATATATATATATATATATATATATATATATATATATATATATATATATATATATATATATATATATATATATATATATATATATATATATATATATATATATATATATTTATAAAGTTTTGATATTTTAATAAGTTTTGGAACACTAAACATCGTAATGCAATAATTCACATTTGTTACTGAGATGACATTTGTCATTCTATTTGCGAACTGTCAATGTCAGTAGCTGCACGTGTACTTTAATACTTTTATTTTCTGCGTTATAGTTACGAATGAAATCTTTAATAGAAAAGTAAGAACTTTTTTCACAGAGTTTTCAGTTATTTGTAGTATTTATTTAGAACTTAGTGCTATAAATTTGTATTACTTCATAAATGTAACATTAGTTTGAAAATATAAATATCACAAGATGTCCAAAAAAATAAAAAATTTGGTTGTGGATACAACTGCTTTTATCCGAGCAGCAAATTTATTAGATATTGGAGAAAATATTTACACTGTTCAAGAAGTTGTCGATGAAATTACCAATGATAGGCAACGTCGAAAATTAGTCGTATTACCCTATGAACTAAAAATAAAAGATGTGTTTACTGAGAATGTTAAATTTGTGACAGAATTCTCAAAAAAAACTGGTGACTATATTAGTCTTTCGGCTACTGATATAAAAGTTATGGCTTTAACATATCAGTTAGAAAAAGAACTTGTTGGTACTGACCATTTGAAAACTGAACCTACTATGAGAAAAACAGTAAATGTTACTGGACTACCTGGATACCAGGCACATAAAGAAAAAGAGGACAAGTCTGTTAATCTTAAAAATGATGATAATACCTCTAACATTCATGATAAAGTAGATGTACAAGATGAGGTAGTTGATGAAGAATCACAATTAGCAGAACAAATCGCTGAACAAATAAGAAATATGGACTTGCAAGAAAATAATGTAGTTGATGAATGTATTGTTAAAGTAACAGACAATGATGATGATGACGAGGAAGAAGAAAGTGGTCAAGATAGTCAAAGTGATGATGATTCAGATGGTGGTGAATGGATCACACCAGGAAATGTTTCAGAAAAGAAAAAAGAAATGGAAGATGGAGAATTTGAAGATAAAAATGTTAATGTTGCTTGTATAACATCTGACTTTGCTATGCAAAATGTTTTAAAGCAAATTGGTATAAATGTAACTGCAATTGATGGTAGAGTTATTAGACAACTACGCACATTCATTTTCAGATGCACTACATGTTTTAAAACAACTAGTGTTATGACTAAATTATTTTGTCCTAAATGTGGGCATGCTACACTCAAAAAAGTTTCAGTAAGCATAGACGATGATGGCAATCAGCATATACATATAAATGGTAGAAAACCTTTGACAGCTAGGGGCAAACGCTTCAGTTTACCTACTCCGAAGGGTGGACAACACTTTCAATACCCCATTCTTACTGAAGATCAACATATTCGTAAGAGATTTGCTACAAAAATGGCAAGAAATAAAACTAATGCTTTAGATCCAGATTATATAGCAGGATTCTCACCATTTGTCATGAAAGATGTTAATTCTAAATCTGCTGTTTTAGGTGTAAGAGCTAACACACAAGATGTTAAATATTGGATGAAAAATTACTCAAAAGGAAAGAAAAAGTAAACCAATATAAATTTTATTTATACACAATGTCAAAATATATGTCTATTAAATAAGATATCAGTTTTTTAATATATACAAATTTCAACAAATAGTATGTTAATTGAGAAAATACTCCTTATTTCAATCAAATATTGTACATTATTTTACAAATAACATGAAATATGAAATTTAAAGCTAAAATTTATTACATTTGTATATTAATTTGTACTGGTGAATGAATATAAAAAGCACTTTTGGACTTATTGTATATTTTTTACTCTCATTATAATTAATTATTCTTTAACTTTTCTTCAAAAAAATTAAACACTGATTGAATACACTTGCAGGAAGTCATTTCATGTTTTGGATGACCTGCAAGGAAATTTGTTATTTATAAATAATTCCATACTTGTTACTTTATAATGAGTAAAATATAATATAATACCTGCTGACACTCTAATAATATCAAAGTTAGATGTTTTCATTGGAGTATCTAATGGTGATGTGCTTGAAATCCAATTTTTGGCCACCTTACAAACAATAAAATTTAATGTATTTTCTAATATGCCTTCATTTAGATAGTAAATACCTAAATGTTTATAATTTTTGTTTAAAAAATAAATATTTATAAATTTTGTGTTGACTCACATTTCTTAAATATTTTGAAATTTTAACACCAGAAAATCCATGTACAGAGTCGGTTAAGGCCACTGCTTTTACTTTTTTCTCAAATATTTTTTTCTGTTTATCTGCCAACATTACAGCCAGAACCCCTCCATAGCTGTGTGCCACAATGAGAATATTATTTGCTTTGATATTTGCAATATATTCTTCCCAAACATATTTTGCATGATCCTCAGCACTTCCACTGTTTGTAATTTCTTTGTCACCACGGTAATTGTCATTTGAATTAAAAACTACGATACCATAGCCTTCTTTAAGAGCTTTTTTTATATAAGGTATTTGAGTACCGTTGTCAAGACAATCATTTATTATTAATCTGTAATTTTAAAAATAAAAATATATTTTTCATTTAGAAAAATAAAGGTTAATTTGATAAGAACTTACGATCTAGCCCATTGTCCTGCTCTCACAGCTCCGGATCCATGTATCAAAACTAAAACTGTATCTCTTTTATCATAATCTTCAGATACAAATATAAAAGTTCCATAATCATCAGTGCTTCCTTTAGGAACTGGTAATCTTATTAATTTGACCTCAGTCTCAAGAAGATAATAAATGTGTTCTGTTATGGCTGCTCCCAATACTTCATAATGTGCTTGGCATTCATGATGATCATTGCTTATATTAAATTGAAAAGGTTCTGACCCAGGTTGCCCATTTTCGCCTATTCGTCTTAACTGGCCTTCTATAAAAAATAGTGAATTATAAATCTATTATTATTCAGCATAATGAAGTCATTAATATCAGTAACATTTCATTAATGCTGGCTAGTTACCAGAATTAAACGCATAACCCAAGTCTGCAATAGTTTTGGCCGCTGACATAGTTATAATAGTAGATAAGGAATTTGTTGCGCTATATCGTTGTATATTTCGAATTTGTGCAAGTGACTTTAATGCTAAACGTAACTTATTCATGAAACTTTATGATAAAAATTCTTAACATACAATAAACGAATCGGCGTATAGTAAATCGCTGTTTACATCTTTGTTAGTTGACAGTAACACTTTGAATTTGACAGTTCATATGTTAGTTCGTTCTAAAATTTGTTACTTGAGATTAATACTTATGATCTTTTTCTTTTTTGTTGTTTCCGCATAACGTGACATTGAATTGCAATTACCATAACTAAACAAGTGAACCGAACTGAAATATTCATATAAAACTAAGTATTTACAAATCTGTAAGAAATATATAAATATTCATTAAATTAAACAGTGATAAATGATAACAAGTGATAAAGTTTTACTTAATTATAATAATAAAGTTACTATAACACTAAAATTTAAATCATGTAGATAATAAAAAATACTTTTCTAGGAATGTAATTTATTGATAAAATGGTTATAATGACTACAGAAGATCTCAAACTTTTAAATAAGTAGAAATAAATGTATAGTCACAACATAATGAACACAGCAATCAATATAATTGCAAAATTTTATTCATTATACCAATCTAGAAATAGCAATGTAAATGACATGACTAATAAGAAGAACAATATATAAACTCTTAGCCCCGCATTCCTTTGAATAGCTTGTTTTATTTGTTGATTGGCATCTTTCATTGTTTCTGTGGTACCGACAACTGTGTTAGCAATTCTGTCTATATCCTGTTCTTGTTGTAAGACCTGATAACATAATAATCAAATAATATTAATAAAAATTAAATTGTTTTATTTAAATCAGCTTTCAAAATATACTCATATTTAATTATATATTTATACTAATCAATAGATTTACCTTTTCTGTAAATATTTCCTGTAGTTCGGCAATATGTAAAACTTTGCTTTCTATTTGCCTCACTTCCTCTGTCATACTATTTAATTCATTAAATAATTGTACATTTTCTGATTCGAACATTTGTAACTCCTCAGCACTGAGTTCACCTTCATCAGACATAACAGCTATTTCATTCTCCGTTAAATTCAGTTTTGTTTTCGCCGTATCTACTTCTTCCATACCAACTTCTTTCTCTTCCTTTTCCACTTCTTTTATCTCTGGTTTCTCTTCTATAAACGGATTAGGTATTGTCGATCTAGTGTGCGGTAATTCAAGTCGCGATAGTTTACGAATATCCAATGCATGCTTCACTCGCAAAGCTTTTAATTCACTATGTATTTTAACAACAGCTTTTAAATAAGAGTCTATTAATTCTATTACAGCATCCATGTATTCCCTTGTTTGAAAAGAAACAAAGTGTTTGCGATTATCTTGTTTAAATTCTTTTAGAAGGTGGGAACAAGTATTGATTACCCTTTGGGCCCCAGTATCTATCTGGTCCCTTTCAGCTTCGGACATTTCGTCACCAGTTATATTATTAAAAAAACTTAAATATCTCTCTCTATTCTCCAGGAGAAAGTCGCGAAGTTTTGATATTTGTGATATGATATCTTTTGCTGTTGCCATAAATCCTGTTTTAGGCTTAGTTCGAAGTATTCTTTGTTTATCATCGCTGACAGGGCTTTGTATACCAAAAGCTTTATTTCTAGTTTTTACTGTTTTGATGCAGGCTTTGAATAATGGTGTAATATCCATTTTACTATCGTATAATACTTAATATATTAGAAACAAAAAGAGCAGTTACAAATTGCGCTACGATGTTGTCAACTACGACCTGACAAGTGACAACACAGCTGACTTGACAACATAGTGATACTTGACAGATGACGGTTATTACTATTCATCATCATATATCATCATATTTTTTTCCCATTATTCTGTGGATCTGGCCAAGATCAGGATCAGGGGCCACTCAATGTGTGGATGTGGCCTAGACGAAGGTTCCGCCTCACATATCCTTTTCACTTGCACTAAGTTAATTCATCCTTTATATTGTGTCATTCCTCATAAAGTTCCCCGCCCACTTAATGTTTAATGTTTGTGTAGGCTCGTATGTAAATTTTTATGTAAATATTTTAAATATAATAACATTAAACTGTAAATTAATAAACAAGTTTTTAAAATATTACTTATATTATTCTAAGCCATGTTGTGAATAGACTATAAATATTAATTATTTTATTATAGGTGATGGTTGTATTCTAATTGGATCTCTTTTAAACAAAAAATAATATTATCATTAATATTGTTATCTCTTTTTTACCATACCACCACAAGAAGAACGTGTGCTCTCCATAAAAAGTTACATCGGCGAAGTGATTTGTGCTCAACTGGCACGTTCGCAACGACATAAAAAGAACTAAACTGAACTGAATCAAACTTTCAGCCCACAGCTGCACCTCTCCAAAAGATGACGACAACGATGTTATTTGTACAGTGAAATTGAAGTTTAAATAATGGGACTAAACAACATATTTTATTTTAAATATATTGATAAGATTTATATTGGAAAGCCGGGAAAGGAGTGAACTTTTTTTTAATACCAGAAACAAATACATTGTAATAATAGTTCCAGATTAATCCTCATAATTTTTGTTGTCTGTGTAGTATTTTAATTTTTCTTCTACCGTCATACGATTTGACTTTTATCTAAACGACATTTTTTTTCTTCTATTGACAAACAAAGATATACGCAGTAGCTTCATTTTGTTTCTTACAAGAATATTTTAGATTTTTCGAAATTTTATAAAACATCTTAATTGCATATAAAAAGAAGTAGTTCAATTTAAATTGGACTCTAAGAAACATGGCTACGGCGGATAGTGCTCGTCATAACAAACATTCAATTCCTATTGACATTCTTGACGATTTATGCAGGTATATATTAAAATATTTTAATAATTTTTGTTTTACTCGTAATATAAGAAAAAAAATATTATCTAGATGGTGTAAGAATATTTTCAAATAAGAATAACTTATTAGCTATTCCTAATTAGGTTATTATGAACCTTAATATTGAAAGCTTAACACATTTTATAAGTGTGGGTAATTAATATTGAGACATTTTACAGCCGATTCATCATTAACCTGCCACCTGAAGATAGGGGTAATCTTGTCCGAATCTGTTTTCAAATTGAGTTGGCACATTGGTTTTATCTGGATTATTATTGCACTGATGAAAGTGCAAGGCTTAATCCTTGTGGTATAAGGGAGTTTGCAGCACATATATTTCAGGTAAATTAAAAAAAAATAATAAAAAGTAATTACATATTTGTTCTTTTAGTGTATTTTACTCTCTCCAGTACAGTAAGTATACTCTATGGAAACATTGAAGCAACTGCTCATTTTATTATTATACAGAGTGACCATAACAAGAGAGGAACAAAATACAATATTTGATTATTATCAATCCTAGATTATAATAAGTATCAAGTATAAAATTTACAAATTCAACAAAAAAATACTTGCACTGAAATGTATATATTCTTTTGTACCTATAGGCACTAGTTATATAGATGTAACATTTGAAAATTGTGAGCAAATTATAATAATGTATAGATAATTTATTTACAAACAATAATTTACAAGTGCAAGGTAATCTAAATATCGAATCTAATATTGCATTATAAAGAACAATTCCTTAATATTTTCTATATATATGATATACTTATTAGGATAATAAAACAACAAGACAGCAGTACAGCTGTAGATTTTCCAATTAGAAAATACTATTACCTAAATATGGCATATTGTTAATGATTTAGAAAGTTTGTCATTAAATTAAATGATACAACATAAAGTGTAGTGCATGCACTCTATTTAAAAGAGTGGGTCTGTTTTTTTCAATGTAAACATAATAAATTACATAAATTAGACAAAGCACTAATTGTAAGTTATATCAATTAACAGATACTTAAGAAATATAACTAAGCATTCCTCTTATAATGAGAATATTAATATGATCTATCCATATATTTACAGCATGTCCCTCAACTACGAGAACATATAAAGAATCTAGATGAAGTGCTAGACAACTGGAGGGAGTACAAACAAACTGTACCTACATATGGAGCTATCCTCTTAGATACTGATTTAACCCATGTATTACTGGTACAGTCATATTGGACGAAGGCATCGTGGGGTTTTCCAAAAGGGAAAGTGAATGAGGACGAAGAGCCTTGGAAGTGTGCTGCTAGAGAGGTAACTTAACTTTGATGCTTATATTTCAATATCTTTTTTTTCTATGTTTGCTTTGTTTTTCAATGCTAATATAGTACATGTGTATTTTTGTAGGTTTTAGAGGAGACTGGTTTTGATATAAGTAATCTAATAAATAAACAAGAGTATATTGAAGCTATGATACACGATCAAATTGTCCGTCTGTATATAATAGGTAATATATCACGTGATACCAAATTCCAGCCGAGAACTAGGAACGAAATTAAAGCTTGTGAATGGTTTCCAATAGCTGACTTACCAGCAAATAGAAAGGACATGACGCCGAAGGTCAAAATGGGGGTCAGTCCTAATGCGTTTTTCATGGTGCTGCCATTCGTCAAGCGCATGAGGCGATGGGTGGCAGAGCGCAATCAAAAAGTGTTCAGACGTACAAGACACAAGTCTATGGGAGACATTGAATCCAATAAATCTAAGAAGACTATATCTCAAGGTCTGCAAAATGAAATACAAGAATTCCAACAGACGTCAACTACTCACGTATATAATAATAATGCTAACGTAAATCATTCAAATACAAAAGTCAGTGGGAGTGGCAACACTAGTAAAAGAGCGGGAAAAATGGCGAAACGTCAATTGTTTACGCCGCAAAATATTCATACAAACAATTTCTCACCAGTCCAAAAAGATTCAGGCCCAAATGATAATGAAGATAGATATCTTAACTTTGTGGCGCCTTCTTGGGCCAACTTTAAATTTGATAGGCGCGCCATCATGGAGTCTTCGACCTGAAATGAAGTATTAAAATAAGGCTGATCTCAGTTTCTAAAGCAATATTCTTTATACATTAAATTTTTCTTGACATTGTGTATTGTTTTATTGGAATATTATTAAAATACCTACAAGCTTTTAAAATCCATATAACTTTCCTACGTTAACTTAATTATAAACGGATTTCTTTAGAAAAGTTGATAATTAATAATAATAACTAGAAATATCTTATTCTTTAACAATTTGTATTAGTTGCCTGTAAATTAGCGTAAGTCGTAAATCATATCGTATGGTATGCCTACCATACTAAATGCCGTGAGGTTAGACAACCTAGTTTTCGCCTCCTCCGCTGGAATTCGTAACGTTGAATTTTGCACAGCGGCTCTAACCGCTATGCTTTATCTTATCATGAGAAGGAAAATTAAATTAGTTCATTCCTGATGAGTTGAGATCGTACCCGCAACCATCCCGTAAGTCCTTAAATTTATGTCTTATTATATGTGTATTTATGTCTCGACTACAATATAACGCAAAAATAACCAATATAATTTTAAAACTGCAACAATTATTGAGAAAAATTTTAACCTGCACCCATAATATATTTTTAGTAAGTCTAGTATAGTAAGATAGTGCGGGTCGAAAATAAAACTTCGTAATATTCCAATATACAATAGTTTATTAAAATCAATATCTATACATTTATACAAAACTGAAAAAAATATCACATCCAACTATAAGCCTAGCGAGCAACACCTTTTGTCTAATAATAAATAAATAAATTTTAAAAAACAATACAAACCAACTATTATTCTAAGCAAAATTCATCTAAGTGGTCTTCAATTTTTTTTATTATAAATTCGACTCGACGTTGTGGTAAGAAAAGCAATATAAAACGAAATTGTTAAACAAATAACTTTTTTTAGTAACATGCAATAATTTATTTGTATTTTATTTTTAGATAAATAAAATTTTATAGAATACTGATTTCAAATCATTTAATATCACAATTCTCTTACATGTCGTAGATAAAATATTTGTATACATCTTTAATTGTCAGAGTTTTTTTTAGGCTTTTTATATAAAGAATAAAAAAACATAAAGAAAATCAGATTAAGAAAAGTGAACGTACAAATAACAAAATGGTTTAGGAATGATACGTATAATATAATATTTAATTAGCAAAATAAATAATAAATGTAAATATAAACATATTTTCTAAAATATACACACAATATAATTACCGATTATTTAGGTATGTAACTCTTGTATTGATATAGAATATTAGCTAAATTAATATGTAAGTAGAAAGAAAAATAATACAATAGATTATTAGGCTATAAAAGTGGATTTACTGGTATCCTATATATATTATTTTATTATCTGCGTCAGTGATCCAATGATTTCTAGAATTTTAATAATCTGTTTAATATGTTATCTATACTGTCAATAAAACCACTTTTTAAACAATAAATTGTACAATTTTTGTTATATATAAAAAGCTAGAAAAAAAATATATACCTATTTTTAAAGCCAAAAGTATATACTTGATGATTTTTGTTATTATAAGTGTCAGTAACGCAAATTTTAATTTGAATATATGCAAGACATATCTATATGTTTTCCACATTTAATTATTAGTTATAATAAAATATTATTTAACTTTCTTTAGATGCATGTAAATAATTATCTTAAAATAATAATAATTTACTGGAAATATTCTACATACAAATAAGATCTATAGAAATGATTCATTAAGAAAAGAAAAAGTAATAAGCGGAAGAAGAAGTTATACAAAAGCCATACAGAGTCTATGAAATTAAATTTATCTAATAGTTACATAATGAAAATATCTAAAACTACATATGTTTTTACAAAATTTTCTGTTCTTAATAAAATTGAAAATAAACAAAAATTATTATTAGAAACATTGTATAAGATTTTATTTCATAGTCATATTCAAACTGAAATAAAAAATAGGAACATGGTAACTAAATCAATATATATATATATATATATATATATATATATATATATATATATATATATATATATATATATATATATATATATATATATATATATATATATATATATATATATATATATAACCAAGTCAAAATGTCTGTAGCTTTTAATTTTTTTGAAAAAGACGACAAAATGTCTTTGTTTCAATAAGATCATTTTCATATTTACCATCATATAAATATATCAGTTTAATCTTCATTAGTGAACCTAGTTCTATGATTACGGTGTTTATACCGCCTTACCAAGACGAAGGCAATGCCCGACACAGCGAGGAGAATGGGGACACCTAGACCTATAGAAATTATCATGACGACGAAAAATGAAAAACTTTCTATCGGTGGTGTTCCGTAACCTATTGCGAATGACCTGAAAAAATTATAAATAAATATAATTATATAATAATAAATTAAATTAAACAATACGTGTATATATATATATATATATATATATATATATATATATATATATATATATATATATATATATATATATATATATAGCAGAGGAGGTAGAGAGATCCTAGTTAGTGAATTTAAATTTAATATTAATAATTAATTACACCTAATGTTTAAGTATCTCACATAATAAAAATATTGTATTCAATCAATTACTTTGTACTTAATAAAATTATGATTTAAAGTTTTATCAGCTGAGACTTTCTTTACAAGACCGTATAATGGCAACTGCTTTGATTTGTTGCATATTTAACAACTACAGATAAAAAATATATTTAAATAACCAAAAGTAAAGTGTCTCATATTGTTATACACATATAATTTCAATTTTACTTTTCAGATTTTTTTCTCATATACAGTAATATAGGTTCAAAACGGAGTGTTTTAGCACCAGATTCTCTCCTAGGCGGAGAGACCTACCATATACAGAAAATATATGTAAAAAAAAATATATTTAATACTTACCAATCTGTATAATTATGTTGCTTATAGAAGCCATCGCCGGCGTCCCCGAAAGAGACGAACATATCTTGTATCAACAGCTCAGACACATCATAGTCGTCGTAGAATAGTTTTAATGTACTGTGTTTGGCGAGCGTAGTTCTGAAACACATAATTATTTATATATTTCTAAGTAAGGAAATCTTATGTGTGTGTATATATATATATATATATATATATATATATATATATATATATATATATATATATATATATATATATATATATATATATATATATATATATATATATATATATATATTTTAAAATTATAACTAAAATTAGACATATTACTAACTATATTAATTGAGGCCGTCATGGCGCAGTGTCACAGCATCGTGACTGTAATCTCGACACTTGTGCGTTCGATTCCTATATGAATAGGAGATACGTTATTTCATTCATTTTATGGCTCTATCAACTATGAACAAAGTACGGCAACTTCAACACGCGTACATTAAGCGGGAAAGGGGAACGGAGGGTCTCGGAGGACAACTCTTACAAATAATTGGACTTTTAAGTATAGAAATTATTATACAGTCATGTAAGTCTAGTTTAGACATCATCAAAGAGAAAAATAGTATTAAAAATACATGTTAAAATTTGTAACAAAAAGTACTTTATCTTTCTCACATCAGTTAAACAATAAAAGGTAAAAGTTTTGTTAGCACAAGTAATATTTTGTATTATTTGGTCAATCTGTGTTACACCGACGTGGCGTGACGTCATTGAAACGTACCAGACTTTATGAAGCTTAGTACATTGTCGCTATACATTAGGTCAAATGTCAATAAACAATATTGTAATATATTTTAATATCCAGCTCAATTCTAGTACAAAATTTATGAACAGAAATTATATTCATCTAAAATAAATCAATCAAAAATATTAGCGTATTTTAATCCTTCCTCCAAACTAGTATGTAACTAACATTCGACCCATTGAATGTAACGCAACGTCTTATTTTTTAATAATTTTTAATAATAGTGTAATATTCTCGTCCTGTTTCGGTTATTAATGCTGCTAGATAAAAAAAACTCACCTATTAAAATCAGATACTCGTGCTACAGTAGAGCTGGCAACACTACGTCCGGGTTGCGTGTAACCGACTGGTCTGAACTGAAGGTAGCCGCCTTCGTCGTCATTATAGAGTGATGGCGTTTTGATCTCTATTATCTATGAAATAAGGGATTCAGGTTTTAGTTATTGGTTTATGCAAAAAATACCATTACAGCGTATTTAAGAACTTAATTTTATAAACTATGAGTCTATTGTAAGTTCTACATCAATTTAGAGAAAATGCTTACACTATAACCTATATCGCTTAGGCAAATGGCCCAGTTAAGTAAAAACAAAACAAGCCGATATATTTGATCATAATAGTGAAGCCTTTGATTGGGAATAAACATAAATAGCAGTTATACATTTTTTTTTATCAATTTTCATACAACTCCTATCAACTTATTTCTAGAATGTAATTCAAATGCGACAATTGTAGATATATAGCATTTCTAATTTGGTCAGACATGGAGGAGCTCAGACAGTGGAGGTGAGCGTCAATGTAAATATCAATTGGGGGTCCCATAAATCTACATTTGGGTCCCAGGCACTGCTCCAAGGTTCCTTCCCAAAAACAAGACGGGCTCAGCACTCGGATGATGACTCCATAGAATACAAAGTAGTTTCGTCTCGATTTCTCTCCACTCTACATGCAAATCGAATCCTTTGACCCCGAGCTTACTTATGACTAATTTATATAAAAATATATATGTAAACTCACCTCAAAAACCCCAGGCGTGTGTTCATCGTCTAAGCTTTTTCTCATAGTGTAATGCATAGTTTCGGTCACATCGTCGGTACTAACTAGCAGCAAGTGCACGGCGTATCTAGACGCATTGTATTCCTTAGAAGTAGTTAAATTAACAAGGCTTATATCAAAGAGGGTTGAGTTGGCCGTGTGGATGAGATGCGGCAGATCTACTGCGTAGTCTTTAAACGGTATTAGGTCCAGCTGTAAGAAATATATAAACTTGTATAGGAATATGGAAAGGGAGGATGGGGAGCTACGTTACATGGTTGTTATACTTGGTTACTTATATATTGGTTAATGAACTCAACTTCTATTTTAAGCATAGATATAATGTAATTTCTTAAAGTGAAGCAACCTATAAGACCTACATTGAGGCACGTTTGATTGTTTCTATATTCAAATAACATACGTAACCAATTTATATCACATCGAACTTCTATTTAAATAAAATTGTGAATTGAACTATAGACACTACGATCTCCGTTTTCCGCCTGAATTTGAGACATTGCGTGAAGAGCGGCGGAAATTAATACCTTATTAATATTAGAGCGGGGAAGAAGAAGTTTTCCATCTTGTTTACAAACGTACTTTTTCACTGCGCCACGTAAACAGGAGAATTAATTATGAGACTAAAGTATAGAGCGTATTAATTTGACACTACATCTCTTATCTATACAACGATTTACAAGCTGACCGAAAATAAACAAACATAACAATATATTAATTATGTGCAATAAAAATATAGATAAGCAACGTCAATTAGTGCTCAATACAATTATTGTAATAATGCTAATGAGCTTCATACAGATAATTAATTACAACATTACAGATTATTGAAAGGAATTCAGTACATTTCTTGTTCTTTAAATGGATTTAATTTGAATAGTGATAATTTTTCAGGTTTATCCCAAAAATAGTGATGCATACTGTTGGGACACCTTTATCAACCGTTTTTCGCCTGAATTCAAAACATCGGGTAGAACCCATTGCCGCGCTTTATCGTGTCAACATATAGGAATCATAACAATAATTTAATATAATAATTTAAATAATAATAATAATTTATATCCACTAAGCATGTATTTGACGATGTAATTCTCTGCTTTAATGTATAAAAAACAATTTAATAAAATTGTACACTGAAACGCAAACTACCAACATATGACGATTGTGCATTTAATTAGACATTTAGTAGAAGTTCACCTTGGCTTTAATGGCGTAACGCTATTTGTTGCATTCTTAATACAAAATAATGGAAATTACAGCGCAAAATTATACATAACATATTATATTTGAATCTAATTTTCCCTACGTCATTTCTCAATTATAGATTATTATTTAACAATACTCAGAAATTAATGTTAATAGGGCTCTTTAATCCTTAGTCCATGGTTAATGTTACTTTTTTTTTTCGTTACGTTAAATGTTTTATTGTATACGGTATAGGCACATACAATATATTTATTGTGTACGTTACACAATAATAGTAATAATTTGTATAACACAAATGTGTAAAAGCGACTGTATCTAATAAAGTTAAGGAACTATAAAACGAGGACATGCTTAAAATAAATATACAAAAATTAAAAAAAAAAAGAGGAAAACAGATTATTGCGTTACGAAGCTATCATCACCTACTGAGAACTATTGTAACTTGTAAGTCCACTTAGATTTTTTTTTTCGACGACAATATTGAATGACCGTGAATTTCTATGCCATGGGTTATCAAATTTCAATTTCGAATTTGGAATGTTGGAACATTTGTATTTATAGTTCAATTAATTATAATATCACGTTCTACTCAGTATCTAGATACTTCTGGAACTTATTATCCATACTAATGTCGAACCTTATTTACATAAAATATAGCTGTAAAATTTTGTTTATATAATTAACACTTTCGCTCTT
Organism: Dione juno; assembly: GCA_037127375.1. Classification (NCBI taxonomy): domain Eukaryota; kingdom Metazoa; phylum Arthropoda; class Insecta; order Lepidoptera; family Nymphalidae; genus Dione; species Dione juno. The sequence goes on from JAXRJS010000069.1 coordinate 488,198, forward strand.
GCGCCATACCGTCCTATATACGCTCTCTAACGCGTTTTATTTACCTACGTCTTGTTATGTCATAGACTAGTGATGTAATCAACTAGAGATTTTATTGTAACCTCTCTTGATGTATTAATATGACATTACCGTTTAACGACTGCGAGCGATATTTATTGGTTCAAATCCTAATTGGGGAACGTTTTAATTTGTAATATATTTATAATACGTCGTGGTGAAATAGACAGCGTCTGACGATAAACACGAAACTAGGTTTGATGCCCACTCAGGGAAATGATAGACAAAGCGCGGCGTTGACTTCCGTCATTTAAGCCTGATATATGGTAAATTTGAAGCCATTAATTCCCACTTGAGGAGTTGAGCTCCGCCACTCAACACGCAATGCCTCGATAGGCGGAAAGTAGAGAACGGAGTATCATAACAGTACGGTTTCTTCTGCTTACCCTGCTATGTGCGGAATACAGCGTGAAATTTAATATAGATACTTAAATTATTTCGGTGCAAATAGACAAAAGGCGGCGTTAAATTGCGCCATTACGATCGAAAGTGGAAAACGAAGCGGCGTTTTGTCAACTGCTATACTATGTGATAGGTGGAAACAAACTCAAGGAGACATTCAGCCTTACACCTTGAATAAAATTGTATAAAATTGATATAAGAAAAAATAAGTATTTTTGATTTTGGTTTGGTTTTACACAAAATTTTAAATTGTATATAAACATACATATATATTATTTGAAACTTTACTTTATATATGTTATAAAGATTATCTTACCTTAATATTAACAACACCATGTCTCCCATGTCTATTTTCATCTACTATTCCATAAACATGCACCATAGCTTCTTTGTCAGTCAATTTGCTTTCATTTAGATGCCACACCATACTGTTAAGTCTGATTTCCTTTTGGGGAAACTTTGGTTCTATATGACCATTGTCATTTAAGTCATCATATTCATAAAGCTTGAATAAAAAAGGTTTTAAAGTTACCTTCAATATGTGGGATACGGTGTGAAAGTGGGACAAAATATAAAAATATATACACATTTCAATTACACTGGAATGGCCTGGCTTAACTGATATTTGCATATTGGAATGTAAGCTGAGATTTTCTTAAAAAATTTTAGATTGAATAACAATAAAAAAATTGCATCATTTTACTATACTTTACTATACTTTGTTTTACTATTTACACTAAGCATTTATTTACAAATATTTCGAGTGCGGTTTCTTAATTAGATTTGCATTTAGGGTTTATTTTAATTAGCATTAAATTTCTTAAGAAAGAATACTTTAAAGTCAGTTACTAGCCGCTATTGATTATTATATAATTAGACGACAAAGTAGAACAGTAGAGCTTCACTATAATTTAGTTTAAGTGTGAACTGGGTTAAAGATGGAATCTTATTAAAGAAATTTAATTAAACAGCATAATACAATGTTGATAATTGTTTACTGTATAAGCTGATTGAAATAGGTATATAAATTTACAACCAAGCTATTTTGAAATGAAATCATATAATATTACAACAATTTTGATGTTATAGCAATATGACACAATTGTGAAATATACTTTGTTATATTTTTATATCTATCAAATCAAATGAACTTTTATATTGAATAATAATAATAATATTAATCAAATAAATTTTTCATCATGTCTGTCTGTATATGATAAAAAATTATTATTCCATTACACATATTTGTCTAGTGTTTTACACTAATTTCTCATAATTGCTTAGAATAAATATTTGATATAGTACTATATATAACAATTAATATCATGTAATCAATATATTTAATGTGGGATGAATAATGTAGGCCAGTTGTCTGTGAATCATAGACCACATTGTTACTTAATTATAAATATAAAACAGTTTTGTTGGATTTGTTAATTTATCTTGAAATTAATAAATTATTTTTAGTTTCATATCTTCAGTACATATTAACTTCAGTTTCAACAAAGAAAATATTACATGTCGAATAAAATACTTTTACAATTTCTTTGAAATAATATGATATTTTGTTTCACTTACTTTATCAATAGCAGTCGCAAAACTGTACATGGGTTTTTCTGATACAGATATTGACTTTGGCAACATTCTGTCCCAAGTTATATTTAATGTTGAATTTAAGCTTCCTATAGCAAATATGACAGTGGGTGTGTGCCTGGTAAAGTCCCATATTTGGTGAATCACATCTGATTTCCCATCACATTTAACATAAACTAAGGTTGTTTCTTTAGTACAGCTCTGGCATCCAGGATTTAGTCTTGATGTTATCTAGAAGGGACAAAATATTTACAATCTGTTGATTATTACACAAGCTTGTGCCATTTAACTTGTAATAAAACTTTTAATATCAACAAATTTACCTACCTTATTTTTAATTTGACATAATGTTAAGATAAAACATGTTAACTATTGAATTTAACTGATTATTTCTAATTAATATAAAATTAAATCAAAAAGAACAAAGAGATAAAAATTAGGGGGTGGTCTGACAGCAAAAACAACTCACGAACAAAAGGATTACTCACTTTTCTATCTTGTCCATATGCGGAGGAGAGAGCCACAACAATCAATAAAGTCTGGAGATGCATTTTTATCGAGCATGTAAACTAATTAGGTAAAAACATTCACTTCGATTAAAAGGGTCGAGTTCACGATACAATAAACATGTTAACACAATGCGATAACTACTTCAGCACGTGCGGAAGCTTGAGTGAATATAAAGGAATATGATAACGCCTATTATTAATTACTTATATTATTATATTTATTTTGCATGTTTTGTAAAGCACTATCCCACAATAAAACGTAACGCGAAGTGACAATTGAGTTGACAGTGGAGTCATTTATATAATACAACCCTTTTAAAAAGCACCTAGGAAGTAAAAATTTGTACGCGTAAAATGACATTTCCGTGTGTTTTACATTGGTCAGGTTATAGTAGGCTTCGTTCTGTAATTCATTGAATTATTTTATAAGTATACTGAAATATATTCATTTCATTATTAGTAAATAATAAATTTACTATAAAAAATCTAATAATTAAATGAAAAAATTATTTAAACAAAACGTATCAAATCTATTTATGTATGTGCTTAGTGTGGATTTTTTTTTTGAAAGTGTTAACTTTAAAAATCATCAAAATATGTAAACATTTGTTATTTATTAACTGGGTACTTAATAATTTAGGATAATTTAAATAAAATAGCTAAGATAATAAGATATAATTATGTAGGGAAATAAATATAAGACAATTAACGAAATACGTCATTTATTAAGTGTTTGTCGTTTCCGGTTCAGCATTTATTTTCTTTCGCGATTCTTTTTCATTTGATTGCGAGTTATTTCGTTTTTTCGTATTTCTGTTTTGATTACGAATAGCCTTGGACATTTTATCATCGCCGACACTGAAAATAAAGTAAAAAATACTATGCCTTTTGATTTTAAGCAAATAAAATAGACTTGAACATGGTAGTAATTGAATATATATATATATATATATATATATATATATATATATATATATATATATATATATATATATATATATATATATATATATATACATTTTCCTTTCAGAATATTTTAGTACAAAATAAAATTAAATATTCCTTAAAATACATATTGTTCTTAAAGCAGCTAGCTGTCAAATATATTTTAAAGACAAACTGATACAATAGTTTTAGTAAAAATATAGCAATAACAACAAAGCAACAAAAGAACATGTTTAAAAAGATTTAATATATTGTTTCAAATTCAATTCCAGTATAAAATATTCTTTAATATATAATTACCTGCGGTTTTATAAATAAGAAATACAATAAACTTATTGGGGCCGTTGTCACGCAGCGGCGTGTAAACAGGTTATGGATTCGATTTCCACCCGGGGGAATGAATTATTTTCATATTTCTCGCTCTAGTAGTTACTTTTTTCTAGTTAGAAAAAAAGAAAAAAGCGCGGCGTTGCGTTCAGCAACTTAACACGCAATGTCTCGAAAAGTGATGCGCAGGGAAAGGAGTGTCGTACCACTATGTTCTCTACATACAGCGTGAAAACGAAAAAAAACCGCAACAACTTACTTCACAGCAGACTTACAGCCCGGTCCCCAATGCGGAGTTGGGTTGAACTGGAATCTCAATTGTCTATTCTGCCGACTCAATGGATTTGCAAACGCATGGACATTGAAGCTTATGTCATACGTTATTTCTTTAGACAATATAGCTTTGGCGACTAAATCGAATTCAATTCTAAAAGAGAAATTATATATTTTTTTTCATTATAATTTGTCCATTCTAGAATAAAATTTAAATTTTTGTTATAATTTATTTACAGATAGGTGAGTCAGTGGATGTACAGTAAGATAGCGACTGACTGACCTTCAAACACAATGGTTGTGAGGTCGATGCTTACCGCAAGTATGATTATATTTGAATTACCTTCATTTTCCTCTTTGATAGACAAGCAGATTCAAAAATGATAATATTTTGAAAATGATACAAAAAATGTGTAATTGAATTCCAAATAATTCAATTTCTTTTTTTTATGTTTAATGGCCTGATTTTGTGATTACAGTCGCAAAATATTCTGCCAAATAATATTCATAATGTTCTTACTTAGCATGTTTAACAGGATACATTTTTTCCCAACTCCGTATAATGTCCCACACTAACCGAGGTGGAGCATTTGTTTTAACTGACATTTTGGCAGCATGAGAGTATGAGACATCATAGCCAGCGTTTAAAATTGCTGATCTGTCATACAAATTATAAATATATACAATAAAACAAATGTATTAACAATGCATTAGTAAAGATTGTATGTCAATTTATATTTTTTTGATTATAATTTAAACTTAAGCTGTTAATTAATTGTTAATAAGTGCAAGTGCTGTTTTCTTTTTACACGAAAAACACATTAAAAATCATAATTTTTTTACCATATCAACATTATAGAAATAATACTTAAAAAAAATCTCAAGCGAATTAAAAGAGTGTCTCAAACATTATAATCTTTGTCTACACTGTATATGTATGAAATTAAAAAAATAACATCTCACCTCATGACCAACATAGGCATAGTTTGCAAATGTACTCGTCCAGACATTTTATCTAAAGCAAAATACAACGGTGCGTCTTGCACTTCTTCATTGATGACGGAGAGTACGCCTTTAATTCTTTTCGCTGTGCCGTACAGATGGGCATTCCGATTGATATACAATATGACATTGTCTACAAATTCTGTATTGTGTATTGGTGCTGACCAGATTGGACCTCCTAGCTGGAAAATATAAATTTATACATATTTTAACTAGTATATATAATTAACTAGAGTTCCCCACGCGACTTCGCCCGAGTAAATTGCAAGTTTTGCTATTTAATTATAAATAGTGTGTAAGTTAAATATGAATAATTATAACATTAGGTGAAAATAATTAGGTAAGGTAAGTATAGTAGAAAATATAATTAAATCATAATTATATTTAAAAATTATAATATATGCTCTACATATTTTTCTTTAGCATTTTGTTCGCTAATAATAATTATTAAATAACTCACATGATATTTCTGATCACAATTATCACAGCGTTGTCCCACTAGCGGTCCTAAAGGTAGAAATGTCTTCACTCGTGCTGGATTACTTTCAGTCGGATTAGGCTTATATCCACCCAATGGTTGCAGCGTGATGTTGTCGCAGCCCACACAGTGGTATACCATTGATAATTTACTGCAAAAAGAAATAAAATTAAAATATAATAAGATTTTTCCACCTTCTGAGGTATTGCATATTGAGTGGTGGATATTAAAGCTGTGCTGTCTTGTTACCAGAGCGATGAAATTAAATAAGTACACTTTAAAGGCTGGCTAGTTACCTGTAGTACCTCTGGTTTTACATAGGGTTGTGGGCGTTGATGATCACTTATCATCAGGTGACCCAAAAACTCATTTGCCCTTTCTTTCCCATAAAAAAATATCCCAGAGTGGTAATCAAATTCACACTTGAAAAAAAATCTAATAATTTTAAAATATTTGGGTATCAAGCTATTTTTACCTTATTGTCTTGTTACAGTGTACAGCGCCTGAATAAACTTTTACAAACACTCTTGTATAGAAATCTGCAGATAAACTTATTAGAGGTACAATGTACCTGTTGTATCTGTTTGCATGCGATTCTATGCACTGTAGTAATATCCTCAGTGCCTGTAACTGACAAAAAAAGCTTCAGGATTATTGCATATTCCTTTTTTTATCTTGCATTATGTACATAAATACCAAAACAAATGATGCACAATGAAAAAATATTGAGTAAAATAATTTAAATATTAATCTTATTAAGCATATATATTATAAATAATTACCATTTCATGGCAACATTTAGTTTTCAAACTAATGGAGCCATATTTGCTATAACATGTCTCTGGTGCATTGCCTGCTAGAACGGCCATATCAGTAGCAGTTACAAGTAACAGGCCACCATCTTGCACACTTTGCACTGCCGCATCAAGAAATATTGATGGAGAGCCATAAGGATCAAGATCTATGGCTGCGAACCTCTTTGATGGGTGTTTATGTTTGTACATTAGAAGACTAAAAGGAATGTGTTATTTTATATATATGTTATTATATAATTTGATATTATATATATTAATATTTTAATATAAATTATACATTTTAATAGATTTTAAAGTTATTATATTTAAACTACTAATTAACAAAGACATTACTTTTGTATATATTGAAATAAAACATACATATTCAAATAATTCAACATGTACCATAAAATATTTTTAATCCTTTATTCAATTATATATATATTGGTATAACAGTTATAATTCTTCAATCAAACATTTAATTTATAAACTATAGTAACATGTGATTGAATAAAATTAATCTATCATTTGTTATCATATATTTTTAATTTTCTTATTTATTATTGTGGCAATGTTGTCAGTTTTTTTACATATGTACTCTCATTCAAGGTTTCAAACAGTGTGTACCTCTGAATATGTTGTAAAACTAGTATGTAAAACAATGCTCTGGAAATACTTGAACAGAACAGAACAGTTTCTTTGAACTCGAAAAATGAGTAACCATGAAAACAGTTGAGGTGTTGTCATCCATGCTAATATTATGCATTTTATCAAACAGGCAAAATTAATTGCATACCTAGTTTTTACATATAATATCATTTCTTACCAAGCATCATCAAGACTTGTTTCAATAATAGAATCCACACCATTATAAACAATATTGGATTTTATAGTTTTAACCGCATCTTCAGACAAATCATTAGCAATTATTTTGGTAGCATTTGGAACTTCTTTTGCATATCGAATGCTCCTCAGGCCTGTTGCTGATAAGGCTTCTAGAATGGTAAAAGGAATCTGGACCTTAAAGTATAAATGAAAACGTTAGACTAAACCATTATATGAATGTTGTTTATAATAAAGAAAAAAACAATTTTTAACAGACCCCAGGATTTTCATTATCTCCTTCTCTATCTTCTATTATTTCATTACTAGATATTTTTTTTATATTCTTAAGCGCTTTTGCAAGCTTTTCAGCTTTATAATCTTCTGTAAATACATTCAATACAGCAATGCTTAGATCTCTGTTAAATTCTTGTACAGGGTTATAGAAAACTTTTTCTGATGCTAAACGTATCTCTGCTTGTCCTTCAATAATGGATTTTATATTAGAATTCATTGCTGATAAGTTCATTTTCACTATTTTCTAAAAAAATATTAGTGTATTTTTACTTATAATTTAAAACAATACTACAACATACAAAAGTATGGTAACTTATGTCAAAGTTTTATTATAACCGAAGGGAGATTTCTTCTTAATATATTTAGGTACTTCATTAATTATGTATTTAAGTAGATAAGGCAATTAGCTAAAGGTTATTATGTATTCCACATTGTATTCAATAACACACAGATTATCTGTCTAATCTATGGTACACATGTCAGACTGTTCGTTCTAACGTGTCAGTGTCAATTTTGAGTTTGAGTTTCGACATACAAGTAACAACTTTCTGTTTTAGACTGTGGTTTTAGCTTTGGATAGATAATTATTACTCTGTATTCTTATCACTATGTCAAAATAATATGTATGTAGTTTGACAAGCAATTTGAACTTTGAAGAATCTGGAAAAATAACCTTTTTATTATATTATTAATAAAATATATATGACAAGTATTGTATATTATTTACGTTTTAAGCTGCAAAGTGAAAGATGCACACAGTGAGTGCAGTAGTAAGAAATACTGTGCTTTTCAATCCAGCGTTGAGGCCATCGTCACAAATAAGTAGAAATGTAACAAAAATTGCATCATATTTACATCGTAGACCGGTTAAACAGAAGTTAATAAGTCAATTTAATATTAACGGATTAAAAGAAGGCAGAATATGTAGTTATAATAGCGATTTTCTACTATCAAACCAGGTAAGTAACTATAATACTTGGTTCATTGGTAAAAAAACTATTTTATTTCTATCTTTAGTGTTGAAGTCTATAATAAATCTTGTCTAACAATGAATGAAATTCATGTTAAACTTTGTCACATTATTTTAATTGTTAAAAAAACATATTTTAATTTACGATTAAATCGGTATAGATTTTGTGCAGTCGTCAATATTCGACTGGTAATAAAAATGACCCTGAAGAAGAGCAACCGGTAGTTGAAGTAAAAGATGAGACGCCAATATTTTCAAGTCAATTACCAGCCACAGTTGCTGTACCAGAAGTTTGGCCTCAAGTACCTGTAATAGCAATTAATAGGAATCCAGTGTTTCCAAGATTTATTAAGTTAATTGAGGTATAATATATATGAAGCACATTTTGATTATTAAATTTCTAGTTTACTATACTTTATTTGAAAATTTAACCAATTGTAGATATATATGTAATGTGATGTGTATATATTTTATTTTGTTTGTATTTTATAGATCTCAAATCCAGCATTGATAGACTTAATAAGAAGAAAGGTCAAATTAAACCAACCATATGTTGGTATATTTCTTCGTAAAAAAGAAGATGAGAAATCTGATATAGTATCAAACTTAGATGACTTGCATGAAGTAGGTGTATTTGCTCAAATTCATGAAATGCAAGATATGGATTATAAATTGCGACTTGTTGTGATGGCGCATAGAAGAATAAAGATAACTGGTCAGTTTATTGAGGATGAAGTAGAAACAGGACCGGCAGGTAGTTCTTTGATATCATTTATAATACACTATAGTAGCAAATCAAAGTTATTTAACACATTTTCTAAAATTTTTGCATTC
>JAXRJS010000069.1:502500-615000 GCA_037127375.1 Dione juno
AGAAGCATATTGAGAAGGTAAGTTATTTTTATATACAAACTAAATGCAAATATTAACTTAGCTCCGCTTAGTTCTTTTTAATTTCATTTCTACCTGGTGTTCTTGTAAACTACCCAAGGACGTTTAATATCAAGTTTATACAATGCGTGATTTCGGTTGTGTGCGTTTTGTCAATCAGTCAGTAATGGTGATGGTGTTATAGAGATTATAGTCGAAATCTAAATTATTTATTTGATTAATTAGGCTTTTACGAGCACTGCTTAATCGTCGATTTTTGTGGAAAAGGTTCAAAGGAATGGTTTCTTTTTATGATTCGGCAAAGAAATTAATCCATGCTATATGCGGGATACAACGTGAAAGTAGAAAAAAAAATAATTATGTAATTTTAAAAATTCCAGATAGCACGCAAAGTAGCATACAAGATAGTGAAACAGGAAGCCGACAAGATGACGGTGACGGACTCGAACCTGTCCGAGCTGGTGGGCAAGCCGACCTTCAAGCACGACCGCATGTATGACGTCACGCCGCCCGGCGTCGTCATGGGGCTGGCGTGGACCGCCATGGGTTAGTGTGGGCCATGAGTAACATTAAGATTCGATTCGACAAGAATTTTGAACACAATTCGCAACAATTATTTATCGTTGTTCACTTTGAAACGATGTTTAATATAATATATATGTCAATGATCCCAAACCCCAAACTCACAAGCGGCTTAGAATGATTAAGTGTACGAAGAGACGTTGGTATTCTTTCTCCTTTTACCGTCGCACCTCCCGCCTGAGGAGCAGATACCACCACCACCATTTAGATGCATTTTTTGCTTCCAACGTGTGTGTTTCTAGATCTTCTTTTCCGCGTACATGCAAGCTATGGAATGATCTACCTCCTGAGGTTTTCCCTGATCAATATATTTTAGGGATTTTCAAGCGTCGTGTGTACAGCCATCTTCTCCACCATTAAGGTTGGCGACGCATCCACATACTCTCAGGTAGTAGATGTCAATGGGCGAGGGTGTCCACTTAACATCAGGTGGCCCTTCTGCTCGTTTGCCTCCTTATTATATAAAAAAAAAACTTTAAGTTGCCCCGTGTTGCAGGCGGCAGCACCCTCTACATAGAGACGGCGCTGCGGAACACCATCAAGGAGGACAAGCTGACGCCGGGCACCCTCGAGCTCACCGGACACCTGGGCGACGTCATGAAGGAGTCGGCGAGGATAGCTTTGACAGTGGCCAGGAACTACCTGGCTGAGAACTATCCGGATAACCAGTTTTTGAATATCAGGTCAGTGAGCTAAGAAACTAGTATGTAAATATTCCTTGTTTTTAGTTTCACGCTGTATCCCGCATATAGCGGGGTGCCAGTAGCGAGGACACCGTATAACTCGATCGGATCCTTACGGATTGCCTTATAAACTGCAATTATTATATTATAATTTATTACTTATGCATATTAAAAATCATTAAATGATTGGGCCTATAAAAAATGTAACACATACACACGCACATAGCTCACACGCGCTCTAGCGACGCGGCGCGGGCGCAGTCCTGCCGGCGTGCTCTGGCTGTGTTTTGAACAATATTCTTTGTATGAAATTGAATTATTGACCCGATGCAGTAATTTGGACACTATACTTGTAGAAATAGAGTCCGAATTGCGTCCAAATAATGCGCCTTTGACCTAATGGAAAGAGCGAGCGAGCGAGTGTGGATGTGAGACATTTATCTATTTATTTATAAAACTTAGCAAACTATTAACTATACGAGAAACAATTTTGTACGATAATAACCGTATTGATGTAAAACTGTGCGACGATAAGATATTATTGTAAACGGTTTCATTAGAATACGATCGCTTTGAAAGAACAAGTGCTTAGTCGTGACATTTAGTTAATAAATTCAATTTAAAATTAATTTTATTTATTTTGTATGGCTTGTTTATTGTGTGTGTGTGTGTGTGTGTTCACATATTGGTAAGTCGCGGTAAGTTTAAGGGCGTAGTACATATCATCAAATGAGAACCGGATCGTCACCGTGTCGCCTCGCCTGACTTTTCTGCCACTTTCTGACAGAAGTTTGTATACAACATCTAATTAATTAAAGCTGTATTTAGATTTTTAAGCAAGTCGTTTCTATAAACAATCTTTTATTGCCGTCGTCGTAATTAGTCCAACTAATGAGAATAATTATAATAATGATTTTTTAAAATGTTAGTTTAAAAATTTCTACACTTGATTGGCTTAATTAAATTAAAAAACAATAACTAAGACAATTACCACATTTATACATTTATAATTTAATTCGTATAAAAATATACAAGACGTTAAACTGTTTTTATTTATTTGACTTACAACTTTTTGTGATAAATATATATATAAAAAAAACGAGATTTTCTTTCTATATATCAAGTACCGATGTGGATTTTTTTTTTAAATATCGGTTTATCGAGAATATGGCCCCCACCCGACGCGAACCGTTTAATTTACGATTCCGACCACTGTGCCTTGCGGTTGAGAGTTTACATACAAAGAATACTGAACGGCTCGAGTTGATACGTTTACGTTACGTTTCCGGGTTGACGTGTGTGCTTCGACCCTTAATTGTAATTATCACATTAATTCACGATGAATTTATTTGATCGACTGTTTACTCGATAATTCATTTTTATAAAAAAAAAAATTAAAAATAAAAAGCATTTCATTCAGTTAGGCGGTGCTGTTCCAGACAGGACTGTTACTTACGCAAGACAAAATGGGTTTTTTAAGTATTTTAGCGTAAGTCTCCGTTTTTATGCGTGTCTTGCGTGTCTTCGCGATTGTAGTCTGCTAATAAACATTTTTAATATAATACATAAGCTGTGCTCATATTTAACCGTTGGTTCCTGCAAGCATGCAAGTGCAGATTTGACGCACGACTTCAAAGGCTATTTTTTAATTTGTTAATATTTTTGTTACGAGTGATAAGTATATCACCCGGTTTCACGTGGCGCGACGCCGTTCCCCTCTTTCTGCCTGCCGGGACATTGCGTGGTGAGTGGCGGCAATGGAAATAGTGAATCGAACCGCCGCCGAATGAGCCGTCGCGTGCACATTGATTGCAGCCACCTGCACCTGCACGTGCCGGAGGGCGCCACGCCCAAGGACGGCCCGTCGGCCGGCGTGACGGTGACGTCGGCGCTGCTGTCGCTGGCGCTGCGCCGGCCGGTGCGCGCGCAGCTGGCCATGACGGGCGAGGTGTCGCTGACGGGGCGCGTGCTGCCCGTCGGCGGCATCAAGGAGAAGATCATCGCGGTCAGTTGTTCAAAGTTATCTGATTTGTTTAATCAAATATTCACTTGAATACGGTCTATTTCAGTTTATTTAGACAATATTTGTGTCCAATATTAGTGACCCGCGAATGAGTGGTCACTATTCTACATTTTCTTACTTATGCCTATAGGTATATAAGCATGGTATGGCAGTATCTAGTACCTACCTATACGCCTATAGGCCTATAGATGACAGCCTAGTCTATAGCTATATCACATACTTCATTGCTCCTTAAAAATAAAACAATATATGTAATTTAATATGTCTTTTTGTAAATTCCAAGGCCAAACGCGTGGGAGTGACGTGCGTGATCCTCCCGGAGGAAAACAGAAGGGATTTCGACGATCTGCCCTCCTTCATCAAAGAAGGCATCGAGGTTTACTTCGTCAATGAATACCAGGATGTGTTCAAAATAGCATTCGATCAACAAAAGGTTTAGTTTTTTTTTAGTTCTTGTACGTTTGTTTGTTTGTAGATAGATTTTATTTCTTTTTTTGTATGTGTAGGCCTAGGTGTATGTGTAATTAAATAATGTATGAATTTAATTGGTGTAAAAGACTTAAATGGTGTAAAATATTTTACTTTCTGGTGTCAGAGGTTCATAATTTTGATTGGAAGTTAACCTGTAGTTATTATTGTAAATTATATTATAGAACTGATTGAAATGAAATTATATTATAGAAGATGATCTAGAAACAAAGGATTAGAAACTTATATTTTTCAAAGGCAATATGAACATAATAATTTAGTTATGTGTTTATTTATGTTTTGTGTTTATTCACTAATAATATACTGCACCAAACATAGTTTGAAAGGAAGTGGCTTTGAAATATTAAAACTCAAAATTTCTATAACTTCTGATTCACTTAAACACTGTCAATAAACCGGCTATCCTAAAATTTCCATATTGATTTTGACAATTTTTTGAAGTGAAATTTCTTTGCGCGCACCAGGGTAACATTTTTAGTAGTGGCGAAGTGTCCATATGACACGATTCCCATCGGATTGCCTTTTGTTAATCTTATATGTTAATATAAGTATTATTATTTAGTATGTATTATTATTTAATATTTTTTAATGTAAGTTTATGTTAATAAAGTTACATTAAAAAATACTATATAATAATTAATTATTAAGTAATACCCAAAAAAAAAAAATAATAATTACAATTAAATTCATGAAACTCCTAACAATCTTCCTTTTACTCTCGGAATCCTAAAGCTTCAGATTAGCATAAATAGAAAATAGATTTAAAAAATAGTTTGCCAAAGAAGTTTCACTCCTGACATATTGTGTAATTTGTTTTTTTTTCTTTTTTTTTGAGAGACCGTTGAGGTTAATCAAGGTGCGACATAGAGTTCATATATATATATATATATATATATATATATATATATATATATATATATATATATATATATATATATATATATATATATATATGAATTATAGTAGTAAGTGAAATATTTTTCACAATTCCATAGATTTTTTTGGTATGATTTGTTATGTAGTTGAGTACTATGAAGCGTATGAAGTATGTATATAAATGTAAGTAATTGTTATGTTGGCATGGTGTACCTTATTATTAAAAAATTTAATTTATTTTTTGTTTTTCCTTATAGTAACCTCTTTATTTATCCTTATTTTTTTTTTGTATTTTTTATTTTATAGATATAGAAAGAATTTTTTGTTACTGTAATTGTATATAGATATGTAGTTTAATTAAAGCTGTAATTTTATAAGTGATACTTATACAAATGTCTGGTAGATCTATAGATAAGTTGAAACAGGTCTATATGGAGGAGGTCATTCCTATTCAAAAGGGTGAAATAAATAAGTTCAGGTTAGTAGTTATATTTACAATATTTTCTATCTACGGTGGTTACATAGGATGAAATATATGCAGCTTCGAATGAATGTGTTGCGTATGCGGTCAGCCCGCGTAACGCCATGCATCCACCTCAGCATCTTCATTTCCGTTACGTGAAGCTCCTGAGTGTGCCGAGATAATGCTGGCCAACATTGCCGTATAAAAAAAGCCAGTCGGATTGGTCGGAGGCAGCGTTTATACGGGCATGGATGTCGTGGTCGATGCCTCCAGACTCATGCATAACGGCTCCAAGGTACCTGAACTTCTCCGACTTAACGGCTGGCTCAGGCCCGATATGGATGGTGCTCGAGTCCGGGTTCCCGCAAGCCATGTACTCGGTCTTCGACACATTCAGTTTTCAAGCGCACCCTTCCAGGCGTTCACTTTACGCTCCAGCATCAGTCGGTTCTCGTCGATGAGTACTATGTCATCGGCATACATCATCAGCCACGGAGGCTGGCATTGGATGTGAGCCGAGACAGTATCCAGCACTACATTGAATAAGAACGGACTAAGAGCTGAGCCCTGGTGAACCCCTACTGTAATCGGGAAGGGCTTGGATATAATCTATGAGTATCACATTTTATTTAAAAGCACATATATTTTATATTTATTTGTCTACAGTAACTTCTTTACTTACCCGTACCTGTAGTTTTTTTTACCTTTACGTACAAGTAATTTTCCCCTCAGGTAAGCTAGGTTGGCTTGGCGTCAAGACCTCCCTCAGCGGAGAAATTGTATAAATACTTCATTCCCCAGAGTGGGTATAGCACCCACAGTATATATATTTTTTTTTCAATAAAATAATATATATATTGGAAGTATATTAATTTTACTTCACTAAATGAAAATTAACGTTTAAAAAACTAAAAAAAATGATTATATTATTTTCGTTTTGTAGAGAAGAATTGGAAAAGTACAATGAGTTTCCTCCATGTTGATGTCGTCCGCCTAGAAGATGTTCGTCACGAATGGTGTGTATCAAGAGTTCTCTGAAATTTAAAATTTTATTCTAACAAATAAATAATTAATTACGTTTGTTTATAAATATTGTTTTATTTATACATATATTTACATTATTTGTAACTTACTCGTATATCATTTTATAATGTGATCATTTTATCACATATTATATTCTATAACATACATATATTTCAAAATAACTGTATTCCATGTTTAATTTAATAATAAGATTAACCCTTTTTTTTCTTTTGCACAGCGGTTTTTAACATTTTCTAGGTACAAGATAGACTAAGTCTTTGCTGCCTTTATTTGTCAGGTATAGGTTATTATTTCATATTATTATTTATTTTCACGATGTATCCCGCACAAAGCAGGGTAGGTAGAGGGAGCCGTAGGCTGAAGGAACCCAGTGTTAAGACACTCGGTACCCCACTTTCCGCTATTCGTGGCATTGCGTGTTGAGTGGCGGAACTCAACGTCAATGAGGGCAAGGCCAGTAACTGGTAAAATTTGAGTGTAGAATATGGAACTTTTCTCTTTGTAACACATCATTAAACAATTGTACAAAACCTTATTGAATAGCTGACATAGGAACAAAACTCCACCTGCCAATTTTCTGTTTCAAAGATCTGGTGGTACACCTGGGTGTCAAACTATAGGCAACATTGACATAATTGGCAGCATTTCCTTATGGAAAAGCAATTAAAATTCTGGATTTCATCCTTTAACTTAAAATTTCAAATTTGTTATGAAAGAACAATTTTTTTTTTAATTTAAATCTATCATCACCAAAGCTGTACATTGTACAGTATATTTACTTATTTATTTCTTTAAAGTTTTTCTACCGTCTTCGAGCAGTTGTAACAAAACAGGGTATACTTCATCATAAGTTGCTATTTGATTTTGTCTAATGTGATTTTGATACCTTTGCAAAGCCCCTGCTATGAACTCCAAGCAATCTCTTTCATTTTTATGTGAATCTAACCACTGGATTAGTTTTTGAATGTTCCACCCTGCACAAGTATGTGGAGCTAACAGTTGTGGACCTCCATGAGAAAACAAGAACATTAACACTAAAGAATAAGGCAATGCTCCGCCATCGCATTGGCTTTTTGCTATCTCTTGAGGATTTTTCTCTAAAAGCAGACTTAATGCTTTTAGCTGCCGGTAATGATCACCCAGTTCAGTTATATCAGGCACTAATGGCGATAAAGAAATTTCTAGATGTTTACAGTCAGCTTGAAGTTTAGCTCTTCCATACTTGCTGACAGGCCGTACATTACACACATGTTGGACAAACTTTTCGATACAAGACCTTGCAATGTTCACACAACAATCATTGAGTGCTGATTTATCATTAAACATAGACAAGTATATATCTTTACATCTTGATACAAAATTTTGTAACTCCTTCATATATGGCGAACATGAAATATTTTTATTGTTTGGATCGTCTGCTTTTATTAAGTCACCTTCATCATGCATGGTTAACAAAATCAAGAAAAGTGAGTTTTTGATTGATTCACCAAAAAGGTTAAGGACAGGTAAACTTGAAATACCTTTGAGACTGTTTTGAACAATTTGTACACTTTCTTGAGGTAGCATAGAGTTCATATTTACAAGGACCCTTTTGATTTGTGAAGAGAAATAATATAAAGAATTGCATAAATCTGCATTTTTCTGCTGTGAACTTGTGGGGGCCTCTATAATTTGTGCCACATCACTGTCCATTGATAGCCGCTGTTCAAACTCTACATTCATCTGTTTAATACATTTAGCAACACTGTTTGCCAAACTAATACTTAATGTTTTGTCCCCTAGAGATATACTCAAAGACTCAGCTATGATTCTTATGGCATTATCAATCTGATCCATAGTAGGAACTTGATTCATGTGCCACATACTTCTAACAGGCTCTAAAAGCTTAGCTAAGGATTTTGAGAGAAATGAGTTTTCCCATTTAGTGAAATATGTCCTATTTACTTCTAAAGTTTTGCATTTCAATCTGGAGAGCAAGTCATTTAAACATTTTAATAATTTTGGAAAATCAATTTCAACCGATTGACTTACCGCAGATGGGCTCTTTTCTAATTCTTTACTAAAAATTTTTGACAATTCATTCCAAAATTTATTTGCAATATTTCTAAAGTTTCCAATTGCATGCAGTTCAATAACTACATTTTGCAGCATTATCACCTTCATACAACTGTTATAAATGTCTATTTTAAAAAGCTTTTCAATATTGTCCCATAATTTGATATTAAAATCTTGAGCATTCATGATGTTTGCTCTACCAGGGGCGATACGGCCGGAACTGGACTTTTTTACCTCAATAGACACCATTTGAACATTAAGAGCATTTGTGATTTTTTCTTTTAAATCCTTAAGAATGGAATCTACACTTTTTTTTATTTGCTCTTCGGTACATTGTAAGTTATGAAATACTTTAAAACATTGTAGCAATTTGGTTTTATCACCACTAAGAAGGCTAGATTGTAGCATTTCAATAGAATTACTTAACAATTCCTTCTTCTTCATATCTACTTGCTTCAGTATATCATCAAGCATATCAATCCCTTCAAAATCATAATCATTAATGAGTTCTTCCAACTCAAATAGTACTATGGCTTCTTTAGCTGGATTATCTTTTACAGAATTAAGTTTATCCCATAATGCAAGTATTTTAGACGAATGGCGAAGAAGATTGCATGTAATTTGAACATTTTCAAGTATCATAATTTGATTTTGTAATTCATGGAAAGGTTTGTGTATTCGCTCCTGAAGTTGTTGTGACGTTGTCAATAATTCTTTTATTTGACCACGGATTGTTTCTAACATAGCCTCTAGTTCGGATATATTGCTCGCTTGTGTTAATAGATCATTATGTTTCGCGAGAACTTGTGTTTCTAAACTTTTTGATAGCCTTTCAACAGCCTGGTTTAGTTTAGTGACTTGTTCTGTTACTGACGTATTTTCATCAATAAGCATTTTCACAGAGCCATTCAGAAATTTGCTATAAAATTCGTCATTTTCTATTTCTACACATATGTCTCTTGCGTCCATTATGAATGCTAATAGTGAAATGCTTTTTTAAACGTATTATATATTTATTTACTTATTGGAGATACAAATACTACTGACTACAGTATTTTCTTGCAGCAAAACAACATCACACGTCAAAAATTTATTATTGACATAAAACCACAGAACATCAAGCACACAGATAACGGAAGGAAACCTATAGAGTAGATATATTATCAAGTATATACATGGATGGGTTAGACATACTATATATATACTTAAAGGGTTTTTCTAATTCTCAATATAAACACATATTGATTGTAAATATTGTCTTTTAAATTATTAAAGTAAATTCTACTTAGACGTTATTCCTCTAAAGATAGAAAACCTATTACCAGTCAGTTAAATGTTAAACGACTACATAATTGAGAAGACTGGCTTAACTTTATACCCTATAAAGAGTATGGATCTTAGCCCGAACAAAGGAACATTGAGCTATCAATAACATATTTTTGAATAACTTAAGTGAACTTAGCAAAAGCTACGAAACAAATATTTTATAATATTTCATTGCTGTACCTAAAACGTAAGTGGCTTCATTATTAAAAATAAGCAAGTTGTAGGAAATCATCACAGAATATTTATATTAGGACCGTCGTAGGTGTTGCGTATCGTCATGGCGGAGAGGCACAACATGCACCTGTCCACTCTCATTTGGGGAGAATGAATTATTTTCATTATACGCCTAAAAAATGATAAAATGAAATAAGAAATGAAAATAAGAATTTATAATAAATATTTGCGTGGACATTTATTATAAGTTTCCACACAAATTACGTGACAAGGAGATCAACAAAATACGAATAAATAAAACAAAATGTGTTTCGCCAATTTATTTATGTCAATGAGCACAAAACATTGCGCTGCTTTACAGATATCCATTGATCTACTATTTCAAACGATTGTGCAGTAACATCGAATATGGTATCATTCAGAATAATTTTATACAAAGAAAATAAAGACCACAAATGTATAGTTGTACAGATGTCATAAAATATATCATAACAAAATTATAAAAAAATAATCACAATATCGTTTACACATTCCCATGGCAAAGGTTCTCAGGCTGACATTCCATTGGCAGCATATAAGGATTAACATTAAACATTTATACTAAACTAATGTACACAATGTTTCTTGTAACTTAAAACTACAAACTGTCAAAACCATAAAATTAAATGTTCCACAAAAATTCGTTTGTTTTCATTGTAACTATTCTCTACATGACTATTCGTATTTGTAGATGACGGTGTCACTCAGACACTAGGTCTTGTTAAAATATTATCAAGCAATCAATTAATCAAGTATGTTTAAAAATATTATAAAACGATAATTGCCAGAAGCTAAAAATTCATTTACAAATAATATTTAAAAAAAGGATGTGCGCTTCAGATAGTTTTGAATATGTATAAAATATTAAATATACATCGGATTTTATATTGTATATGATTTAAATAGAGTGATATAATTATATTAGACTTAATTTCATGTTTAAGGTTTTCTTTTTTATTTAAGTAGATTGTAGAAAGATAATTTTTTTAATATGAAGCATTAGCTTAAATGTAAAATTCCTAAGCTTATAACAGTAGAAAACTTTAACAACTTACAATTAGTAATATGTAATTTTAGATTTTTAACACAATAATTATAGCAAGGTCTGTAAACATTATGATATATACACAGTTTGTAAAAGGTGATTCGTGTAAAAATGTAATAGATAAAAATAAATACACAAGTCCTTTTAATATAAGCTTGCCATTTATAAGAATTAAGGAAAAATATATGTAGCTCATATTTATTTAAATAAACTTTACACATCAAATTGTAGATGTTACGTCTTAGTTAATTAAAACATATAAGTGGCAACACAGTTTTTTATACAATTATAAAATATTTGTATGCCATTTTGAATATTTCCTGAGAATGGTAATTTAAATGTATGAAATTGATTGTTTTAACAATAACATTTCTGGTTCACATTTATTTATGTAACATATGCTTGAGTGGCTCATATCAGCAGAGAGATATTTTGTGTATTTTATTAATGATTTAATTTTTAATATTAGCTCTACTGTTATAATATTAAAAAAAAAGAAACATCTTAAGAATCAGATATTTAATCTATGTGGAAAGGAAAGCACACAACCATCGCCTTAGCACCCCCTCTCTTAAGTGTATAAGAATTTAATATGAAGTTTCAAAGTATAAGCGACACATTCATATGAATATTTTGCTAGCAACTCACATCTCCCGCATGTCATACTTAGTTATGAAATTTTTATTTTTATCTATTCCGATCCGGGAGTTTGGGAATTAATGTAAATAAAAAAAAACCATTCCCCCAGTGGGTATTGAAACCACGACCTTCGCGTCTACAGTCAAATACTATCCCACGCACAACGATAAGTCTTTATATCCATATGAATATGTCTGTTAAGCAAATACAGAAGACAAATATATTTAATTTGTTTAAATTAGCTTGGACTTTTATATAATATGACATTATCATAAATATTGTACACTTACAGATATTAACTATATCATTTTAGTACAAGAAATAAAAAAAAAGTTAACTCCAGTTTATATTAAAAAAATACTTAAAATTTGATATAGCTTTACCAAGAAATAGAGAAGTCAACTTATACCACCATACGCTAGCCGCCGCCAGCCAGCTGCATTCACCAGCACTTAACATTTAATATTTCTATATTGATATCTAACTATTAACAGATAGAAGGGAAAGCATAAGCTTATACTATAATCGTCATTAATTTGAAAAACAAGTAGAAGGCGCCATTCGATTAGTATAAAAATAGGCGAAAAAAGATCTGTTAATATTTTTTTACAAAGAAAGTCAGCGTTTTAAAAACTCCTAACATTTTTAATTAAGAATTGATTTTGTCAAATTTAATATATAAAACATTCTCTATTAATTTATTGTGATATATATATATATATATATATATATATATATATATATATATATATATATATTGATATATATATATATATATTTTGCATAAGGAATTATTAATTACATCAATCTAGACAATATATTCATGAAGTTTTTATTTTGTGCGGTATTGTTTAATATCTGTGTAATGTCCTACAGCAGCCATTCAAATTATTGAATTTTTATTAAAAAGTACCAGCAAAGAAATTTCATACAACATATATTGATAGATATCAGACAAAAGCGAAAAAAATCATCATAACTTTATTATTATGGCACTTTATAAAAAAAAATAACAACAATAAACCAAACCCAAAAAATGTAAACCTCAGACTTAAACAACACCACACTTATAAATAAAAAAAAAATAGATAAAACAGCTATCGGGACTTTCCCGAACCATCAGAGTCATTAGAAAATGATAATAATGATAAAAAATCTTATAGCTTAAATAAGTGTACACTTAAACGAACGCCGGGAGCCCAATTTGTTTCCCCTCCTATACTTTTTGCCGCGACTCTCCTTGTCCTTGCGGATCTCACGGACTAGTGTGTAGAACGCGTCGTCTACTCCCATTCGAGTCTTGGCTGAGGTTTCTACAAATGGCACACCGTAACTTCGTGCTACCTGAAAATATTTATTAAATTTGCTTTGAGATCATGTAACAGACGTATATATATTATATTAATATATATATTATATAAAATTATACTTTTAGTGCAATTATGGAGAGAATGTTACAGAATGTATGAGGAGAAACAGTTCATATTATATAAATAATTAGCTTTATTTTAGCCGTAAGAGCGATAGTTGTGGGTTCGAGTCTCACTTGGGGAGAATAGGTTATTTTATTTTCCTCGCTCTGGTAACAAGACATAGCGCGACGTTGAGTTTCGCCACTTAACACGCAAGTGTCTTAAAAAGCGAAGAGCGAGGAACGGAGTGTCTTAACGGTAAGTACTTGGTGGTGACTAGGGAATGCAAATTTCGCGAGATTGGGGCTCCTGCGAGATCCCGCGATTTATGAATAACAATCTACGAGATTGGCAGTATTGTGTGTGTTTATTTGCCAATAATAATAATCGCTATAAGCGTTTAAAAAAAATTAGAAAAAAATAGTCATTGTAAGATAAACATTTATTTTCACGATTCCAGTTATCTATACTCTTTTTCTTAAAAACTACTAAGAAATAAACTTTGACGTACGTATCGTCCAAATAACAAAATCAAACAGTCTTCTCTTCTAATATCCAACAAAAATCTTTTAGCATCAAGTTCTCTTATAATAATTAAAACATCGAGAAGTAAAAAAAAATATATCATCTAAGTTTAGTTGAAGCTGACTATGAAAATAGCTTCAACTCAATTTCAATCTCGTCTATCTTGCGAGATCTCGCCTTTTTCGTCCGAGATTAATCTCGCTTAAAAAGGCCGAGATTGCATTCCCTAGTGGTGACTTGTAGTCATATGTTGGTATTATTTACTACAATCATACTTTTTTTATAAAAAAGATTTTTCAAGTAATATGTATAATTATGTGTACATTTTATTAAAACCAATATGTAGAGATGTACGGACTAGTCGGCAAATAGTGAATTGCTTACTAATATTTTTATTTCATTAAAAGTTGTACACATTTTGACATGTAACATAAAGCAACAAGTTGGTCTTTTAACAATCAGTTTCTAAAGATGCTTTAAAAAAACATATTGACGACGTCACAATCGATTTTTCTTCGTACATGTCCCTGGTCTCTAAGAACAGCCGCTCACTATAAACAGAGCTGGCATAATATTGAAGACTTGCCACCAACACTATGCATATTTCATTATTTTTATAGATGAAAATTGTAGCCAATCATTTCAAATATATATATACGTCTTTATCGATGTAGGCAGTCTGAGATCATTTTCGCTTCTATCGCTCTCGACATAACCCATGGGATTTTTCAATTATTCCAATATGAATTGAAACGTAATGATACCAGATGTACTGTCCCAAAAAATATTAGTAATACAATTAGTAAACAAAAAATATTAGTGAGTTAGTGAACCAAGTTATAACATCTTGGTTTTAATAATGTAGCCAGAGGGAAGACTTTGTTACGCTTGGCGTTCAATCTATTTTTCAAATATTTTTTTAGTAGTACATCATTTATTTTTAATGAAATATTTGTTTTAAAGATTGTAAAACTTCTGGAACTTTAAGGAATTAATTTAGCTGGAGTGAAATACCAAATCTTCATATGTACTATTATGTATATTCCAGAGAGTTAGATGTTAAATATTCTCTACACAGACGGATGAAGGAGATCACAGATTGTGGCGTAACTTTTGTTAGCAAGTTTCTAAAGCCAGTTTTGACAATTGGCAGCGACTCGGTTGTCAAGTTCAATCAACTCACTTATCGAGCTATAGCAATATTGAGATTTCATGATGCCATTGTACATAAACATGGAATACAATCTTAATCATATATATACGAATAATTGGTATAAAGGATTATTATTAAATTTTAAAGCGTGATTATTGTATGTATGTCATATCGCGCGATTAAATACAACAATAATCCTTTATACCAATTATTCGCAATACACGAATTTGATGACAAATAAGATATATATGACCTAAAATATTAAAATGTAGATCTTTGAGAATCTTTGTTTGTCTTTCTGTTTGCTCCGGCTAATCTTTCCGATTTTGACGGGACTTTTAGTGACAGTTGATATAATAAGGTAATTTAGGCTACTTTTATTTTAACTTTAACATATATATATATATATATATATATATATATATATATATATATATATATATATATATATATATATATATATATATATATATATATATATATGTGTATATCTTCTTCTTCCTGGCATTAGTCCCGGCTTTTTGCCAGGGTCTGCCTTCCGACTAAGACCAATCGGTCCATATGAGTGGCGAAGTGGTTTTTTGTGGAGCGATTGCCATCTGACCTCCAAACCCATTACTGGGAGAAACCAGGAAAGGAAAGGGAATAAGAGGCAGAAAGACTTGGAATATAGGGGAGGGACACCACTTACATGGATTGGATCGGGTTATGAAAGTGGTGGCTCGAGGTCCCGGGGTCGCGTACCCGTATGCCGGAAACCAAATATCGGACAGATAATTGGCTAGACACCCTCTGAGATGATATATATATATGTGTATATATATATATATATATATATATATATATATATATATATATATATATATATATATATATATATATATATATATATATATAGCATGAGTAGCATGAGCATGAGTCTGGAGGCATCGACCACGACATCCATGCCCGTACAAACGCTGCCTGGGCCAAATTGCGGGAGGTCACTGGTGTGGTCTGCGATAGCAGAATACCGCCCAAGCTCAAGAGACTGATATACAAGAGCATTATCCGACCTGTTCTTCTATACGGCAGCGAATGTTGGCCAACATTATCTCGGCACACTCAGGAGCTTCACGTCACGGAGATGAAGATGCTGAGATGGATGTGTATGGATGTGGCGTGACGCGGTTCGACCGCATACGCAACACGTTCATTCGAGGTAGTCTTGGGGTCCGTGACGTAGTGGATAAGCTCCAAGAGCGTCGCCTGAGATGGTATGGCCATGTTATGCGCCGATCCGAGAACTATGTCGGGAGGAAGTGCCTTGACATGTCTGTCCCTGGAGTTAGACCACCCGGACGCCCAAGGAAGCGATGGCTGGATGTCGTGACACAAGACATGAGAGCCAATAAATTATCCACTGAGGATGTTAAAGACCGTGCAAAGTGGAGTAGGCTCAGTCGGAAGGCAGACCCTGGCAAAAGCCGGGACTAATGCCAAGAAGAAGAAGAAGATATACATATACATATATATATATATATATATGTATATATATATATATATATATATATATATATATATATATATATATATATATATATATATATATATATATACGAGTTTACTGAACATGTACAATGTGATTTCATGTAACATATCGGAAGGAATGCAATTCAGTTTACTTAAGCGGTGAAGCCGCGAGCGGGTCGCTAATCTTTAATAAAATTCATGTTTGAAGAAACCGTCGTGGCGCAGCGGCACAGCATTTAACTGTAAACGCGACGGTTTGTGGATTCGATACCCACTCAGGGACAATGAATTATTTTATTTCCTTGCTTCTACTATTCAATTTATTCACCAATCAACACACGATGTCTCAAATTTGAGCATAAAGTGGGCGAACGGAGTGTCTTAACACTAGGTACCCTCTGTCTAGGACACCCTGCTATACACGGAAAATAGTATAGAGCTATTTTTTTTAATGTTTTCATTTTAATGAAGGTACTACAAATTTTCAGATGCATTTGTTTCATACAAAATGGACATGAGTCATAAAAACATGTGTAATAAATTTCAATTGGTGTAATGTTATCCCATGCCTATTTAGTTAGGCTTCATTAATTTATTATCTACAATTGTGCCAGCAGTCATGTAACTGAGTCATTATCATAATGTTTGTGTATTAAATAGCCTAGAGATTTCCACTACATAATTTTATCTTACTGTTTCTATATTGTACTAAACAATTTACTAATACCTCACCATTGTCCGACACCATTGTGTCATTAAATAGATATTTCATAAAATTATAATAATATATATTATGATAATTTTTTGTTCGACATTTTTTATTTTGGTAAGTTAACTACACTACAAATTTACGGAAAATTTGTACTGTAGTTAACTTACCAAAAAAAAAAAAGGTTTAACAAAAAATTATCATGTTCTGTTCTGTTCAGTTGTGTTCTGAAATAATGAAAAAAGTTAGTTCCTAATACAACAGAACAGAATAAAACCTTTTTTTTATATTTTAGTAGAAAATATAAAAATGGATAGTGAGCATAGTGACTTAACACTACTTTTTATATTAATGACTGGCAGTATGTAAATAAGTGTAGTTAACATTTTTTATCTACATTCAATTAAAGTAGTTAAAGCTAGTAATGATAATATAAATTAGACATCAGATAGAAGCATCAGATTACATATGAGTCACTTTATTGCTTTAACAAATATTAGCCAATTGTATTATTAATTAAATTTAATTGAAAAACTCAACCCAAACCCAACATATAAAAAATAGGCATGAAAGTGATGAGTTTGGATCCCCATTCATCATACCGTTTTTGAAAGGATTGTAAGCGGGACCTATTAGGCAGAATGTTAGATCCCTTGACTTTTATAGAATTTATCTACAAAAAAAAGAATGAACAATACAATGACTAATCAATATGTTGTCTAAATTTAGTGTGGAATAAATTTAGGTGTTTAGGGGAATTTTTATACTATCACCTTTATACCCTTAGTAACATATATAAGTAGTTATAGCTAAGAAGTAAGAAGTATCCATTTTGTATATATATATATTATTGTATAAATGATTACTAAATAATTTAATTAAGAGTCTTAAAAAATATAAATGCAAATTTTTCACTAATAATCATCCAACAATTAGCTAATAACTCTTATTAATTATATAAAATTAATAAATAGTAATTTTTATTTCATTTTAACAATCACACATTTTTTATATGTATAAAAGGTAATTAACTTGCTCATTAATGAACAGAAAAACAAAGCAAAGTAGCAAAAAAAAATAATTTGTGTATATACAGAATGCTTTTTGAAAAGGATAATTGTAATATTGTAGGTATGGAGAGGATTATTTATTAAATTTTGTAACCATCTATTAAACTTTTTTTTAAAAATAATATAAATGCATTGTTTATTGATTATTATTCTCGATTAATACTTTTTACATTATGTTAAAAAGTAAGCTTGCAACTATTGTTGACTAAGATTTTAATTTAGAACAGCTAAACTCCAGTTTATTTTGCCAGTTGTAACATCCTAAATAAACAGTGCATTGCCACATACATGCAGAAATAATAAAAAATAATTACAAAGTAATACATTACTCATAAAATAGATTCTATTTTCATATTAATTATATTAATAATTGTGATAATTACAATATACTTGTTTATAGTGACACTTAAGTAATTGTCACTTTTAAACAGAGATAATTAATAGACAAAGGAATGTTATACATTCATATTCAATAACTTTATTCAAAATAAAGAATACATTATTTATTTTGTGACCATCAAACACGTTACCACTGGTTCACTAAAGTTAATGCTTCAGACTTGAGAAGAACCGGCGCAAGAAACTCAGAGGGACTTTATTATATCTTATATTGTTATAAGTCAAATTATTTTTGTGAATGTTTTAGTTCATTGCATATATCAAGGTAGGTGGAGGGTAGTTAGTGTAAAGTAACTCAATTTTAAACTTTCTGTACAATTTTTTCTACAATTGTGTGTTGAGTAGCTGAACTCTACAACATACTTGGTCACCAGAGTGGTAAAATTAAAATAATTAAATATAATAATTTGTGAATGTTAATATTTATATAAATGTATGTATATTATTAGCTCAACAACTTGTTAGAGTATTCTGCTCTTGCATTTTATGTAAGTTAAAATCTAAAATAACCTTGTAGAGTATCATGGCTCTCATAACTAGGTCATAAAAGTATATACAATATATATTCTGCAAATACAAAGTTAAGTGTTAGTCATTTGCCTATATATAAACCACATTGTTATTGTTTATTTATATATAATTGAAAGACCAGTTTCATATAGAATATGTCCATATTTATAAAGTTAAAAATCACAATCAGAATGTCATAATTTAAGAGAAAAAGAAGTTAAAAACAGAAACTGTATAAAAAATTAATATTTCAGTTGTTGTAAGAATCTAAATGGATTAAAATGAATTCCTATTATTCCTTCCTTATTTATAAACATTTTCAGTATTTTGATGTTATATGGAAGACAAT
Source organism: Dione juno (assembly GCA_037127375.1). Classification (NCBI taxonomy): domain Eukaryota; kingdom Metazoa; phylum Arthropoda; class Insecta; order Lepidoptera; family Nymphalidae; genus Dione; species Dione juno. The sequence continues at coordinate 521,596 of JAXRJS010000069.1, forward strand.
TTATGTCAATTATAATCTAAATTATATTTAGATATAGAATTAGCATTGATCATTTTTTTAACTGTTGCCAACAAAAAATAAGTGATTACCAAGGACATTAACTTCTTTATTCATATGTGGAGAATAAAATTGAATTTACACAACATCACATACATATTAAAAAAATATCACATTATTCAATTTAGTTACACTAATGCTTATGGTTATGCAATTCATTCTTTGTCAAGCAATACATAAATAATGACTACAAACTTATTATAATGCAAAGTAATAATCAATTAACTTAATATATTAAAATGGTAAATATGTATATTTAGGACCAACTTTAAAGTATATTCTATGTGTATTCTAAGGTGAATTCAAAAACAATAGAACAAGAATAAGTGACAAAATAAACAAACATACCTCTCGCGCCTGCGTCATATCGACAGCCCATGCTTGTAAATCACACTTGTTACCCACTAATACCATGGGAACTTCCTCTGCATCCTTAACTCGTTTAATCTGCTCCCGGTAGGACCCGATGTCCTCGAAACTCTTAGCACTGTTCACAGCGAAAACAAGCAAGAATCCTTCCCCTGTCCGCATGTATTGGTCTCTCATCGCCGAATATTCCTCTTGACCTGCCGTGTCCAAAATATCTAAGAGACACGTCTCACCGTCTATCACAACTTGCTTCCTATATGAATCTTCAATTGTCGGATCGTACTCGTCCACGAAATGATTTTGTATAAGTTGTATAGTCAATGCGGATTTACCGACGCCGCCAGCCCCTACCACCACTAGCTTGTACTCGGTCATCTTGCGACGAGATATGAGTAGTATTTTTCGTAACACTAAACGTCACTGCACTAAGAAACAACGCCCAGACCGACGCGCCACACCTTCGATATTACTCACATCGGCATGGCTGTCACGACCTGTTATGTATGTTTATTGCACTCACTGTACTCGTAAAACGGCTAATTAATGTATTATTAGAGTCAAATGCAATAAATAACAATGAGGCAGTTCACTCACCCTTCTACCACAGACTAAGCAACCACAGATAAATGATTGTATGTATCTAGGATAGAAAAAGTAATTAAAGCTCACACGTGACATTACAATTTACAGTGGTTTTTTTTTAATTTCCTGTCAAAATAATAATTTAAGGCAAAAATTTTTAATCATTTGTATCAGTGTATTATAAAATAAACTCTGATAGTAAATCAAGTATATTCTATTAAATTATAAAGAATTGTGAAAAAATATATATTCCTTAGAAAGGAAAGTGTACTACGTAGTTTAAGCACTATATTATAGAGGGCAGTGTGCAAAATTTTCTCTTGGTATGTATTTGAAAAAGAAAACTAAATTAAACTACAAAAGTAAATTTCAATGAAAGAAAATAAGTTTACTTTATATTACTTATTAGTTATTATTTACTATAATTATACTAATAGAACTCTACTAAAAATTTTACTAAAAGTATGTCTCTCACTGGCTGACATATTTGGGTTTGAAATGAAAAAAAAATATTTAATCATAACATAAAGCAGCTATTAGTACTAATACTTATATTGTTGATCCTTAAAAAAACTGCAAGTTATTCATTAAAAAATATAAAATGTCGTCAGAAAAGGAAAATGAAACAGATCCAGAAGCCTTGGAAGAAGCTGGAATACTCGAGGCCGACGTCGGAGCTCATTTGTATGTGCTCATCTCAAATATTGTAGAATATTATAAATTTACGAACAACTAATATTAACTTTACCTATCTTATTCTTCTGTACAAATATATTACATTTGTACACTGTTTACATTAAATTAAGAAAATTGTTAAGTATGGTTGCGTTTATGAAATTTTACTAACAGTCGATTAAGCTATTCCAAGACTGCGTCATATATATGTTAATGTTAGGTGCACAGTGGCACAGTGGGACTTTAAGTATGGAGTTTATGGGTTCTATACCCGCTCAGTGAATGATGATTTTCTGATTTTCTGTCTTCGCTAAGGCGAAGTGCGGCGCAGGATGCCGCCACTTAACAGTCAACATGCAATGTTTCGAATTGGGGCGGAGACTGCCTGCCTACCCAGTTCTATGCGTGGTAAAGCTTGCTAACCCTCAGCACGCTTTATCATAAAAAAATAAACATACATCATTTTATTTGTAGATAGTTATTTGTTTGGTATTGACTTATCACAAAAAGAAAGTATAAGCAAGTCAGTATGGAATAGAAATAAAAATGAATTTGAAATTGAATCATGTTGTTGAATTGTTTATTATTATTATTAATAAAGAAATAAATATTTTCACTATTATTAATAATATTCAGTTTATTATAATAGCAAATCTGTGATGCTGGCTAGAGGCCGAATGAAATATTGTTTTCCAATTTCTTATAATCCACTTGTTAGCGACGATATTCAATATTATTTATCGAGGATTTCAACGTGATGTCGGTCAATACGATTATTATTGTATGTAATTTAATATACCTGAGTGGAAGAGTTCCTATTATTAGTTTTAAATGTATAGGTTTAGAAATAATATATCATCCATACATAGCTAAGTCGTATAGGTACCACTAAATTCAAATTTATGAGTTGATAAAATATTCAAATTAATTATAATTATAAATGGTTTTAATTATTGATAAGCGTATTTCTGTTACACGTGAGCTTCAAATTAAAATTGGTGGACTGTATATATATTAGCTTTATATACATTAGCTTTATATACAAATTTTGTTACATAATAGCATTCTATTGTCTACCAAAGTTCTTCACTTTCAATTTAATGTCAATATTTTAATAGCCTAGTGTTGTCAATTCGATTCCCCTGGGATCCTCCGGTAAAAGTATTATTCTTAAATTATGTCCCCGCTTTTGTGACACAAAGTGGAAATAACAGTGTATTGACATGGGTATTATATGCTGCAGATGTAACGTGAAAAAAGTAGTATTATATATATATATATATATATATATATATATATATATATATATATATATATATATATATATATATATATATATATATATATATATATATATATATATATATATATATATATATATATATATATATATATATATATATATGTGTGTGTTTAATATTTACATATAGTTTTAATATGTGAGAGTATGTGCGTCAGCAATATTATTAACAAAAATCCCATTTTTCTCTTATTCGTAGTGATCAACAGCTAGCAGGAATTGATCCTAAGCTTAAAATTAATATGGACCCGCAAGCTCACAGAGACCTACGCCCTGAAATGATGGTCATACGAGAAGAGTTGCGTCAAGCTAAGCTGCAGACTTTAGCTGTTAGTGGTCTTAAATCCTTAGAAAAATAATACGCGATGGACGGCATAACTTAACATATATAAATAATATATAATAATATGATAATAATATATAAATAACGCACTCGATAGTATTTTCACGAATATCCAATTTTAGGTGCGACGTACAGCGTTAAAGAAACTTTTGATGAAAGATTTTCTCCAAGAAGATAGTGAATTGCGGACCATAGGACTGTGCTACGCTCCTCCCGATCCGTAAATGGAACTTGTATGATAAAGTGATAATAAACATATGTATACCTATTGTAGTTTTTTATGTTAATAGCTTAAATGTATGCTTTTTGTCTTGGTTTCCGTGGGATATTTTGAAAATGTCGCATTTAGATGTTAATGTGCTCATCTATCACTTGTCCTGTCCCATGAATGTCTCAAGACGTTGCGAGTTGAATCGCGTAACTTAGCGACCGTCTTTGTCTTGCGCGGGCATTTGCCCTTTCTAACAAGCCAGTAAGTAACACACTGTTCCGTGGCGCCTATGTCATTTTATAAATATAAATACTTGTTCGATTGGGGTTCAAATCCACAATTATGTTAACGATCAGTCTAACTACGATAGCGTAGACGGCCAATGCCCTATGTTCCGAATTCCAATAGTCATTTGTAAATCTATATAACATTTAATTATTTTTATTTGTTAAATATGTTAATAAGGTTAAATTACCCGGTAAATAAATTTAATCTGTTTAATTTTTTTTATTGATTAACATATTATTGCTTTTAATTGTATATTAAACTACTCATAAATTAAATTAATATATGTTTTACCACGAATTCAAAAATATACGGATTATAAATATTCTTTATTGTACTAAAAAAAAACATAAGAGTAACAACATTAAAAAAAGAAAAAGTAGTACATAAAGGTGGACTTATTCCTATAAGAGATCTCTTCCAGCCAACCTATGGTAGTGGATGAGTTTTTAAGCAGCGTTCCAATTCGTTCGTTATTCTAGGGTAAGCGATTACACAGATGCGTGCAATATGATGAATGTTGATACAAAACGACAATAACACTCGGCGGATGGATATAGTTAGTTAATTAAAGTTTTTATATACACGTTGAAGTATTTTGTTTTGGACATACTCGCGTGTATCTGTTGTTTTTAATATTTTTATAATCTGTGGTTTTTTAGGTGTGCCAACTATCAAGATTAATAAGAATATGGCTTTTTGTTTTAGATTTCGATGCACACTGGTTGATATTTTTTTTCTATTCACGCTTTATCCCGCTTTATATAGCGGGGTAGGCCGTTGAACCTGGTGACAGGACGGTCTGTGACAGACCTCAACGCTGCACGCTGACATATAAGCACCAGATTAAATGATAATTCATTCCCTCCAGTTGATCGAACCCTTAAGTATCATATTTATATTCAGACGCTGTCCCACTGCGCCACAGTGGCTTCAATCGTCTTTAAATATGACTAGTACTTAAAATATTTTTGTTTCACCGCTTCTGCTAGGTAAAATACTATTTTGTTTTACCATGCCTCTCAAGCAGACACGATAGTGCTTGCTACTTCTCAGTAACAGAGTACCCTCTTCCCTCCCCAACCGGTGTCGCTGTCAAGGTCAATAAGGCTAACAGCATTAAACTCACAAACAAGAAAAAAATGTTTACCCAGTGGACATACAATATGTAGTACTAAGTATTTTCAACGGATATCCTTATTTAATTTAAAGTATAACCAGCCGTGTACTGTTAGAACGACTACAACAAGTTCTATTTGCCAAGTGACTTGTCCATGATAATTTTCAAAGAAATCACCTAGTTTTCTTTACTAATTAAACGTTTATAGTTTCTTTTAAAAATAGATACGAATTAAGGTATTACGATGTTAAGGGCATTTCGGATTATCTAAAAGATAATGTCCTTTTCATGTAGTATGTATTAAAATATGAATGATATAATTATGTATATATTAAATAAATAAATAAACCTTTATTGCTGAATTTAAATTTTATAAATTTAAGTCAATGAAGCATAAACGCTCGTATCTTTTGGTTACGGTGAATTAAAAGTTAGATTTTTTTCTATTTTCCAAAGGAACATTGACCACCGAAGTCGGTATGATCTGATATTTATTTCAGCTTGATACATCCACTCGATTTTGAGAAAATACTGATCAGGATAGGTTAGACAAACAGATAGATACAAGAAGACAAGAAACAGACAGCTAATTATGCGTATAAGTTTACAAGTCATTAAAAAGAAAGTTAAAAAGTCCTTGATGCAAGGGCCGCTATCCAACCAAACTACACCAACTGCATATAATGATTGTAGCCTGGAATACAAAAAAAATGATTTTCCTAATCCTGGGTATCGAACCCACAACCATTGCCACCAACACAAGCCTTGAGTAGAGACCTTATGTTCTACAAAATAAACTTTCCAGGTCGGCTGGAAATACCCTTATTTCCTATGTTCTTATATGGGTTTCGTTTTTCCCTTTTAGGCCACGGATCCCTAAAAATGTGAAGAATTATTTTTTTAATTATGTCTAGTTTCTGAAATGACTACAATCAAACAAGCTTAATCTTTTATTATTGCATGTGTTTTTGCGTGAGTTTTTATACATAATTATTGCAAATTATATATATACGAATATTACAATACAACTCGTCGTGGTTGAAGGTCGCACTGAGTTCTATATACCTACATTGTACTATTAAGTACTATATAAATAAAAACTCTTGTATTTTATAAAAAACCATACTTGATTGTAAATTTATATATTACGACTCCAATGAAGTATTTCATATTAATATTCTTTAAATATTACATTTGTCATGTTACACAATTAGCAAACAAAGTAATATTTTTTCATATTTAGAGACACTCCATGTTGAATTCCGTCAAATTTTTTTTCTAGACGGTTTTTTTTAATTGTGCAACTGTGCTAGTTTGTCAACTAGCACAGTAGGTGTAGTCACACTGTACGCAAAATTCTTGACACCAAAATAAATTATAGGAGGATGGAACACATTGGAAAAAGAAGAAAATATAATAAAAATAAAAGAAAATAAAAAAAATAATTTAGGGGCGATCTGAAACTTACTTTAATGAGTAAAATACGATTAATCACAGTTTCTGGTAAAACTGCAAGTCCTACTAAAAAAAGTTTTATGGCAAAGTTGTAGGTCATAAAAAGATCTACAACTTTTGTTTCTACACTTTTTTCAAATAATCTCAAAATTTATGCAAAAACTTCAATTAATCGAGATTTTGGATTTTTAATTTTTGATCTTCTACAAAAAAAATACTTTATATATATTTTTATATATATTAAAGATAGGATTTAAGGGGCAATTTATCTAAAAAATGATTAGGATTGCAGCTTTACCAATTAAAAATTTATTTATTCATATCAAATTACATTAAATATGTCATAGAAATTAGAATAATATATATATACATATATATATATATATATATATATATATATATATATATATATATATATATATATATATATATATATATATATATATATATATATATACATGTGAAGTATTTCAATCTAAAACAATTATGCTTGAAATCGTACCATTAAATTTAAATACTTCATGCTGATTACGTTATTCATTATAATAATTTTAAATATATTAAGCTTATTGTCTTTAAATACGTCATATGCAATTCTCATCACTGATCGATTCGTTTTTGTCTCATCGATGGCATTTTTTCTTCATGAGATTCGACAAGCCAACCTGATTCTAGATGATCTTCGAAATCTTCAATACCATCATTGTCTTCGTCTCCATAGACCATAGATTCTTCATACACAATTTGAGCTGAATAATTTACTTTTTCGTAGGTTTATTCTTCAATATTGGGCAGAGATTGGAGAGTAAGACCCAGAACCTCCTAGTCTCTTCCTTATGTCTATGAAATACCTTTTTATGGGCTAAAATTGTCCGTACGCATCTACGAATATAATTTAAAAATATTCTACAACTTTCTAAAAATATTGTTGGTATCATATGCAGTATTCACTTTATTCACTTATTTGGTTGTATGGCATATTTGGTTGTATTAATGGTTGGTTGGCATCAGGCGCCTTAATATAGCTTAATTCAATCGTCTTGGCACTCGGTTCCTTCTGCCTACCATGCCATGCACGATAACGTGACACAGATTAAAAGAAGACGGATGTATTTATCGTTGTCTACATAAATCTCATAATAGATTATATTTTTATCTTCATAATAAGTAATAAAATATGTTATATAATCTATATTATAATAAAACAATAAAGAAATATGTCTGTAATGTTTTTACTAAAAGAAATTGTACTGAGCATGATACGATGTTTCTTATTCCCTGTCTGTTTGTCTGCATGTACACGCACATTTTTGGATCTACTAGAGCTTGACGAACGAATGATTTTTTTTATTATTGTTAGTTCTAGGCTTGATTGAAATGATTAAACATGACATTTCATCGACATATAAAAATCAAGGATCGGGAACCCAAGGACGTATAAGACAAAACAAAATCAAGGATATATAAAAAAATATCAAGCTGTAAAAATAATAAAAAGGATCCATAGATAAAATCTCATGATTTATAATAAAATATATGTTTTAATGAAATACTTTAAGCAAAAGTAATTTAAAGCAAGTAGTCTTTCTGTGTAATATTAGCCAAAAAGTAATTTAAAGCGATGAATAATATTGAAGAAATATCAGGATCAGGATCAGGATTAGTGGTTAAGGGTTCTAAACCAAATCCAGGAAAGGGATTGTGTTTGAATTATTTTTGTTAAGTTGCCATTTCCGTATTTAATATATTTATCTGGAGATTGCGTTTCTTCATGAAATCCAGATCTTCTTCATGAAATCCAGATCCAGGCTTCTATCATCTTTCGTTTCTGTCAACGAAAAATGCTCATTACGCTCACCAACTTTTAAATGAGTGGATACGACGGCTTTAAGTTTGTCAATTTTTATAAACGGTATTTGCCTTAGAACACCTATCAGTATGTACGGAACCCTCACTGTGAGAGTACTACGCGTACATGACTGATACTTTTGAATTAAGTTTTTATATAAAAGTAACCATATGAAATATTATTGATATAATTTCATGCTTGAGATCGCTAGCCTACCAAGTAGGTATATCTATACATAATGGTATGCTCACTTTAGCAAACTGATAAATGTTTGTTATGTGTTCATTACTATCATTCGATTTGAAACAGTGTAAAATTTAGATGTTAAGATATATATTTAATCAGAAGGTAATCTGCCATTCAGTAGACAACATTTTTATAAACAAAATTAAGAAAGAACCTATTTGACGTGTAATTGTACAAAATCTAAAAGAAAAAACCCCCTTGTAACAAATAAAATATTAAATTGAACGATAAATACTTTAACGTAAAAATAACGACTTGGACTGATGAGTGAAAATTTCAAACATCGTATCGGATACGTTCCTTGTAGTATAAACGTCATACTTATACATATACCTACAGCTAATGATGATAAACTATAGTTTTATTATCAGTTCTAACCAGTATTTTATACGTGCTGCTTGTGTTTATACATATAGTGAAGAATCGACGGCGTTTGTGTATGTTTATTTTTTATATATCTACATATATACATATATAATGTATCTGTCGGTCGGTATATTGCTTTTACATTGAAATAATATATGTTTAATTTATTTCAAATAAATGTTATTAAAGTGACATTTTTTCTGCGTTCTATATTTAATACACTTTTCATCACAGAGAGTTCTATTTTCTCTATCTTAGAAAAAAAATGTTGAAACAACTTTCAATGATAATGCTCTTTAAATTATTTTTATATTTAAATTACGTCTTTCTTTTATTGGATAAGCGATATACATACTAATTAGTTATCGTTTTGATATGCAAATGGTTGGTATGTCGTATATTTATAAATGTCTATACTTATTCTTATTAACTTGCATACAAGCATATTAAATATCGATATATCAGTTTTATTAATTATTTTTATTAATTAATAAAAATCTAGTGATATAGAACTCGGTTTTCGAAATACCTAACGGTAGTAGCAGCAAAACAGGAACGGATTATCAGAGTTCACCAAACTGGCCTTACAATTAGATAATATTTTTATTTTTACACTTCTATACTGTAATATTTAAAATGAAAAGTTTGTTTAGTTATACGGGCTTATCTCAGGAATTATATATATTATTCTTTTGTATATATATATATATATATATAATATATATACAAAAAAATATAATATACTTTAGAAATACACAAAAATCAACTTGGCCGTATCACTTTAAGCAGTCTCCAGTCAAGTTTTGATTATTTATATAAGTAAAAACACAAATGTTACGTACAAACATACATATATACATTAATTCAATAACTATTTTTAATTAAAAAAAATTATATAACTATCATAATAATAAAACAATATATAACTATTATAATAATAACAAACAATAAGTATTTTTTTTTAAATATCTAGACTATTGGCGCGTCTGACCAGTAAAGAATTCATTAGTAGAGTAACTTTAATAGTAAACGATTAAAGAAAAAGAAAATAAAGTGAACCGAAGCGAAAATTTACTTCATGCAAAGTACTGAAAATGATTCCATACAAGTTTATTCAATATCTTCTTCAACGTCAATATAATTAACATCAGCGTAATTAATCATTGGTGATCGGAGAGAATTTGTCAGCGGAATTTTGGCAACAATTTGTAGGACTGCGTACCTTTGTACCTTTAATTTTCTACTCATACGTGTGGTTCTCAAGGAAAATACTGGTAAATAATTATAACCTCAATTCTGTTCATTATTAAAGGCAATATTAATGGTTTTTTTTAGCAATAATCTAGTAATCTAATGTTGATTAAATAGATTTTTAGTAGATTTTCCTTAGCCTTAAATAATTGTCATTTGCTTAAGGATCTATCATTTGTTTAAGGTCTTTGATTATTTGCTCGATGATATAAGGTAGTTCAGTGACAGTATCTTGTAAATTTGTAAATCGTTAGCATGCAGGTGTAATTTTTTTTACTTAAAGAAAATATATTAAAAATTTATTACGTTCTTCGTAAAAAGTATTTATTTTAAGAAATATACTACCTCATTGTCGTGTCGTGCTATAAATCGTTAAATGCTAATAATAAACTTTTTTAATTTTGCATTCTGTTATATTTTTATTATTTGGTTCCACTAACTCTTAATATTTAGGAACACAGAATGCTCAACAGTCAACTAACGTTTAAGTGATTTTCCATTTTGATTTTGAAAAAATGCTCTTAACAGACGAACAGACAGACAAACAGACAGACGGATGATGAAATGATCGTATAAGGATTCCGTTTTTGCTTCTGGGGTACGGAATCCTAATAGAACAAAAACACGTTTTTTTATATAACCTAATGTGCATAACTGGTTAACAACTGGCATTTACAAGTAACTTAAGTTAATTAATATCATGAGATAACCAAATTTAACGTTGACTAGTGTAATAATTACTTACTATTTTGGCTACGTATTATATTATATAATTATATTTAGCTTCACGTTGTGTCCCTCCCATAGCAGGGTAGGCCGAGGGAACCGTGGACAGAAGGTACCTAGTGTTAGGACACTCCGTTCTCTATTTTCCGCCATTCGAGACACTACGTATTGAGTGGCAGAGCGAAGTAAATGGCAATAATTCATTCTCACCGAGTGGGGATCGAACCAACAAACCATCGCCTTTACAGGCAGACGCTGTGATTTTGACTATGTCTCCATTTTTTACTTTTAAAGATTTAATTGGATTTATTGTATATTTGTTTTTTATTAGTAATACTTACTTTAATAAATCCATATTTATTGGGAGATCCTGATAATTTCATCCCAGCATATCCTTTAGTAACTCCAATTCATATTCAACCTGAACGATATTTTTTATTTGCATACGCAATTTTATGATCAATCCCTAATAAATGAGGAGGTGTAATTGCATTAGTCACATTAATTTTATTTTCAATTATTTTACCATTTGCCTATAACTGTAGGTATTATTAAAACGTTTTGGTCATTGAACTTGTTGTTCATTGTTCTCAAGTACAATTTTACATTTTCACACATATTATGATAGCGTAATGGTGATATGTGAGGAGATCCAAGTGACAAGTTGCAGCTTTAGTTTTAGCTCATTTGCTACAATGCGTGTTAGATAAAGGTGGTCGTACATATACAATCTATAATATTATAACGATCCCCCAGGTCCCCTCTGCTCAACCTGCTATGTGCAGGATACAGTGTGAAGCTGAAAAATATAGTTTTCTTAACTATCAGAATGATTGACAGACAAGGCACAGCCACGATTACTAAACGTAAAAATGAAAATGAATTTCTTGGAAACTTCCGTGGAGGAGCTCTAGAAGAGAATTTTTCAAAATTCCTGATAGAAGAATTAATGGGATATTACATTTTAAAATCCTAGCAAATAAAGTTGCTAGCTGTAATTCGTATTTATCTATAAATATTTTCTTAATTACCTAAGTTTATGTACATTTTATTATTTACTTAATACTTAAAAAAATTTACGCGATTGTCGCGAATTAATAAGTTCCAATCAATGCGATAATGATATCGATACTGTCACGATAGGTGTCTGACGATGTGGAAATTGATAACAGCTTTTTTTTATCACTACATTTTTAAACGAAATAATCCAAGTCCAAACAACACCATTACTTGTACGAGGACGTGCATGCGTCCGTGTGATAATCTTTATCTTTCCTTATCTACTGTTCCATTGGAAATTAATATATTTTTCTCGCTGTATCCCGCACGTAGCGTCGTAGGCATAGGGAACCTAGTGTTAGGACCCATCGTTTCCCGCTTTCCGCCTTTCGAGACATTGCGTGTTAAGTGGTGAAACTCAACCTCGCTATTTATCTTGTTACCAGAGCGAGGAATTTAAAGAATTCATTTTTCCCAAGTGGGATCGAACTCACAAAACCATGCGCTTAAAGGCAGACGCTGTGCTTCTGTGCCACGATAGTAAACTAATAATGAATTTTAAATCTACACGGTCTGGTGAATGACCTTGGTTACTACGGTGGACATGGGTTTTAATTTATAACTTCGCGTTAATAAATTAAAACTCATGTCCAGTAGTAGGTGCGCACGTTTTTAATTTGTTTTTTTTTGCAACCAGAGTGTCTCTCCCTAACCATCCAGAAACTTCTTTCCGCCGTTTAAAATTATATAACATTTGTTAAATCGTAATAAATAATTTAATAAATTGTCATCAAATTATTAATTAACAACTAAAAATTTGTGCTTATCTTGTATGAACGTCATATATAAGTTTGTTATGATTTTATCTGTACAATACTATGAAATTTTCAATTGTTGGGATGTTTTCCTTAATTTATACTGTAGCTCCATTGTCTGGTCAAATTTCGTAGGTTTAGTTCAACGGGAGGTCCTCTATATTTTCTGATTACGCGGCGAATTCTCTTATTATATACAATACTTTTGATTGCGTTGACTCTGTCAATCTTGAAGTCCTTTAATGGACTCAAGTCCTTTGATACTTATTTTTTATAACTACTATAGACCTGGATACGATACGATCTAATCCTTGATGATCCGATTGTACTCCACGTGATCTTAAGTAAAATGATCTTCACAGACGGACGGACAAACCTAATCTAAAACACAATGGCGTTAGGCTTTGAAATGGAATAGCATTATATTAATTTTAAATATTGGTTACAGTGGGAGTCAAACCCGCAACCATCCTATAAATATCCAGATATTTCAATTGTCACATGGCGTATTTATTGTAAAATAAATGAATAGTAACAATGTTAGAATTTTACATATAACGTAAAAGTAAGGGTTTTGTATATAAAATACTCTAACACATGTATATAAAATACTCTTTATTTCACATAAAAAAAGAACAAATAAGATTTATTAAATTAAATTAAAGTTTACAAGGTGGACTTATTTCCAAAAGAAACCTCTTCCAGCCAACCAGTGGTATTGGATGAGTGTCAACCAAAAAGTGGAAAGAGGTAGTGGAATAAAAAGAAAACGGAAATACCGTTTTCTTTTTCTTTCATATATATATATATATATATATATATATATATATATATATATATATATATATATATATATATATATATATATATATATATATATATATATATAACAAATATATATAATATATACGTACGTACGTCGTACACAAATAAACCAAATATTCACGCTGTATAAAATAAATATACGTGTATCGTATTTAAATATCTATATACCCCTACATATATTTATATAAAAAGTAAAAAAGTATGTATATAGTTTTTATGGCCGTATTATCATAAAGTAAGTTAATTATTCTCACTATCACGTATACATTTAAAAAAAATACTTTATTACAATTTTTATTTCACGTTTTTAAAACCAATTCGATAACGGAAGCCGTATTATTCGCGTAAATCACGTTTGAAACGGGAAAGGACGGATTTTATAACAAACGAATGCTAGCATCGTGGGTTATATAACGTATCCACTATAATAGTTCAAGGAAAATACTACTTATAAAAATTAACAAACTTAAAATTACGGTCGTACTCACTCATTTTGTATGAAATGAAGTACACAAATAAATTTGTAATGGTTTTTCGTGGAAAAGTAAAATTGATGTTTCAGCCACTTCAATAAAAACTGTTATTTTGTAGCAACTTCATAGTATAGAATACTTTAAATTGATATATTTTATATATTTCCGAAACAATCGAAATGAAACAAGCTCTAAGTTAAGCTTACCATAACAGAAGCTGCATTTAAATCGATTAACCCGTTATTGAGATTAGCGCGCACAAACGCACAGACAAAATTTTAGTCATTATTTTGGGTTCTATTATATTTATAAGTGTCCCAAATAATACTTATTTAAATACATCTTTCATGTACTTTATCTAATATAGTATATTACTACGTATATTTTAATATATTAAAATACATTATTTATTCATTTTCAGAATTCCCATGAAGCACATATAGATAGATGACAGAAAAATGCTGTGGCAAATAGTATTGGCAGTGTTTATATGTTTGTTTATATGGAAGCTATTCCAAACAGAAGACAATGACTTGGCGCGACTCCCTGGACCTTCACGGCTGCCGATTGTGGGATGTATTTTCCATTTTATAGGGTTATCACAAAGTGCGTAGCAAATTATCTAGAGTAATGTATATATATATATATATATATATATATATATATATATATATATATATATATATATATATATATATATATATATATATATATATATATATATATATATATATATATATATATATATATATATATCTCCCTTAGCACTAATTACAATAGTAAAATAGTACCATTTTATATAATTTGTTGTCCGTCTTCTTGTTCGCCCATCTGTCTGTCTGGTCATCAAATAAGTTAGTCTTTAGTCACTTAGAGCACAGAAAAATCTTATAAGTCTAAATCAACACAATCAAAGAGGTCAATGTCGTCGACCTCTTCACACATGGCCCCGGGGGAGTCCTCGTGCGTGCGTTTTATGTGACCCTCGTCTAGTCATTGACAAAGTACTCATGAAGGTCAGCCGAGGTCTTCGCCTACCTTTCGTACTACTCACTCTTGTATCATTCTTTATAAGATATTTTTTACTTAAAATTAATTTAATATACACAATTATATATAAATAGAGTACTTAAAAAGTGCAAATTAAAAAAAAACACTTTTTAGTTTATTCCTACAAAATAATTTTATTTTAGTTTTTTTTTGACTATGATTTATGTTTTAAATTTTATTATTTTTTTTACAATATTGTATTATCATCGGCCCTCGACGTGTTTGCAAAAAATAAAATTAATCTGACATTTCAAAGTATAACAAGCTTATAAAACCAACATATATGAAAACAACTTCGACATTAGCGTTATTATATTCCAGTATTAGTGTTGGCAAAAATTAAAAGCTTTTACAAATTATAAATTATATTCATTTTTTCTATTCTATTATTCATCATTGTATTATAAATATATATTTTACTATAGATTTAATTTAATTTTTAATATATATTTTACTAAAGTATTAAAGGCTCTACTAAAGGCACTTAATATGCGTTTTGCATATATATGTTAATTACACATTACACTTAACGTGTGAAGTGAGAAAATAAAGTAAAATATAAATAAGCACGACTTGCTTTACTGCATAAAATAACAATATAACTAATTTGTGTACTACAAATTTGTCTATTTTTTTAGTGAGAAGTAGAAGACTTAATTTTGTTAGAAGTTTATTTGTTCTAGTGTGAGGTTAGCGTCCAATCGTATATTTACCTACATTGTACAATATATATATATATATATATATATATATATATATATACATATATATATATATATATATATATATATATATATATATATATATATATATATATATATATATATATATATATATATCTTTCCATCTCGGCGCAGAGGCGCAGCGTCTGACAGTTAACGCGCCGGTTTGTGGGTTCAATTCCCATGAGAGGAAATAATTTTTTGAATATTTTCCCTCTGGCGAAGCGCGGCGTTGAATTCCGCCACTCAACACGGCATGTTTCGAAAGGCAAAAACTGGGTAACGGAGGGTTTTAACATTAGGTTCCTTCAACCTACGCTTCTCACTGCCTACGCAGCTACGTGCGGGAGCTAAAAAATCTAAGTCAAAGCTTAGTTAGGGTTAAGCTGACCTGATGACAGCAATGAACCGATCCAGAATATAGCCTTGCTTGTAGGTTTGATTCCGGAAAATGTTTATAATCAATGAAATATATTTATAAACTATATATCTGGAGACGATGTAAAAACTTGGATAAGGAAAAAATATGATCGTCAAATGTGGAATGATTTGGGGGGAGGCCTGTGCTGAAAAGCAAAACAAACTATTTACCGATGTCTAGACATAACTTCTAAACTATTAATTGTTAAAATTACAGTTTGTTAATAAAGGGTATTTCTATTCTATTATATTCTATTCTATTGATAAACAAATAAACAATTACAAGCATAATATATAAAAGATTAGAATTATTTAACAAAATGTGACAGAACACTGCACCAGCAATAATTTCTTAAAAATTACGGAAAATGGTGCAAGGAGTATGTCACTCCGTTCATCACAGCCAATCATTACTTTATATCACTAAAAAACAGTTTTTAATAGTTTTTTTGTCCTCAGCTGAGCTTTTCATGAGGCTGACAAGCTTACATAAAAACTTTGGGGACCGAGTGTCCATTAAGGCTATGAACCGCTATATACTACACATATTCAAAGTTCAGGATATAGAGGTTAGTAGAAATATTTCATGAATATGTACGAATTTGTATTTATATTGATTGAAAACTACTAATTAATCAGAATATATTGCTTTTAGAAATAAATATCGAAATTTGATCGTATAGCTAAGCGGTTCCAGTGCTTGGATGGTTTCCAAGAGGCGCGGGTTCAAATCCCGTTCAAATTTATATACGTTTTTCTAAAAGAAGTTTTCTTTCCTTAATCTGGAATAACACTTAAAATAAAGGCAATTGCGATTAGTATTTGCGCACCGACGGTTCCGCACTAATTTCGTTATGTAGTACAGCGAAAACCTCATAAAAATTGACCAACTTAAAATTTGCGGTCTTATGCGCTAAGTTTTCTATCAAATGTATAACAGATATAAGTTTTTAAATAAATATTCTGACTTTTTCTTTATTTGTACTATAAATTGTAGTCAAATTTCATAATTCTAGGTCAACGAAGTACAACTTATAAACGTTGACAAACTTAAGTTTGCAGTGGTATGCATACAGTTTGTATGAAACGAACTACACACATAATTTTGTATTTATGATATATCTATAAATGTCCAATTAATGAATTTGTGCCCTCAGTTGTACTATAAGTTCTAACTCATTGCCAAATTTCATATCTCTGGGTCTACGGAACGGACCCTATAGGTTTTGATTTGAAAGACTGAGGTCCGGTGTGAGGCATTAGCTTTAGTGAACCGGTGGTAATGTTTTTGACATTCAAAAAAAGATCTTATTTTGAATAAAATTATTTGAAATTTTATTTGACACACAGACGGACAACAAAGTTATCCTATATAAGATTTTTTTTTCCTTTTGAGACACGGAACTCTAAAAAATAAATGAAATACAAATATATTGGTTTTCAATTTTATAAGGAAACTTTGTTTAAGTCATATATGTATGTGTAATAACAAATATGTAGAGAAAATGTTGTATTGCTATATATATATTGCAGATTGTCTTGACTCACTCTAAAAATATAACGAAGAATAAGCCTTATCATTTTATAGCGCCTTGGCTTGGCTCGGGCCTGTTAATTAGTACCGGTGAGTATTTATGATTGATTGCATTATTAATATGATCATTAAATACATGTATGTCTGTATATATGTGTGGGTTCGATTCAACCGGGGGAAAGAAAATGGACTTTGGATTCTGCTGGTAAGTCCGATTTGCCACTCGCCATGAAATATCTCAAATACGGACTGAGAGAAGAAGATCTTTACACTGGTTACATCTTTAAAAAAATGGAAATATGTTTTTCTTAAAATACGATACTATATTTTTTTTAATTTCTACCCAATTAAAATAGGTATAACTAAGCAATTGCTTAAAAATATCTTAAAATGTAGTCTTAAAACTATATTTAACCAAAATCTTGGCAAATAAAAGCATCAAAGTGTTATGAATTTATTACTCAAATTTTTTTTGTGATAACAAAATAGGCACTGACATAACTTCCAAATCAACTTGGGAAAAAAAAATATTTATATATGTATTATATAAGACATGCCCGTATGAAAGTATTTTATATTTTTTCTGCATCGCATTGTATTCCGCCCAAAGTGGGGTAGACAAAAGGAGTGTTGAAACACTCTGCCCCTTACCGCTTAATGCCTTACTTAACGCCGAGCTTTATCAATGGGACGGTTTTCATTCCCTCAAACAGGCATCGAACCCATAAACATTACAGTCAGACGTTACCTCACTGCACCATGACTGCCAAATACAAATATTTATATATATATATATATATATATATATATATATATATATATAATATATATATATATATATATATATATATATATATATATATATATATATATATATATATATATATATATATATGAATTATCTATGTACACATATCTAAGTGATACTTAAATCTGAAAATTACAACTTACAAATTAGTATCTAAAAAGTTTTTATTGCAATACCAGAAGAAGTTCTTATCTGGATAACTTACCTTTAAACTTGGATTTAGTTCTTCTAGCTTGTTTAATTTTAAATTCCGTTACAAGACTTCAACTTAGTAGAACTTTAACTTCAACATGATTATGATAGTTTTTATAACGTTCTTAAGGAGATTGCTTATTCTTAATCAACATGTATGTGTTTATAGCTTTTTGAAAACATATAAAAATTTTAACTTAGCTCTGAGGCACTGCTTTTTTGTAACTATTTCTTAGATTAAATTCATTACATGTACAATGCTTATGATTATGAATTAGGCTTATGATTATGAAGAAAGTTTATATATTAACAAATAATAAAAAAAAATACTAGCTTCTCTGCTACCATGCTATATGCGGACTACAATATGGAATTAAAAGTACATATTATTTTAATACACTTAGAAATATAAAAATAATACAATTTCCAGGAGCAAAGTGGCATAGACGTCGAAAGCTTCTGACACCCACATTTCATTTCGATATTCTTAAAAGCTTTATGAAAGTTTTCGAGGAACACAGCAGGAATATTGTGACACACCTGAGGCAGGCTGTGAAAGAGGGGAATGATGTAGTTGATGTCATGCCAATGATAAGTGATTTTACACTATATATTATTTGTGGTGAGATTTCTTTATTAACTTTAAAATTTATTTATTATGTTTTGAAAATATCTAAGTAAAGTTCTAGATATCAATGTTATGAGGACGATCATGGGTTCAAAACTTATAAAAAAAATGTTAATGTTTCTAATGTATAATAATAATATTAGTAAATAATTTATATAAAAACTCCTTATCCCTTGATCCAGAAACTGCAATGGGTATTAAATTGGATTCTGACAATTCCGATGCTAAATTGAAGTACAAAAACGCAATATTAGAAATCGGCCCGGTGGTCATGGAACGCCTGACAACTATATGGCTTCATAACGACTTCATATTCAGTTTACATCCTTTGGGAAAGAAATTTAAGGAATGTTTGGAAAATGTCCATTCCTTCGGCGATAAGGTCATAATGGAGAGGAAAAAGACGTACGAGGCTAATGAATTTGACGATTCCTTTGGAAAACGGAGATTGGCCTTGTTAGATTTGCTGTTGGAATATGAAAAGAAGGGTGAAATTGATTTAGAGGGTATACGTGATGAAGTCAATACTTTCATGTTTGAGGTAAGCTTTGGTATCCATTGTTGTAGGCAAAAAGAGAATTGTTTAAAAGTGTTTTGTAAAAGTCTAATTAAATTACGTGTAAATTTAAATGTAATGATGAACGTTTAAAGTCTAGTTCTGTGCCGTCAAAATATTACAGTGCGTCAAAAAGTCAAAGTCATACATGTTTTCAATTGTACAAATGTAGCGAGACCGCTATCTGTTAGGAAGGTTCAAGGTCGCAGTGCGAGTAGTCGAGCAGTACCTGGTATTGTACTACGTGATTGTATCAGAAATGAGGACATCCGTAGGAGAACAAGAGTGACCAACGTTGGTCGAAAAAATGCGTAGCTAAATTGGCAGTGAGCGGGACACATAGCTAGGTGAACCGATTGCTGCTAGGACTTTCAGGTTCTCGAGTGACACCATAAGTCTGTTGATGCTCAGTGGACAGGATGGCCGCTGGATATGGACTCCAGCCCAGAACCAATCCTCATGGAGATCCTTCGTTGCCTATGTCGAGCATTGTTGATGATGATCAGGAAGGAAAATGTTAATATATAAACTAAATATTACATTACTTGTTAGTAATATAATATTTTGTTTTTAGGGTCATGACACTACAGCTACAGCGCTTTCCTTTGGTCTGATGCTATTGGCTGATCACTCGGACGTTCAGGTAAACATAACTATTGTATATTTTACAGCAAAAAGCTTTAATTACTGCCTTTTTAATTATTTAAATGTCTGTTGTTGTGTTTCACATACTTCAAACATTTTTTAAGGTAAATAAACGAAAAACTTCTTTGGGGTACGTGATACTAAATTTATTTTGTGCTATTACTTCGCCGGTATAACGTGACGTGACCTTATTAAATCGCTTATTTTGATTTAACAAGTTTTAAATATTAGTTGCGTATTTAAGAATTTTAACTGCTAGCAAATTCTTATAATAATGTATTATTACTGTAATTTTCTTCACAAGTTCAAAGCTCATAAGTTCACAAGCTCAAAAAAAGAAAGTGTAAAACAAAATCAATTTTAAAACTAAATGCACAACAGTTTAACCGGATTAATCGTGTATATTAATTATCATTTTTTTTTTGGAAACCCGACGTTTTTAAAACTTTGCAGAACCGTTTGTCCGTGGTCATGTCGGGTAGGTTTCCAAAAAAAAAAATTGTAATATACGCGATTAATCCGGTTAAACTGTTAAACATCGCGGAAACCAAAGAACTTATTAAATGCACTATATTTAAAAGTGCATATAAGATATATGCTAGGAGTATAATAAAAAAAAAAAACATATACAATTTTAATTCACATACACGATTGTTTACAATTTAATGAAAAAATACAACACTGACATAACGTTATTACAACAATAGTAAAATATTTCGCATATTAAATTATCGAAATAAAAAATCAATTATATAATTAAATTGTGGGATGAAATTTTAAGCTTACGAGTATATTTTAACAATGTGCTACCAAACGGCTATTGTTGCCGTGAAATCCTTCCCGGATTTCTACCTAAAACTATTCTTCGAAAAGGTCTTACGAGACGAGACGTGGAGAGGTTTACGTAAATACCGTTAACATTAAACCTATATTTGGATAATATATATGTCTGGATTATCGCTTGCGTTATTATTAAGACATTTGTATAAGTACATGAGACCCCACATATATCTTCTTTAACACTATCAATACATGTTTAGTATATGTTTAATGCTTTCCGAACGGAAATGAAAATAATTTATGTTCCCAATTAAGGATTGAACAGCCGATATGCTTTCAGTCAGACACTGTAGCACTGCGCCACGACGTCTTTGGCCTGGGTAGGTTATATTTTTACAAAGAGGAAATTATACTTACCGTCATAGCGGATTTAGTGCAGAGGGTTTGATTTTGAAAGCTTATTTTAATCATTTTAATATTGATTATCATTAAAAATAAGTGACTCTTGTTTAGAACTGTTTCTATATGATCATATAATGTATGTAGATTTAAGTGGTCATACATATATATATATATATATATATATATATATATATATATATATATATATATATATATATATATATATATATATATATATATATATCGTATGACCACTTAAATATATTTTGCTACTAGGAACTATTTGTACACATTTATGAACTATTTGTACAAATTTTTTATTATAAATTTTTGTGAGATACTGTGAGAACACCATGTAAATTAACATTGAGATATTTACTCAGTTGTAATTTATATAGTACGAGATTTCATTCTGGTTTTTATTTTGTATTCATTTAGAAACATTTTTATAACAAAATATTTTATATATAAAACATAGACAGACATTCTAAGACTAACTCTTAGTGCCTCTAGTTCAGGTGGAAAGAGGTAAAGGGATCGATTTAACATTAGATTATATCTCCTTGCATTACTATGTTCTATGGGCATAGCGCAAAACGAAAATATAGTTAGAATGCATTATAATAATTTGGAAAATCAAAATACATTATTTTCATTTTGAACTAAAAGCTATTTCACCGGTTAAATTATTCATTTATTAGTTTGCAACCACGCGGTCCAAATGCAGTGAATAGCAGATAGTGTTGCATACTTATTTAAATACGCTAAACGCTCCTGCACACTTCGCTCGCTAATATTCGCTCGATTCGCTCGTTGTAATAATTAAAGAAAAAACTCTTTTTTAAGCATTATGATGTAACTTTTTCGATAGCACTTACAATATACTTCCTCATAATTAACGAATGAATATATATATATATATATATATATATATATATATATCTATATATATATATATATATATATATATATATATATAAGCACTATTTAGTTAAGTCAATGACAATGTAACTTCACTTATAGTTAATGGCTTATAGTTACATAGCGTGTCTTTAAGGCCGTTACGGTTCTGTAACAGACAGGCGGGAGATCGAGGCTCTATTTTAAGTGAAACTATTTAAATGAAATTTATATTATCCGTATATATCCGAGTATATATATATATATATATATATATATCTTCTTCTTCTTCTTCTTCCTGGCATTAGTCCCGGCTTTTTGCCAGGGTCTGCCTTCCGACTAAGACCAATCGGTCCATATGAGTGGCGAAGTGGTTTTTTGTGGAGCGATTGCCATCTGACCTCCAAACCCATTACTGGGAGAAACCAAGAAAGGAAAGGGAATAAGAGGCAGAAAGACTTGGAATATAGGGGAGGGACACCACTTACATGGATTGGATCAGGTTATGAAAGTGGTGGCTCGAGGTCCCGGGGTCGCGTACCCGTATGCCGGAAACCAAATATCGGACAGATAATTGGCTGGACACCCTCTGAGATGCCAACGCCACACGGTGTTCCCAGGCGGTCACCCATCCAAGTACTGAACGCGCCCGACGTTGCTTAACTTCGGTGATCGGACGAGAACCGGTGTGTTCAACGTGGTATGGACGTTGGTATATATATATATATATATATATATATATATATATATATATATATATATATATATATATATATATATATATATATATATATATATATATATATATATATATATATATATATATATATATATATATATATATATATCCGAGTTCCGTCATTCACATGTTGTCTTGAATTCGTGAAATTGAGAACGAAGTGTTTTGCAGTCTAGAATTGTAAATTATTATAAAATGTTAGTTTTTTTTCCTAGAGGCAAGCGTTTAAACCGTAGATATGTTTGAAAATCTTAGTAGAAAGCGCAACAGAAAATCATAAAAATTTAGATTTTTGAAAATAATTAATACGTACGATATCTCGTATAAATTACACGTTCATCTATCAACAACTTGTCTCTTGTGAGCATTTACATCATTTAATTATATATATATATATATATATATATATATATATATATATATATTTACGTATATAAACACACATATAGACAAAATTTTGTATATATATATTCAATTATAATAACACATCAGTTATATGGAGTTCCAAATTTTTCAAATTAACAACATTATTTAATCAATTCCAGTAATAAATGCTCTCCTTATGAAGTATAATTATTGTTTCTTAAGATAACATGCTAAGATGTTTTATATGGTATTCAAGGATATTTATAGTCCTAATATATATATATATATATATATATATATATATATATATATATATATATATATATATATATATATATATATATATATATATATATATATATATACTCGTATATATTCATTTAAAGTCAAAATTTGTCTAGGAACGCATTTTCAATGAGTGCAAAGAAATTTTTGGTGACTCAGACCGACCAGCGAGCTCGTCTGAACTCGGCGAGATGAAGTATTTGGATGCTGTTGTCAAAGAGATATTAAGAATCTATCCAAGCGTACCTTTTATTGGACGTGAAATTGTGGAAGATTTTATGTTGGGTAAGTATGTCTGCTAATTTTTTATCAGCTCCTATAGCACTGTTATCAAAGTAACTACGAAAACTGTGGACTTGACGTCGTACTTAAATATTTTTCATCTGATTGTATTATTCATTTATTCATATAATGTTGTAAAACCTAACAAAAAAGTTTCACCCCATATAGCGTACTACTTTAGCGTTATTGAAGTATTTTATTTTAAACGATCGATCCATAAGCATTCTCGTATACAGCTCGCTTAAAAAGTAATATTCTTTTTAAACGAGCTGTATATTGTTCTGCGACCATCGATCAAGTTTCTCGGAATAAGGTCGGATATAACTCAAATTTTTTTTTTATTTTCAACATTTCTGAAGTATTATTCCACATCGAGGACTGTACAATATTTGGAAAAACTGTTGGCTTAGTGGTCAGAGATTGGATAGATTCCAAGGGGTGCGAGTTCGAGTTCAAAAGTTCAAAGGTTTTATGTGTTTAAATTCTCTATGGTCCGACGTATTGTGGCGTGGTTGAGAAGTGATTTATATATAGTGTATGCAATCTCTACCCTACTTTTTTCTAATCTTCATATAAAAAGAGAAAATGTTTGACGTGTCTGTGTGTCTGTCTAAGGTATTAACTTCCAAACTAATAGACCTATTACGACATGATTTTTAATAGACATTCGATGGTCGAGATGGTTTTGAGCTTAAATGTATGAAGATTTGTCTGAGGACGTAATAAGGTCATCATCTCTTTTATTACTTGCGGTAGAAATATAGCATACCGAATGGATACTTACTTTATTTTCTAATATATGTATGAACTATTGAAATACCCATATTTACTAATAATACCAATGAGTTATTCTGATGAAATCTTGAAAGTTGGAGAGGAGCACCCACATAGCCTATCAAGCCTAACAAGTTTGAGCTTATTAGATTCGTCTGAACCACATCTGTTCACTTCTTCTGAGGACCTTAAGCTATAATTGGGAAGTGATTGAGCCTGGAATGCCAAATACATTGTTAGTTGTAAAATAAATTTTTGTAGCACGATATTAATAAAAGCAACATTACGTAAATTTTTAAACAAATAAATAAAATAAAATAAAAAAATAAAATAAAATAAAATAAAATAAAATAAAATAAAATAAAATAAATAAAATAAAATAAAATAAAATAAAATAAAACAGTACAGTACAGTACAGTACAGTACGTACAGTACAGTACAGTACAGTACAGACAGTACAGTACAGTACAGTACAGTACAGTACAGTACAGTACAGTACAGTACAGTACAGTACAGTACAGTACAGTACAGTACAGTACAGTACAGTACAGTACAGTACAGTACAGTACAGTACAGTACAGTACAGTACAGTACAGTACAGTACAGTACAGTACAGTACAGTACAGTACAGTACAGTACAGTACAGTACAGTACAGTACAGTACAGTACAGTACAGTACAGTACTGTGCAGTGCAGTGCAGTGCAGTGCAGTGCAGTGCAGTGCAGTGCAGTGCAGTGCAGTGCAGTGCAGTGCAGTGCAGTGCAGTGCAGTGCAGTGCAGTGCAGTGCAGTGCAGTGCAGTGCAGTGCAGTGCAGTGCAGTGCAGTGCAGTGCAGTGCAGTGCAGTGCAGTGCAGTGCAGTGCAGTGCAGTGCAGTGCAGTGCAGTGCAGTGCAGTGCAGTGCAGTGCAGTGCAGTGCAGTGCAGAGCAGAGCAGAGCAGAGCAGAGCAGAGCAGAGCAGAGCAGAGCAGAGCAGAGCAGAGCAGAGCAGAGCAGAGCAGAGCAGAGCAGAGCAGAGCAGAGCAGAGCAGAGCAGAGCAGAGCAGAGCAGAGCAGAGCAGAGCAGAGCAGAGCAGAGCAGAGCAGAGCAGAGCAGAGCAGAGCAGAGCAGAGCAGAGCAGAGCAGAGCAGAGCAGAGCAGAGCAGAGCAGAGCAGAGCAGAGCAGAGCAGAGCAGAGCAGAGCAGAGCAGAGCAGAGCAGAGCAGAGCAGAGCAGAGCAGAGCAGAGCAGAGCAGAGCAGAGCAGAGCAGAGCAGAGCAGAGCAGAGCAGAGCAGAGCAGAGCAGAGCAGAGCAGAGCAGAGCAGAGCAGAGCAGAGCAGAGCAGAGCAGAGCAGAGCAGAGCAGAGCAGAGCAGAGCAGAGCAGAGCAGAGCAGAGCAGAGCAGAGCAGAGCAGAGCAGAGCAGAGCAGAGCAGAGCAGAGCAGAGCAGAGCAGAGCAGAGCAGAGCAGAGCAGAGCAGAGCAGAGCAGAGCAGAGCAGAGCAGAGCAGAGCAGAGCAGAGCAGAGCAGAGCAGAGCAGAGCAGAACAGAACAGAACAGAACAGAACAGAACAGAACAGAACAGAACAGAACAGAACAGAACAGAACAGAACAGAACAGAACAGAACAGAACAGAACAGAACAGAACAGAACAGAACAGAACAGAACAGAACAGAACAGAACAGAACAGAACAGAACAGAACAGAACAGAACAGAACAGAACAGAACAGAACAGAACAGAACAGAACAGAACAGAACAGAACAGAACAGAACAGAACAGAACAGAACAGAACAGAACAGAACAGAACAGAACAGAACAGAACAGAACAGAACAGAACAGAACAGAACAGAACAGAACAGAACAGAACAGAACAGAACAAAACAAAACAAAACAAAACAAAACAAAACAAAACAAAACAAAACAAAACAAAACAAAACAAAACAAAACAAAACAAAACAAAACAAAACAAAACAAAACAAAACAAAACAAAACAAAACAAAACAAAATAAAATAAATATCGATTCCTTTTTATATACGTCCTGTATTTTACTTGTCAGTAAGAATTCTAGCAATATAATCACCCTGTACTTGTCTATTTTATATACTAATATTATAAATTTGATTTAATTCATATAAACTTTGAAACTACTGAATGGAATTGAAATATTTTTATAGCAATATAAATGTACATTATTAGCAAATAACATAATCTATAGAAATCGTTCCGTCTCTACTGATAGCAGCCATCTATGAAAGGCATTGCAAAAACGGGTAATTATGCATCTTGAAAAGCTCTAAAAAGTCCGCGATGCTACATGTCTATGTTTAAATATTAACTTATTGTAGAATTTTTCATGGTTATAATTTTTTTTTACATATTCCGCGTCCATTGCGATATATTTTGTTTTTTTTTTGGGTTTCATTCATTCAAACCGTGAAGCTGAGAATAACAAGACCAATACAATTTTATATTTACCATCTTCTCTAGTGTTCTAAAAATAATTAAAAAAATATAAGCCTATAAAGACATATAAACACCGGCTTAAAGGTGAACGACCTATGAAGATTTGAATTAATTGCAATTGCAATAGTGCGTTGATCGTATCATCATACATACGCTAGCTTTTATCCGCGACTTTGCTTGCGTAGTCTATGGAAACAAGTAGGACGGAATTATTAATATGGCACTTTATGGCATTCGAAATTATTATGATATTGTTATGAAAAGGTTATATTTGAACCATTAACGATAAATTAACTATCAAACATAATTTTTTTTTTAATTCAAGCCAATAGTTCTATAAATAAACACTTCTTTATAATATTAGTGTAAAATATAAAGCTTTTCTTTGATTTCATGATTGTTATAAATTAATGTGTACATTGAATATAAATTAAATAATAATATATCGGGTTCTTTAGAACTTTATTCGTCTTGGACAACGAGAGCGAGATTCATTTAACGAATTTCTGGCCATTTGAATGACAGTCTATTGGGTAGTTTAACTCCCATTCACGCCTTATCTAAGCGTTTTCCTCGGTCCTTGGTAAATAAGACGCCACGGTGGGCTCAGCCATTCGATCAAGCATATCCTGAAAAACGACATGTTCTATGGGGAACGGAGTGCCTTAGCACTATGTATCCTCTGCCTACCCTGGCTATATCCGGAAAAATTGTAGACCAAAAAAAATATTCCTTTACAGGTGATGTAAAAGTGAAGAAAGGCTCTGAGGTACTTGTCCATATATACGGTTTACATCGTAAAGAAGAATTGTATCCAGAACCAGAGAAATTCAAGCCGGAGAGATTTTTGGAAGGGTCCAAAGAGTCCAGACATCCTTACGCTTATGTTCCATTTAGTGCTGGGCCTAGAAATTGTATAGGTATATATATATACATATTTAAATATTATTTTACACTAAGAATAGAAAATATTTTTAGAAAACGTATAAAAATATTATAGTAGCGAGATTAGAACCTGCACCTCTTAGAAGCCGTCCAAACGCTCTAACCAAAAAGCCATACGTTCTCATCAAGTCTACGACAAAATTTTTATATGTTTTTTACTTATTATATATCGTTAGTATCTCTGTATTTGTATCTTCTAAGGAAATATCATATCTAATTACTGCTTTGCTAACGTAGCTTTATGATATAGTATTGTTTGGCTCTATAAGTTTAAAAACTGTACAGAATTATCAAACAATAGACAACTATAAATTAATTTAAAGTTCATTTAATACAGGCAGTGCTTGTATTTTCAATTACTGCTTATGTCATGAGAATAATAGTAAAAATATGAACACTACTTTCTAGTTTTATCTATTACAGGACAAAGATTCGCTAAAATGGAGATGAAGTCCGTTTTAAGTGAAATAATAAGGAATTTCAAGTTGGAGCCGAAAGTGCCAGGCGCGCGGCCCGCGCTCAAAGCGGACCTCGTGTTGAGGACCGACGACCCCATGTACGTCAGATTTATACCGCGATAGCGGCGGAGTGTGTGATACGTAATTGTTTATTATTTATTAATTTAATAAATTTGTTTGTTTATTTCATTGTTTTGTTCCACCTTTTTTTTTGTTGTAGGGCTCTATAATTAAAAAAAACAATGCCTTTATAATTAAAAAAAACAATGCCTTCAATGTTTCATGTTTTTTAGGATTCCGTGCATCAAAAAAACAATCGAACCCTCAAATTACGACGATCCTTGTGTCTGTCGGTCCGTCCATTTGTTCCCCAAGGTTATATTTCCCATTTTTTTCTTGAGATATCAAGCTGAAAATGAAATTAAATATCCAGATCTAAAGTCTTAGGGCAAAGAAAAAAATAAATCAGCGGGACAAAGGAAAAATAATAAAAAAAAACCCATTGCAAGTTTATACCTGTAGTTCATTTCATGCAAAATTAGTGCATCTGCCCGCAAATTTAAGTTTGTCAACTTGTATATGTACGTACGAGTACGTCGTACGCCGTGTTGTTGTTGGCTGGCTTCGTTCGTGGCTGTATTAATAGGTAGACATCCAGTTCGAGCTTGTTCAAGTATTCAATGGACACTGTACTTTACATCACTTTACCTGTGTTTGTGAATTAGTAAGCACTAATAGCGGTTTAATATATCTAATAAAATGGCAAGATAAAGACAAAGTGCGACAAAACAGAGTGTTTTAACATCATTCTCAAATAAAAAACATATGAGATATATGACATGATTTTTTCTATATAATTTTTCTAAAAAGGCACAAGGGGAGAATAATGTTATCATCAAATTTTAATAAATACAATGATTGTATAAGGTACGTTTTGTGTCGATTAATAATCTTATTGTTTGTAACAATTTTTAAAGCGCACTAAATACTACAAAATATGTTATAATGAATT
The DNA here is from genome assembly GCA_037127375.1 of Dione juno. Classification (NCBI taxonomy): domain Eukaryota; kingdom Metazoa; phylum Arthropoda; class Insecta; order Lepidoptera; family Nymphalidae; genus Dione; species Dione juno. The sequence continues at coordinate 551,487 of JAXRJS010000069.1, forward strand.
ATAAAATCTTAATCTGAATGAAATGGCAAAAAAAGAGTGCACGATCCATTTTTTTTGTTTTTTTTTTTTTTAAATATTCATATAATGAACCCACTTTTACATAATTTCTTTGGGTGTTGCTACCAATAATGTATACACCCTCGTCAAGGCAGCCGCCAGCCATTCCCATTAAGGTCTGTGTCCACTGAAGAAGTATTATTATGAGAGAACTTTCCACTCAATTTTCTAGAAATTGTTTGCTGGCGAAAGTCAATGACGCAAACGCAGAATTTTTTTTATTTGCCATTTTACCATGAACTCCTAGAAATAGAAATTAAGAATTAGTATTATGCGTATTTTAAATGTTCTTTAGTGTTTTGAAACAATTACTGCACACTTTACCTAAATAAATCGAAAAATAAACGGAAACGTTTCGTGGACAGCATGTTTTAGATATCACATTACCCTCATTTGTCACAAGCTCAGCGCAATAAGGATTTATTTGAACTGTCATAACTTAATTATCAAAATTTATTCCCAGAGAATCTGCAAAAGGAATGCTTCCATTCGGCTTGTGCGGTCCAATTAAGTGACTTTGTGATAAATGAGGTCTAGACATGGTATTTATTTTTCTGTTGTTAATAATATGAAACAAATAATAATTCTACTAATAAAACAAATAATATATATATATATATATATATATATATATATATATATATATATATATATATATATATATATATATATATATATATATATATATATATATATATATGTATGTATTCACAGTACTATATAAATTTCACATCGTTCACACGAAAGCTTTTAAACCATGTGGTTGATTGGTTTCCTTGAAAGATCACCTTCTTGTCTGTCCGCTGTCAAGACCATTTTTCTGAATATTTTGTAAATGTATTAAGTTGAACTCGTTTTGCCGCATTATGTATAAAATTTCATATATATTGTGCAATAAAGGATAAATAAACAAATAAAAACTTTGTTAATAATAATAATTATTATTACATATGTTTTTGTTGTTATTATTACATATGTTTATTATTAATAATTATTATTACATATGTTTCGGACCATTTCATTTGTACGGATAATAAATTGATGGAAAATTTGGTTTGTGTGATTTTCTCAACATTTTTTCAATTTAGTTTTTGGAGTTAACTTTGTCTTATTTCACGTTCATGGTTTTTTGTGCTTCGTTCACATGGAATTAAGCTTTTTACTTATTGCCTTGTCACATCCATATCAGATTTATCAGACCTTGGTAGTTGGTATCACACCAAAATGCTTATCATGTGGAACAACTTTTGAATAGGAGCCATTTCCTTATTTCTTATAGTTCAGTTCGTCTGTATTGGTTATACATGGTGTTCTAGCCTCTGAAATTGTTAAATATTTTAGCTTACTTACGAATTAGATTGTTTATTTCTCGTCCTTAAATGTATGAGAAATCGGAGAACCAAGTCTCTTTGCCTCAATAAAGCTGTTTGTCTAACTCGATATTTACGTTTCGTTCATAAAAAATATCCCAATTCAAGAATTCGAGTACCTTATTTGTTTGGCGATTTCGATTGACCTTCGAGAACACATCACATACACAGGAGGTCGCTTAATGACCAAGGACGAGGCGAAAGAGGTATGTGGGGATCGTAGCATTCTATCTGGCTACCCGCTGGGAATAAAGCGTGAAGGTATAGGTATATATATATAACTTATTCGTTCGCATATATATGTACAAGTACAGCGCTTAGTCAGTTATTTAAGCATATCAAAGGTATAAATTATGTAATTAATATCAAGAACAATATATTGAAGACAAAAACATTCCACTAATTAACATCGTGTATTGGACAGTACTTAAGGCCGCCCAACCTCCTCATGAACACACATCGATAGATATTATGATTTTATGAATAAGTATTTTATTTGAGTAAATTTTACTCGGCACTGTGAGACATCGTCTGAATCTATAGACACAGAATAAGCTTTAAACTATTTTTAGCTTACAGCTCATAAATATATAAACTTTACAATTAACAAGAACATATAATAATTTAAACGCAGCGCAATTTGAAGTCTATAAGTATCTTTCTATGCTTAACGTGGTATAACATTTTAAAAACTAATAAAAATAGATTTCTTGTTAGATGACAAAATTTTGATGAAAACTTTTACTTTATTGTATCCCGTAAGGAAGCTTTTTATACGATGTGATTTTTTTAAATAACAATAATCAGTTTGCTGTATATTTTACTCAATTTTTAAAATATAATATTTTTGTTTCAAGTTCTCTTTATTTAATAGTAGTATATTGATATAATATTAGTCAGATATAACTTAGTGTTAAGACACTCCGCTCTCTGTTTTCTGTGTTGTGTGACAGATCCCAGCGTTATACTTAGTATACCAGAACGCGAATATGAAAATAATTTATTGCCTCTGTGGAGATTGAACCTGCGACCATATATCCTCATTTTAATTTTAATCTAGATAATAAAGGTTGTTTTGGCTTGTTTTTGGCACAACCCGGTCGTGTCTGAGTGATGTGATAAGTGAAATTGAAATTGTTATCCGATAGTGATGTAACAAAGTAGTGGAGAAAGAAATTTGGACCCTTTCTTTCGAAAATTGTGCGAACCGAGAAGTATGACATTTTGCACACTTATAGTTTATGTGTGTGTAGGAGAAGTGTAGAACGCCAATATATTTAAATAATACTGCTTATAAAGTACATTAAATCAATAAATAAAACATTGCACACACTACCATATGTTTAACAATATAATATTTGTATAAAGTGGCATACACGTTGCTATGACAACGCGTATTTCACGCGTCAACGGGTCCTCTAGTATTAATAAAGATTAAACAGTATAGATTTTCAGATCGTCAAGAATTCTAGGAGACTTTTTACAATTTTTTATTGAATATTTTCTACTCCTATGGCTCTCGGAATCGCCAATAAAGCTATAAATTTGAGATAACCGTCTAGACGTTTAATAGAACACATTACAAATGGTAGTCAACCGTGAAGACGACGTATGGTCGGCTTAACGTCGCACTTTTTGTATCCACGTTGAATATTTAATATGAAAAAAGCAAAAACGTTACGCGATATTGTCCAAAGTGTAAACTTAGCAGAAGAACCCTTCAAGTACCTATATGGTACCTTATAAATCTAAAACCAAATCAATCCAATTTTAATTCTCTTTTTAGTGTCTTTTATTTGAAATATTATTTTTATTTAGGAAGGATGTCTTTTTTCTCCATCACGATGAGGAAGACTATGATGATCGATTATTATTTGTCATCTTTTTCATAACCTTGGCATATGTCAGCCGGCAACAAGAAGGCCGTATACACAGAGATAACCTAATATTAAAATACTCCGGTACGATGAAACTTTTTACACAATTCTGAATCTATTATATATTTTTTTTTTTATAAAAAACATAATAAATACTTTTTATAACCACAGATAATTTACTTAAACTTAATTTACATAAAGTTTGAAGAGCAGTCGGTGAAGTTTCTATTGTCCCAACGTACTTTACCTTTCAAAACTTAACTCCTCGAACTGGCAAAACTGGCTCGTAGTAGTAATGTTTAAACACAAAGGACAGTGGAGAAGAGATGATAAAATAATTTATATTTATAAAATAATAGCTTTAACTTTAGTTTTAACCAAATGGAAATAACTAAGAGCATTATGTTATTAACGTGCTGTTAAACATAATTAATATCGACAAATAAACTTTCTAAAACAAAAATAAGGTTTCAGTTCAAAGTTCTTGAGATTAACGCATTCCGTCAATCCAAAAATTTTGTGTTATAAAATTAGTGAGGAAATATATATGTGAATAAAAAACTTTTGTAATTTTTTTATTTTCGTGACGATATATTTATGTTTGTCTATACTACTACTGTCCGAGTTCAGCAGGAAGTAAATTATAAATTTTGATTTCGCGGCGAATTAAATTTGAACTAAATTCGAAAATATTAATTGTTCAAATGGCCGTTTGCAAGAGCTTTTGAATCGTTCATAAAGCTACCATCGACTCGGAAGGCAGTTCTGCTCAGAGGATCTGGCAAAAAAAACAAAAGTGAGCAATTGCTCAACAATTATTTTACTTTAAAAATCTAGGTTAAGATAAGATAATAAAATTTATTTAAAAATCTGTAAGGAGGCAAAAGTAATGAAAATACAAAAGTACTCAAAGTCAACAAACATGTACAAAATTTTAACACAGCGGGATTTGAATACGCGCCTCGTAGAAAACGCCCAAAAGCTCTGACGTCTGAACCACAATAATAAGTGCTACAATTTTGTTATTTAACAACAATATAATGGAAATAGCTTCCAACTATGACTTGATTTTAACACATTCATACCATTTAAATATTCTTAAGCATAGTAATAATAATTGTTTGGATAGTTAATTTTAATAACGGAAGTGGCAAATTTAAAATACATTATGGAATTTTATTATAGCCGCGTATACGGAGGCGATAGCTAGACGTTAGAAGATTACATATAAATTGTAATAAAATTAAACATAAACACTATTATCCAGACATTTTCTGTGTTTTTTTCCGCAAATGGCGGGCAGAAAGACAAACAGACATACAGACCGACAACAAAGTGTTATAAGGTTAATAACAATAATCCTCAAGGGCAGTTTATGCCCCTAAGAACCTGAGAAGGCGGGCCAATGTACTATATATTCTAACATAATAATATGTTTTTTTTCTCATCACTAGACAGTTCTTACATCTGAATTTATGCTAATAGAATTACCAAGAATTATTTGCGCGGTTTTCTTTTCATTCTTCAATTTAGTTTAGTTCGTAGTACAGTACCAGGCTGTGAACACTACGGTTTGGGTTTGATTTCCACTCGGGGAAATTTTCATTTCTTCGCTTTAGTAATAAGAAAGAGCGCGGCGTTAAGTTCCACTACTCGAAAATTGTGTTTTTAAATTGGGCAGAAATATGGGAACAGAGTGTCTTAATATTGTGTTTCCTCAGATAGTCCTGTTATATACTGAACACAGCGTGACCTTAAAAGAGGTCATTTTTTATTATGTAAGTAATCTGATATAAGATTACTTACATAATAAGAAATATATTATGATATAATGGCATGGAATGGCTATACTTCAATTATCGTCACTGGGAGGCGAAGGAAAAAAAAAGTCAAATGTTGGTATCGACAATTCAAGACAGTCGATAAGCCATTTCGGTTAACGATTTGATTCATATCTCTAACATTATGGTTCTTTGATTTTATTTTATCGAAATGAAGCAAATTGCTATTCGTTACATCCTTTGATCAGTGAAACGAATTGGATATGAGCTTTAAGACATAAAAAAAATCGGTCAAGTGCGAGCTCAAGTCCCGCACCGAAGGTCCTGTAGTTCCAGGTTCAGTCTCATGATTGTAGGTCAATGGGAAATACAACATGTACAGATTGAAAATATTAATTTTGCCGGCCGGTATGCACTTATTTTGACTGATATAAAGTTTGTTTTGGTCTTTTCTATGGTATCAAGTCTCTAGATTTCGGGCTTTTCCTTCATTTGTACAGTAAGTTCTATTTTTTTCGCTTCATACATGTTTTTTACTGTGTCTGTGTCTAATGTGTTGCCAAATTTTATTGTTTTTTACTGTTTAGACTTTAGTACCTTAAACATTCTAAAGTCTGCTTACTAGTTTCAAGACATGGCGTGACTCAACGCTGCGCACTGTCCACCAGACGGTAAAAATTAGAATAATTGATACCCCCAGTGGAGATCAAACCCACAATTTAATACGCGGTTCCAATATCTCGCATATAGCAGGGTAGACTTAGGAAGCTTAGTGTTAAGACCCTCCGTTCTCCGCTTTCCGCCTTGCAAGAATCGAAACCACAACCATGTAGCAATTTACGTAGCTGTCACACTGACACTGTCAACCGACAATATGATATCTATATATTAATACGTGATGCCAAAACTTTGAACCCCTTTTTACGAAAATTACGCGGACGCAGGAGCATAAAATTTGGCACAGTATAGTTTATGTGCGTGTGTAGGAGAAGTGCAGAACGCTAATATTTTTCAGTAATAATGCTTATAAAGTGCATTAAATCAATAAATAAAACATTACCCACACTACCATAGGTTTAACAACACACACATATATATATATATATATATATATATATATATATATATATATATATATATATATATATATATATATATATATATATATATATATAAGTCATATTTATTTTCATTTCGTTCTACTCTTGTCAACCATTCATACAACGAATGTTCAGAATAATATTAGTGAACACACAAAATAAATTTGATTTCACGCGAGCAAAAGAAATCTAGCCGCCCTTCTATAAACATAGGTTTTGCCATTTATTTATTTGTCCCGTCCCCAATTTTTTGTTATGTCATAAATGATTATGATTTTGACATATATATATATATATATATATATATATATATATATATATATATATATATATATATATATATATATATATATATATATATATATATATATATATATATATATATATATATATATATATATATATATATATATATATATATATATATATATATATATATATATATATATATATATATATATATATATATATATATATATATATATATATATATATATATATATATATATATATATATATATATATATATATATATATATATATATATATATGTTATGTTAAGTTGTTATTATGTTAAGACCAGCGACCCGTACGGGATTTCGACCGTTTGATAGATGTTCTTGGATTCATTTCACTTTTATGTGAATGTGTTGTATATACAAGTATTTTTCAAATTTGTTCTTCTTATCATATACATATATATATATATATATATATATATATATATATATATATATATATATATATATATATATATATATATATATATATATATATATATATCTATATATATATAAAACAAAGACGGGTTTGTTACAACACTTATAACTCGAGATCTGCTGAACCAATTTTCATGGTTATTGATTCGTTGGATTTGTCTCCGACCAGCATAGCAGAATACATCTACAGAATAAAAACAATGAATACTCGATATGTGCAATGAATATATCATTTCAGTAAATGCTCATCTTTTTATTACATGACTTACATTTGACGCAACAACTGTTTTAGTTGTCCAATCCTGTCAAATATTGTATCAACTATTCATGTGTGCGTTCAGAAACTCTCAAAAGTTGAGGTACTGTTATATTTGATTGTTTTAGACATTGTGTAAATAATTTTGGAAATAAGTACATTATTGTATGTGTAAATTATTTATTAAATATTTCATTTTTATTCCACAAAATAATACCTAAGATTTATTCTACAGGTTAACAAAAGTGTAAATTTCTTTTTATAGATTGTCTATGATTCTTCTTGATAAGCTATTGTCTGTCTCGAAAGTTCAGGCATAGCTGTTATATTTGGTTGTTTTATGTGGTTTTGTGCGAGTGCATATTCAGTATTACTATTAGTAACAATACTGCGTAGCCGTAATGCAATTAGGCAACGGAATGTCACCAGTCAATTATCTGATGACGAACGAGCAATTGCACGAGAAGAGTGCCGCGTTAGTAGGGAGCAAAGAAGGGCCTTAATTAGTGCTTCTCAAACAAGAACAAAGAGAGGCAGCCCATGAAATGGCTAGGTTAGAAACGAGAAATTATTGAGCTTATCGTACAGATGAACAGAAGAATAATCTTCGAAGTGCAAGTATTGATTGGAATCGAGCAGAGTTTCTATATAATTGCACCGTCGACTACAGCTTGCATCGTTTAGTTTAAATTAGTCCAATGGATGTTGTTCGCCAGCATTGTGGCGCATTGAAGTTTGCTGGTGGACGCCTGGTTTGTGCTGCCTTAGTGGTAGAGTGAAATTGCCATTATTGGTCCCGCCAGCCATTGTTGTTTTATGGTGAAACACTAGAATCACGAAATTTTCTAGCGACCACTCAAAAATATAATGTCTGTTTCCAAATGACTTCATTTGGGGCATAAAATAAAGTATTTTCTATGACTGTAAAAAATATCTGGAGTGTAGTTTGTTAGATTTCTGATTTTATTCGTGTCAAAAAAATGGCATGTTTATATTTGAAAAAAAAAAGTGTTTGTAAATCTAACTATAGGCTAGGCTAGGCTTTGACTTTACAGATTCAAGGCTAGATTTACCATCGCATTGGATCATTGCAACCTATTGCAGATGTACAGCATAAATTCTTGCAAATATATTTCATGGGAATATGGAAGAACGACTTGACCAGCGTCAAGTGATCATCACAGCTACGAAAAGAGCAATTCTCCAAGATCTTTCGGTTGAATCAAGCTAAAGAGTGTTCGGAAGAGTATATTCTATGATGATGATATTCGATGATATTCTATCTACTATCTACTACTATCACAACTAAAGTGAAAGGAAACGATTTGTAGTTGACAATAGTAGGATCGTGCCATATTCGCCATTTTTTTCCAAAACATGCGAGGCACTTTGTAATGTTGAGTACTGCAATTCGGTCAAGTCAATAAATTTGCAAATATGTCACGAAAGGGAGCGAAATGGCGGTTATTGGTATCCAAACATCCAATATCAACGATGAAATCAGCGCGCTATCAAGTTGGTAGAAATGTGAACTGAAATGGAGCAATTTGGCATATATTCTCATTTCCTATTCACGAACGTCATCCCACTGTTGTACATTTGAGGGTGCATCTAGAGAACGGTCAGAGAATATATTTCACAGCGTCAAATGCTGCTCAATGTGCCGGAACACCTTCAGCAACAACACTGACCAGTTTCTTTGCGATTTATCAAAGTGATCCGTTCGCACGAACGTTGCTTTACTCGGAAATGCCACGTTATTGCCACTTGGAACGCTACATCGAAGAAATTTCAACGTCGGAAGCAAGACGACGCAGTTCCTGGTCATACAGATATACGTTCTACTGATGCTATTGGTCGTATTTAAACAGTTCATTCGAAGAATGATGAATGTTTCGAACTGTTAATAGTATATCGTGCCCTACATTTCGTGCAGCATGTCAAGTTCATCATCAACAATTATTTCTGCATCTCCCAGTCAGATACGTACATTATTTGCTATCGTCATTTCGACATGCTTCCCATCGAACCCGCGTGACCTGTGGAACAATTACAAAGATAACATGTCAGAAGACATTTTACTTTGAATTCGTGTCAGTTGAAGAAATCCCGATATTGGGGTGAATGAGGAGAACAGCATAACCAGGCTTTGCTCATGATCGAGGATACTCGTATGAGTTACCTCATGTGCGGCAGTTTGTTAGTTAGGTTAGGAATGCCAGCGCCACATCGCGGAAGAATGATGCACTTAATAGAGAATTGGAACGTGAGCGTAAATATGATCCACATGAATCCAATCATCCAAATTGATGCAATTGATGATGGTGGTTTATTTTTTTGGTGGCTTATTTTTTTTGGATGTCCCCGGTGGAACTGGAAAGATATTTCTTATGTCATTGATTTTGGCCACTGTACGTGCGAGATCCGAAATTGCGGTAGCAATTGCAAGACGGATGCCGTACGGCTTAATCAGCGTTAAAATTGCCATTAAATCTTCAAACTACTGAACAACCGACATGTAACATTTCGAAACACTCCGCAATGGTCAAAGTTTTAGTAGCATCAAAAATCATCATATAGGACGAATTCACAATGGCACACAAACGCGCATTGGAAGAGCACTAGACCGAACATCAAAAGATCTGCGCAATGACTCGAGATGTTTTGGTGGTACAATGATTTTATTATTGGGCGATTTCCGATAAACACTAGCAGTCATTCCAAGATCTACTGCTGCCGACAAAATAAACGCTTGCCTCATAGCATCAAATCTGTGGCGATATGTAAAGAAACTTCAACTGTCTGTAAATATGAGAGTTGCATTGTTGAAAGATCTATCTGCTGATGATTTCTCGAAACAATCGCTGACGAATCCTGTTGACAAATCGAGCGGTTGATTTCATTCCCTTCATTTTTTTGCAATTTCGTCTCGTCAAAGCGAGCTTATCAAAAAGTATTCCCGTTGCTAACCACAAAAACACTTAATGGTGAAGTGAGTAACCAATTTTGGCGGCTAAAAATAAAGATGTAGATGACTACTCAATTTTGAAATTAAAAATCAAATCGTAGATACTCTGTATTCATTCAAATCCATCGACTGTGTAACAAACGAAGAATAAGCCTCTAATTATCCAACTGAATTTTTAAACTCCTTGGCCTGTGCCTGGTTTGCCAACGCACAATTTACAACTGAAGGTTGGCTCGGTAGTCATCAAGCTTAGAAATTTAAACCAACCAAAACTGTGCAATGGAACGCGTTTGGTGATAAGAAAACTGATGAGCAATGTGATTCACACGTCGATACTTAAAGGAAAATTTAAAGATAAAGAAGTTCTTATTCCAACGATTCCAATGATCCCAACGGATATGCTCTTTGAGTTTAAACGAATTCAATTCCCGATTCGTTTTGCCTTCGCCATGACAATCAACAAATTACAGGGCCAATCCTTGACTATTTGTGGCCTCAATCTAGAAAATGCATGATTTTCTCATGGTCAATTGCACGTGGCATGCTCAAGTATCGGCAAACCATCCGCTTTATTTGCACTTGCATCTGACCAAAAAACAAATAATGTCATTTACCACAAGGTGCTTGAATGAAAATCCGATTAAATAATTAATCCGAGTGTATCACAATCTGCACAACATAGTATTCGATCTTTTTTTTCTGACATGTGTTTGAAGTATTTAGTCATTATTATTTTTTTAATTTTTAGTCTCATTCTGAACGTATTCATCATCATTCATCATAATAAAATACTTATATATTTCTATCTATATTAATATTAGTTTGTATCAATGTATATATATATATATATATATATATATATATATATATATATATATATATATATATATATATATATATATATATATATATATATATATATATATATATATATATATATATATATATATATATATATATATATATATATATATATATATATATATATATAATGTAGATGTTGTCAGGCCATCGTATCGCACTAGACTTCTCTCTACTTACTATGTTAAAAAAATTAAAAATGCAGCTAAGACGAGAAAAAGAGAAAATAATATAATTATATTTACAAAGTAAATAATAATATTTTTCAAATAATTCTCATTCAATTGAAGCACAACGGGAAATTCTTATAACATTGTTGCATTGCAGGTTGCAAAAGTTGAAATGTGCCAAAGCTTGTATTTTGTACTTTTATTTAGTGCTTAATTATAGTTTACGCATACTCTTGAAAGTTGAAAATATGAGTTCTTTTGGAAACTATCGAAACTATAAAGGGCACAGGGCTTATCCATGTACATATATTTGTACACCTTTTAAAGAAAGTTCTTGTTTTATTTTAAAATTTAACCGAATGCTGTTTCTAAAGAATTGTTGAATTTAAAATGTATAATCCAAGAGCTTTAAGAAGCTTTATTTATTTTAATTAATTAATAGTTAAATGCTAATGGGATTCTGCTTTTCCCTCGCACAGTTGTCAATTAGTATTTACGTTTGATTTAATGTTCCTTGATTTTATTTATAATTTAAGGCTAATTTCTTGCCATATTTCATAACTTCAGATCTACGAGAGGAAATTTCTTCTTTTAAAGTCTAAGTTTTGATTTTACGGTGAATATTTCTTTTGATTGTATTAACTTATTAGTTTAATATTTTTGGTGCTCCAAGTGGACATTTGATGTTTATATCAATTTTATATTTCCACGCTATCATGAGGAGAAAGGTTTTGAAAGAAGAACAGAGAGAGACAGACGGACGGACAACAAAGTGATCATATAAGGGTTCTTATATATTTTCCTTTGAGGTATGAAACTATGAATTTGATATAAATGGGTAATATGTAATATACGTATTTTATGTTAACATTTTCCCATATATATATATATATATATATATATATATATATATATATATATATATATATATATATATATATATATATATATATATATATATATATATATATATATATATATATATATATATATATATATATATATATATATATATATATATATATTTATATATATATACACATATCATTTTGTATGCAATATGTTTCGAATTTGTTTGTGGACGGAGATACTCACTCGCGCGGTGTAAACGCCGATCCCTGGGGAATTTCGGGATAAAAAGTGGCCTACATGTTGCTCGTCAGCTCGTCTATGTTCTAGTGAAATTCCATAAAAATCAGTTCCAGTGTTCTGGAGATAAGGATGCACTGTGATTACGTCACTATTGTGATACGTCACGTTTTGTAATAGTAATAAAACTTATATGGGAAAACATATGCAGATATAATGTTAACTTATAATTATTTAACGATAACATTGTGTAGCCGTATTCCCTACTGACTTAACTTATAGCAGCGTTACAGCGTTTCCATTACGCTGAAATATTCATTTAAATTCAAAACACTTTTATAGAGCTTTGCAAGCATTTTTCATTTGCCGTCTAAACGTAAAGCTACTTAGAAGGGCCGGTGAAAAATTCAACAGTTACTCTTTTAAACATGCTATAATATTAATATTACATACACTGGTAGCTACATTGCATGAGATTCATTGAAGGTAAGAGAAATATTCAAAGAAAACATATAAAAAATTTAATGCAGCGGGATTTGAACCCGCGCCTTATGGAAACCGTCTAAGCACTCTGACCACTAAGCCATACGTAAGCCGCTTATTAGTTACTGAATTGTAAGATAGGCGACATTTAATTAGGTTGTAAAATTTAATTAAGGTATAGCACCTAAGTATGATACAATATACCTGAGTCAAAGTCAAAGTGATACTATATAAGAAATGAATTTATAATATTTTTATAAGGATATTTTATTTCTTTAAGAAACAAGATATGTTAAATGATGCTCATTATATTTATAGATGAATGTATTGTCTATTGGGCTATTACTTAAAACAATATCGTATATGAGAAAGGGATGTCGTAAGTTCATTATCAAAATATTCTTTATACAATTAGGCCATTGCAAGCACTTTTGAATCGTCAATTTACATTGGAATGTCAGTAGTGTCAGTCCAACAGGAAGCTACCATTGGCTCGAAAGGTGGGTTCTGCTGAGAAGAGAAAAATAATATATGGTAACTTTTTTTGAATTATTACACCTACAAAGCTAGCAGTGGCTGTCTACCGAAGCCACCTATATATATATATATATATATAATATATATATATATATATATATATATATATATAATATATATATATATATATATATATATATATATATATATATATATATATACATATATATATATATTTTATACATTATATATATTTTATACTTTTGATTTAAATCTGAAAACTTCAAATCTGTATTATAGATATTTAGTATGTACTTGTCTAAAAGAAATAATGTTTTACGATAGCCAAAATATTATTTGAAAATTAATAAATTTCATGATAGCCTTCAACTCAAACATGAAGGCGCTGAATACCAATTAGCGAAATTCTCAGTCTCTCCCATTCAAATTGCCACAAATTATTAAAAACGCTTCAAGCGAAATATTAAGAAGAAACAAAGTCATTATAGTATTAATTATATCTTCTATGTATCAAGGTAAAGTCCATATAGGCACAGTATGTGACTATGAATAAGATGGATGTTAGTTCGATTCCCACTCCAGGTAATAAACTATTTCTATTATTTCGCTCTGGCGAGATAACGCGGTGTTGAGCTCCGCCAAACACTTGCAAGTGGGCCGAAAGCTGAGAACGGAATTGACATTTAGGTCCACTGTGCCCTTTACTGTTCATATATATATATATATATATATATATATATATATATATATATATATATATATATATATATATATATATATATATATATATATATATATATATATATATATATATATATAAATATAAATATAGTCGTTTAATATTTCGAAATAGTATAGTAATTTTAGTTAAATTTTGGCATGTTTGAACTCGCATCTCTTGGTAATCCTCTAAGCGCTCTGACGAAATAACTAAACCATACGTTCTTATCCAGGTAAATATAAATTCTTATACGCTTGTTATATATTAACGATTATACGTTTCTATATATGCCATTTTATACATTCCATTTTATACATTCTATAGCGTGGAAAATACTGTAAAGATATTAAATTCAATTGAAATTGCTAACAACTCAATTGAAATTGCTAACATTTTATTCATTTCCATAGCAATCCTGCACGAGAATTAGCAGATATTAATTTAATACAATAATCACGTTTAATATTCATACATGAATACTTCATACGCGTTTCCGTTGAAATTAAAGTACGAGTATATCTCGCTGAATTGTCAAATTGTATTGCGACGAAATTAACATATGGGGCATTCCACACCAAGCGGTCTCCGATTTTGGATATATTTTAATATGTTATCCTAAATAAATAAATATGAATCATGTTTGACATATAAAGGTGTTTGTAAAATATACATGGATTTATGAGGTTAAATTACAAACAAATTTATGTAAAAATGAAAGGCTAGTGAGTTTCTCTGTGGGCTAGTCTCGGCGTGGAATGCCCCATACGTATCAACTTATGCCTATGAGTTCTTTAGCGTTTGTTTTCAGAATTGTGTTTAAAGGAAAGTGAATAGGTCAGGTGCTTTGGACAAATATATTTGAATAAATAGTATATTTGAATAAATTTATAGTAGAATACTATGCCCGATATTAACGCATTTCGCAATATTGAAAATTCCTGTATAACCCTCGTCTAGGTCCTGAAACACGACGTTTCCTTTTATAGCATTTGTACGTAATCTGGCAAAAAGGGGTATACGTCAGGTTTTGCTGTAAAAAGTATTAATGATATAATAATTTAATATGATTAATGATTTAATATACTTTTTTATAAGAAATTACACATTAAATATTGCGGTCCGACTACAAAGACAATGCCTGTTCGGAGAGCACTTTTTTTTTAATTTATTGCATTGAATAAATAAATATACATGAATATACATAAGTTAAACAGAGGAAAAAAAAGGAAATTGTTTCTAGCTTTTTTTATAATTATTGGACTTGTAGCCCTTGTAGGTTTGTCGGCTTATTTGATTTAGTGCTTTATTACCGGAATTTTACATTTGTCTTAATAAATTAGATATTAAATCTAATAGGTATATCGTGTACGGTGCTAGAAAAGCACCGCACTCATTCTTCCCGTCTACATCGTAAGAGGCGATCAAGGAGCTGATTCCAGGAGATGAGCAGCAGCGTCTTCCTGTGTAACATTACATCTACTGCGGTCACCAACACGCAGTGGCAAGCGCGGTGACAAATGGCATACGGCGTGACGAACTTGTGAAAATTAAGGCTTATGTCCAGCGGTGGACCCTAAAAGGCTGATGAAAAAATCTAGAAAAACTAAATTCAGATATTTTTTAACTTTCTACTATTTCTTGTAGCTTTAGTATTTTTTTTCTTGAAATAAGGTGAGTAATTGTGTAAAGTAAAGTAAAGTGAGTAATTATAAGAGTTTGAGATGTATATATTTTTTTAAAATAGAAGTGATAAATATAATTGATTTGACAATAGCGAGAAGGTTGAGACGAGCATATTAATTTAAGCCTAGTTTTTGATTTTAAATTTTTTACTTATATTTGACTTTTATTAACTTTACTAATCCCAATATCATGTTTCTAGCTAAGTTTTCGTTATCGTCTACGTTACTTGAAAAAATATCAGACAACGGTTTTTTATAACAATAACGTGAAAGGCAAAACTAAACTAATGCGAAAAAATTTTTTCCTTACTTGCAAGTAATCGAGGTCATTTCATCTTATAAGTTGTTTTAGGCTTTAAGCTATTACCATGCTTAAAATTGTATAGTACAAGTTTATAGGCTTTCATTGATTCTGCCACCTCAAGCACAGTGTCTCTTACAGTGTATATGACAGTTAGATTTGAAAGTGTACCTATTGTGGTGACTCTAGCTTCACCCTGTCAATCCCACTGTGCACTACAGCGCCAAAGTGAAGAAATACATTTTAAATATATCTACGCATAAATAAAATTAAAGTGTCTGTTTGTGATTTTAATATTATTGTGATTTTTGCATGTAGTTATTTACACGTTACTGTAAAAAAGAACATTTTAGAATTTTTTTGTCGGTCTGTCTGTCTTTCCGTTTGTCCGCAGTAATGCCCAGAACTGCTGAATAGATTTTTATAGGACTTTAATTGGAAGATAGGGGATGTGGATTAATATATAGGCTACTTTTGCCGAAATGCCGAAATTTCCGCGGGAACGGAATTTACGCGGGCTTACGGTGCACGAGTACCTTCTACTAAGATAAAATTCATACATAAAAAATGATGTTTTTCATTCACTTAAAAGGAAATGTCTAAAGACATGCATATTATATTAAAGTACGTCCAACAACATCAATTAGTCTAGCGAAGTCACGAACAGGTCTCGTATCGTCTTATATAAGAACCGGGTAAATAATAATATACATCTTGTCGCTTTATCTCTACTGGGTTAGACAGAGAGGACGGCGCGCCAAACGCTGCCCTACATACTTCTTTAGCCTTGTCCCCTCTCATAGTCGTCTTCATACATCAATTGCCCTCTGGGGGCTCCTCATGCTATTTATGTGACCTTCCTCCAGTATCTTCGACACTGTGTTTTCGAAGACTATCCACGGTCCCCTTACCTCTCTTACCGCTAACTTTTGCTTCATATATATTTTTTACCATTTTTTCATCATTAATTGCATTCTGTACTTTTGTCGTTTTTTTTTTAAATACCAGAACCTTTGTATTACTTGTATTCAACTTGAAAATATAGAATTAAAAAAAAAAACTTATTTTGACGCTATAATTCACAAACATTCAACATTTTGCTCAGGTTTCGTAAATAATACATTTATAATTAATAATAATATAGCCTTATAAAGTTAGCTATTATAAAATTGAGGTCTTTGCAATTGAACAGAACGTACAGAAGTTCTACAAATACCACCAGTGTTTAGAACTTCGACGTAGCTTTAGTACTTAGTACTTATAAATTATTAAGTAGAGTGACAAGTTTGTTGTTGTACACGCAAGTACGATCTGATGAGACCTTTACATAATCTTTGAAGTTGCGGTTCTTCCATATTTAACAGGCAGTGAGGATTTAGTATAATAACCTATAATTATAATTGTAGTTGTGGTCCTCAACGTGACGGTTCTGGGTTCGATTCTTGGTCGGGTAGAATTAATTATTTTTATTTTCCTCGATCTGGTAACTAAGACACAGCGCGGCGTTGAGTTCCGCCTAAAGCAAACACTTAATGTCTATGGACTAGCGGAACGTAAGTGTTATTCCATACTAAGGAAAGTAAAATCCTTTTAAAAGTAAACATAATAATTTAAACACAGCAAGATATGAACCCGCGCCACTTGGAAATCTTCTTGTCTAACGAGAACGGAGTGCCCAAAAAATATTATTTTGCTAGCTTATCACGTCTAAGTAGCTAAGGTGTTTGTTATGACAAACAAATATTTATTTAAGTCGGGCTAAGATTGTTCCCCATATCGATCTTAGCAGTAGTAGTATAGATTTTGCTTTAATGGAGAACTATAGATTGCCATAGTAAAATTTCATTGGCATATGTCAAATTAAAACCATTGTAGTGTAATGGAACTCGATTCGGAAGTATATTTGCTACTAGTTTTTTCTTGGTTTACTAGTTTTTTCCCGAGTGGGTTTCATTATCCAGGAATAATATGACATTTATTGATTGATAGATTGATAATATATCGAATCATCTCTTACTATCTGTTTGGGTTTCTTAAAATCTGTCTGGGTTTGCTTAAAATTTGTACACTTGTACGACGACAAGACATTATTTTTAAAACAAGGACCTGACGTCCATCAAGCTAATAAGCTTTAAAAATCTTTTAAAATATTTTTCTAAATATGGGTACAAAAGAAAAGCTATAAATAGTAGATAAATTAAAAATAAATTCATTACATTAGATACACACTGTATCTCGCACTTGGGAGGGTAGATAGAGGGAACCGCAGGAATCGTAGGAACCTCATATAAAGACACTCCGTTCCCCGATTTCCGCCTTTCGAGGCATTGCGTGTTGAATGGCGGAACTCAACGCTGTGCTTTTGACCTTGTTACCAGAGCGAAGAAAATGAAAATTATTCATTCTCCCCGAGTGGGAATCGAACCTATAACCCGTCGCGTTTACAGGCAGAGGCTATGCCTCTGCGCCACGACGGTCTTAAGTAAATAGTAGATATTTCTTTTAAAATTTCGTTCCCAGTCGTAAAAAGCTAGCTTGTATTTTTGTAAGTATTCCAAATGTTCTTCAGAATAATAATTTATTATTTTATCGAATACATTTGCCAAGTTTGAGTTCTACAAGAAAGTGTTTTAAAGAAAATAATATATTATAATGTACGTACATCACTTTAACCCTTCACGTCTCATTTCAACCATATAAGTGTAATTTAGCGGAACGTTTTCTTATTTCTAGAAGCAACGCTATTGTTGTGTGTTCGTCGCACTCTTAGGAAAATGAATTTATTTCATATAGTACGGCGTTGAGATCCGCCGTTGTGTAAATCACCTCTCCTACCCCTCCCCTAACTCCCTATCCTCCCTCTGCTTACCTCCTTAAACAGAGACCCATTTTGCACGTATCAAACCAACCAGCTCCCGGACTGTATTAGTCGAAACTAAGTACCTAGTGATTGTAATTTTATGATTAAATTGATTAAACGCATAATTCGCTTTTTTTGAATTGACTTTTTTTGAATTTTAATATCTAAGTTGATCACTTTAAGGAATAAAATGAGAATTTCACTTGTCTTGTCTCATTATTAAATTAAACATTTTTTATTATTATAAAGTATTATAATTGATTTTTACATTGTAATGTATATAGAAGTCTTTACTTAATCGCGTCTTTGGTATATAGTAATAAAATATAAAAGAACATTTTTAGAGTACTTGTTGAGTGGGGGAGCTTAATGCCGCGTTGTCTGGCCAAAGTAGGGACATCCCCTAAGTGGAGATCGAACTCAGAACCAATGTATTTACTGTCAAACTCTGTACCGCTGCACAACATTAGTCTCAGCATATATTGACTATGTGTTTGACTCTTCAATAATCAATGTGATAATTCAATACTTTTTAAAATCTTTAATATAAATGATAAAGTATTATTAAGACTGAATGACAAATGTGCGAAAATGTGTAAAGCAAAATACATATCTACCCATTTATATCAATATCATAGTTTCATACCTCAAGGGAAAAAATATGGAAACCCTTATATGATCACTTTGTTGTCCGTCCGTCTGTCTCTCTCTGTCCTTCTGTCAAAACCTTTCTTCTCAAGATAGCGTGGAAATATAAAGTTAATATAAACATCAAATGTCCACTTGGAGCACAGAGAAAATCAAACTTATAAGTTAATATAATCAAAAGAAACATTCACCGTAAAATGAAAACTTATAGATACTTCTCGTAGATCTAAAGTTATGAAATATGGTTTAGAGTATAAATAGAATCATTAAACATTAAATTACATTTAAATACTAATTGACAACTGTGCGAGGGGACAGCAGAATGTCATGAGTACTTAACGATTAATACGTTGAACACGAGTTGTTCGTAAAATAAATAAAGCTTCTTAAAGCTCTGGGATTATACATTTTAAATTCAACTGATTGTCCTTTACAAATAGAATTCGGTTATATAAAAAAAATACAATAACTTTCTTTAAAAGGTGTACAAATATATGTACATGGAAAAACCCTGCGCCCTTTATAATTTCGTTAGTTTCCAAAAGAACTCATATTTTTAACTTCCAAGAGTTTGCGCAAACTAAGCCATACACACAAATCTTTTAGCCACTGAAATATGTAAATAACGTAGTATTTTAAATAAAGACGGACTTCGAGTCAGTTCTGATTGCATAAGTATACCTATTGACCTCTAGAAAGAATCTACTTCGTCCCGTTCTTGTCCCTTCTCATATCATCAAAAGTTCTGGAAGGTCTTGTTCACAAATGCGACTGTGCAGAACTATCTTCGAGCCAGTACTTCGAGGAATCAAATAACCTTTTATCAAACACAAAGTGCTAAAGACTATTTCAATATAGAATTTATTGAATTTAAATTTTACAATGAAATTTGTTAAAATAATTTACATTACAAGTCGTTGTTACTACTATTATCAGCCTTCAGAAAGACATTTTAGCTTCAATTAATGGACAAGTTGGATGTAATTTACCTTCCACTAACTCCATTATTTTACTCATTCCGTTTCCCTCGAGCTGCCGAGCCATATTTTATCAATTATATATATATATATATATATATATATATATATATATATATATATATATATATATATATATATATATATATATATATATATATATATATATATATATATATATATATATATATATATATATATATATATATCGAACGATCGAAGTAACTAAATTAATTGGTTCTATTATCCCGGAAATACGAGGTAATTAAAAATAAATAACATGAAAAAAAAAACAGCTTAAGTGAAGATATAATAAAACAAAATATTGGTCATGAGCGAGTTGGTCTTCCGCTCCGAGGATTTCTCACCAATTTCACGATTGTTAGTAAAGTAAGGAGAATTTACAAAAGTTGCAAAAAAAAATACATATTCAAATTACATATTCAAAATTGTAATGACCTTTTTCGTAATATGCCTAATACATATATGCCAATTAATTACTTATTTCCAAATTCCAGGTTAACGGGAAGTGCCCTTATAAATTTTGATTATGCGACGAATTCCAGACTGTTACAATTTTGCTGTAACGATGATTACGTTGACGTTTATTTTTTTCTGTGTCTCAAGGGACTATAGACCTTAGTTTGACCTTGACTTTAATCTTTCTCTAGCTTGTCATGACAGACGAACATACAGGCCGACTGACAACATGGCCATCCTATAAGATTTTTTGAGATACGGAACCCTCCTAAAGAACTTTTACAATACAAGAGGTCATAATCACCAAAATATTTACATTTTTATGACTATTTCCAGCAGTTTTGGTAAAAAACTAAACTCGAGCTCGAGGAAAAGATTAATTTTGTAAAAACAAATGTGCTTAAGTGAATAATGTGAATATCGCAATTATACCGTAAAGAAATGATAGACAAGATGATGTGAGCTTGATATTTAATACTTGGATCTTTTATTTAAGCACATAGTTTTACTGTCCGCTGAATATTTTTTTCTGTTTTGGTTAGCTGGATATTATATAGAGATCATGAGATCTTGGATTTTCATATGTCAATGAAAAGAGCTCAATACGTCAAAATTTGCTAATAACCCATTTTCTTATCTTTTTTACTTTAGATGGTCTGTAGATACTTCTTTTTACTGTTTTATTATAGTATAGATTAGACAAAGTGAAATCTATTTGGTCGAAATAAAAAAAATGAATGTCTTTTGTCGTCTTTTCTAGATGTTAATATATATACGTAGTATTAGCTTTTTAGGATATGCTTTTTCTATCTCTAATTTGGGACAATTTCCTAATATGGGATATTTCCGTAATACAACGCCGTTCTTTTTTATAATTAAAATAAATAAAATAATTAAAAATAATTAATTAAAATTAATCTTTTTTATAATTACAATCGAGCTCACAATTATTCTTCAGTAAGATGTTCTAAATGTTATAGAATGACATTTACGTGAATTATCTCATATAGAAATTGTGGCTTCGACAGCAGCTCTTAGCACGTGTTCTGAATATCATTGAAGGTACAAGTGAATCCTGACATAATGCGAGGTATTGTGACAGCATGCATATACCGTGGAATAGAATAGAATAGCTATGGTCACGTGTGTAGTGTTTCGTGTCTGTCACTTGAGTTGTAGCGTGAACAAATATTGTAGTTAGTTTTTTAGTTTTACGTGTTTGTGATATAAAAAAATATTTCGTACTTAATAGGAGCATTACTAGCTTTTTCTACTAAAGAAAAAGCTTACTTCACTTAGTTTTTTTATCTGCATGTTTGCATAAATGGCCTAGGAGTACCAAAACTCTGTAGTTGAAATCTACCAAGCCGAGAAGAAACTTAAATTTACAAAAATTTAAATACTCTTTTGTAAGAATCCTTAATGTCGGCTTAATGTGGCTTGTATAATGTAAAGAAAAAAGCTTCACAAATCTATATGCTTGGTTTTTAAACACTTCAATTTTAATTTAAAACAGGAAATTTATATAATTAATTAAATAGAAAACGAAGGAATTCATACATTTTCACTTGTCAGTATAAAGTATACGTTCAAATGGAAAGCTTACTATTCAGCTACCTTTGAAACATACGAAGGCTAACTTGATACAGAATGTAAGTTACTATCAACTACAAGCCAATTAATAGAAAATCAAAAGCTTAACTTGTTTTATTGAGTGTCCGTTACACATCGCGGCATTGTGGGTGTTATACCTGATGTAATAAGTGTACTTATGTATGTATGTGAGATAGTACCCGGCTTCATCGGAACTCATAGCAATATTTATAATCCAAAATATTTATATTTTGGCTACATAAATGGATAAGGACCTAGATGACTGTCGTGGTGACAGCGTCTGCCTGTACACGCGACGGTTTGTTGATTCAATTCTCACTAGGAGAGAATGAATTATCTTCATTTATCTCGCTCTGGCAACAAGGTGGCAAGTGGCTGGCAAGTGTGGCGTTGACTTCCGCCACTCACCGCGCAATGTCTCGAAATACGGAAAGTGGGGAACGGAGTGACTCATAACTAGGTTCCTTCAGTCTACTGTTCCCTCTGCCTACCATGCTATGTGCCGCTTATAGTGTGAAGCTAAAAAAATAGGATAAGTCGCGGCGCTAGGTTCCGTTACTGAAATTCTTAAAATAATTTACGATAATATTTGGTATTTAATAGGATTACAAACACACTGTAAATAGCCAAAAAGTGATCTTGTTAGGATTTTGTTTTTCATTTTGAGGTAAGGAACAGTAAAAACCAACAAAACTTGCAACTTAACGGTTGCAATGCAAGTGATTTTGGCCTTGAGTTCAAAGACAAAATATTAATTAAGGACGAAAACGCAAGAGCTCAAAAAATTATGAGATAACATAAAAAGACCTGTATAGTTGCCTCAATCGTATTATATAATATATAACCATTTTGGAAGTATTGAATCAATAAACACGTATATTGATTTTCTAATAGTATAGTTTCATTTGAAAATGTTGTTCTTCATATGAATTCAATTATTTTACATTATATAGTAACAACATATAACAAAATAAAATATCACTTTACTTAATTAATCG
This sequence comes from Dione juno, assembly GCA_037127375.1. NCBI lineage: Eukaryota > Metazoa > Arthropoda > Insecta > Lepidoptera > Nymphalidae > Dione > Dione juno. Next base: position 574,997 of record JAXRJS010000069.1, read on the forward strand.
TATAATAATTTTTATTATAGTAAAATTAGCCTTTGAAAAAGATCAAAGCGATAGTAAAATGGTTGTTTTCTAACATCCTCTAAAGCTTTCAGAAGTTATGAGATCGCGTAGCACCGTAGCCTGTAGTCAGTAGATATAGTTCAGTCGACGCGAAACGTCGCTCCAGCGCGGAGTTAAGTTTGCGCTACGAAGTGCTACGAAATCTCTACGAATATTTTATTTTATATTAACAAAGTTATCAAAACAAAGCTTTTGATTTTCGATTTGTTTGTTATAAATATATTAAATGTATTATATTACAACAACAGTATATCATCTAGTAATACTTATTTGAGCTTAAAAGATTTGGTGAACTTGTGTATATTAATAAAATGAGAATTTTGAAAGTAAAAAAAAAATTCTATACAATATATTAAATATATAGTTTTGAAAGTTAGTATGACTACGAAAAATAACTCATTTTCTACTTTGGAATCAACATCGGCTATAGACAGAAAGTTTTGGGATTATTTTGACATGGCAGATGAGAGGAATATAACCTGGGAAGAAGTGGCTGGAAGGCAACAGGGTGCAGTATTAAGTGCTTACGGAGTGCTAATGACTGTGGGAGCCGTGGGCAATGTAGCTGTCTTAGTGGCCCTAGCCAGTGCTAGGCGAAGACGGTCTAGGGTAGACCTATTGATGACCCATCTGGCTGTGGCTGATGTCTGTGTGACGTGTGGAGTTATTCCTTTGGAGGTAAATCCTTGAAATAGTTTCAATATACAAGAATGACAAATTTATATACTATTGTTTAATTTTGGATTTAAAAAGATAGTAAATTTAAATATTGCATTTTTTTATAATTAATTAAAAAGAAGATATAAAATAACTAGTGACTTTCGTGCCTTCACCCGCTTGATCGATGTTCTCGGATTTACCCTCATTTAATATGCATACATTATATATTACATACGCAAATTTATAAATTTATTTTCCTTAAATATAATGTTTCTAATATAAAATTAATTAAGTCCAATATAAGATAATACGCTTATCGTAGCCTTAGTTGTAGGTAACAATTAATAGGTAAAACTAATGTAAATATTTAAAAACATAATATTAAAAACATGAAACGCTACAAAGCATTCTCTAACAGTTAACCTGTCATGTGGGATCATCACATCATATATTAAAAAATAATCATATATATATATATATATATATATATATATATATATATATATATATATATATATATATATATATATATATATATATATATATATATATTGAATGTAAACTTTAACTTTATTACTGCAAAGTTTAATCTATATCCGTTCTATAGTTTTTGCGGGAAACCGGAATAAACATCCATACTCACAAACTTTCACAATTAAGAATATTACTAATATTCCTACTTAATATTTCACAATATTAAGTAGGAATTCGAACCTACGCAATTTTTTTTTCTATTTACTTGAAAAAAAAAACAACTTACTTTTTAAATACAATAAAATAAATAACAATAACAATCCTTTTTTTTACGCTGGGAAATTTATTTTACGCACACCGCTCACCCGCAAGGCAAATATGCTTTACGGAGGAACGGCACTGTGGGACTCACCGGTAAACTCGATACAACCCACTTAAACCCAGCGGAACCTCTCCACCTAAATGGAGACGCCGCAGTGGTGTTCACAAAATTTGGCACAAGCTGAGCCAAGTGCGTCACAATCGATCATCGACTGCTTGTATTAAACCAAGATTGACTCCGTATCTCTACCTCTTGCCCTTGGATACGCAGAGTGGCCCCACAGGGAGATCCCTTTCGAGGGCTATGAAATAGCAGATCCTCCGTTTTAGAAACCCTCAGGCCAAGCGTTTCAGTTTAGTCAACAACATGGTGGATGCCTACTTCAGCTAATCGTACCGCTTCATCGTAATTCACTCCCCTGGTGGTGACTAGAGTCTCATTAGCGTAACAGATGATGCTCATCCTCGACGTTAAATGAAAACGTAGAAGCCAATCGTACCCTAGATTCCACAATAGTGGGCCCAAAACTGATCCCTGCGGAACCCCACAACTGACTTCATGACGACTGGTTTGTCCATCTCCCCCCGTCCTTACCCCGTCCTTACTCCCACTCTGTCTTGAAGATAGTCCCGGGTCTACCTCCTCTAGATGTTGCCTGAGACGAGCTGCGACAATGCGAATGCGAATCACCGGCCTATATGCGGAAGGTGAGTCCAAAGCATGACCCTCATTGCGCAACAAGCATAGTATTCCCTGCTTTCAGATCTTTGGGAACTGCCCCAATAAAAGGCATTGGTCAAATAGTATACGAAGATAATTGCTTAGGTGCTCAGTGCTCAGTACTTTCCCCGGTATACCATCAGGCCCTGGGGCCGTCTTTTTGGCCCTTAGCCTAATAAGAGCCAATTTCATTTCCTCTTCGGTAATAGAGGGTACCATCAGTTCTCTCTCATGTACTGAGGGAGAGGCCATCCTGAGAGGAAAGAGTTCAGGTAGCTCCGGAAATAACTCTGCAACAATGTGTTGGAGGAGGGCTGCAGGTAGGATCTCCGTCACTGGGCAACCATGACTACGCAATTTTTTTCGTGCAGCGAGATAAGGACGTCCCCAAGGATCTCTATCAAGACCCGCCAGAATCTTTTGACGCGCTTGGTGCAACAATAACAATCCTACTTTAAGGATTAATTTATATTCATGATTAAAAAATATATAATCTAATTTTTTATTTCCAATGAATCTCTTTGATTATAACTATAGAAATGTAATTCTCTAGAAATATAATACTTCAAATAGATTATGAGTATATGTTTATTTAGCAATTTTGAATTAAACGATTCCTTTGAGGTGAGAAAGTGAAATTGTTTACAAATGGCACCTGGATTTTTTATATTCCATATTTTTTTCTTTACTTTTTCCCTATATGGTAGAGCGTACAGTAGAGAGAAGCGTAAAGAGAACTTAGCCTCAAAGAGTACAGAATATTCTTAACTTTCCTCTGTCAATATAAATAAGTTGTAACAAGTACTTTGAAAATAAAAATATATATTTTTTTGATTGGATTAATGATCATTCTAGATTAGAATTCTAACTTGCTTCTCAATGAAAGCTAAAGGCGATATAGCCCACTGTGTTTAAGTACTTTATACCTACAAGTTTTAAACTATGTGACGAGTGATTTGAAAGGAATCGAGGAACTAGTGCTCCGCTTGTGGCTTCACTTGCTTATATATATATATATATATATATATATATATATATATATATATATATATATATATATATATATATATATATATATATATATATATATATATATATATATATATATATATATATATATATAACAGACTTCAATAACGAAAAATCAAAAATAATAAATTTAAATAATAAGATTTAATTTAGGATACTTCTTTGAGGGTTTGAAGTCGGTGTGGAGACCTATGCAACATAAATCTTAATATTTTGTGTTTAAGGTTTACATACATAATATACATATTACATTAGTCCACATTGTTATTTAGATTTATCTCTTTAGTATTAAGTGTAGGAATTTCATTACAATGTAAATTCCGGGGTTTAGGGCTTAGGGCTTAGCTAAATCAATCGTTATAGAGTATTTTTTTTACTTATTAAAGTAATTGATTTTTTTGTATGCTGTTGTAAAATATAATTTTTAGACATTAGATCAGAGATATTACGTTTTTTTTTTCAGAATTAAGAACCTCCATGTTTTTAAAGTCAGTTTATGAAAACTACTGGGTTAAAATAAATACTTACTTTTTTATTTAGTCAACCTAGTTAAGTTAGTTAGGTTTAGTTTAACCCAGTTATTTATGAGACCAAATGACAAGTATCCCTCATCGAACAAAAAATAATCACACAAATCAAAATAAAAATCAGCCTTTACTCACTTGTGGTTCTAACATCAAAACTATGAGTCATAGGATTAGGTAGGATATGTTCAATTTTAGAATGTAGAATTAAATTATTTATACGGAAATATTCGTACTTATTTGTTTCACTCTCTGACCGCAGCCCAGGTAACTACCTCATAAATATTTTTTTGTTTTTTCTACACAAAATTAAAAATCTAGAGCATCTTTTGTTTGTGTTTCTTAGATATCAGTATAATAGCATAAGCTTGGTACATTTACGTGGTTAGAGACAATATAAGTTAAGCAAAGGCTACAAAGTGTATGTAAAGAAAATTGTGGGCAGCAATCAAGTGTGAAATATATGACTTTATATGTGACGTTGAAAATACTTAGCTACTGAAGTATGTTAATGAATAGTTGCCTTAAAGGCCAATTAGAATCAGGTATTGAAACATGGAACCCAATGTCATTCATTCCCTTGAGGTTGTCTTATATGGCACAACTTTTTATTTGCTTTTTAATTAGAACGATCGTAAAACAAACAAAACTGCATGTTTCTTTAAAAATGATTTAATACGTATGCTTTATCTTCAGGGTAGGCAGAGGGACCTAGTGTTAAAACACTCTGTTTCCCGTTTTTCGCATTGCTAGTGGCAAAACTCAACGCCGCGCTTTGTATTGTTACCAGAGTGGGGGAAATAAAAATAATTCATTCTATCCTAGTTGGTATATATTAGTTACCTGTCACAAACTTGGGCTTGTTACATGTGCAAATAACTATAGAAAGTTCTTCTTAATAATATATATTTTAATATTTTTGTTTAGCAAATGCTGTGTTGATTGATAATATAAATAAGAAATTTCCCTTTAAATTATTGTTTTATTGTAAAATATTGTTTTAGCTACTGCAAAGTGTTAGATTAATCGGGGGAATTTATGAATTGTTTAAGTAAAAGAGTTTAATTACAAATAAATTCGTCTCATTAAACAACCGTTTTTTTATCTCTAAGCTTTTCTCTGAGCTTTTTCTCTAAGCAGTCATCTTATGAAAAATATTAATCATGAATTAGAAAACCAGCAATTGAAAATGCAAATCTGTCTGTATTTCGAACACGTTCAAATAGGCATTAGGCACGCGTTTATATTGATACAGTATGATGACTGTGTGGAAGCTTAAAATCAGTTTCACAAAGCACGTTTGCAAACTTTGCAAAGCTTAAAATACACGTTAAGTACAACATTGTAAAAAACAAAATTTGAATACTATATTATATTTTTTATAATGAACAATAATAAATGTATAATAATGTTATACAGTATATTTTTATATGGCAATGTTTCAGTCTAACTCATTTTATTAATCACTTTTAGACACTACTGGCATGTAAGGATCGAAATTATTTCAATGGTGTGCTCAAAATTATCATTAATAATTTTCTATACTCCAATTTATATTTAATGTTTGCGAAACATAAACCCGGCGGTAATGTATATTAAAATACATATTTAAACTTGTATATAAATATATATTATAAACCGATCACAGATATTATACAAATATTTATATATTTCGATACGTGTTTTTATCCATTTTGTATATTTACTTTTGTTTGATATATTGTTGTAATTAGAAAAAAAATGGACGCTAGTACTAATTTACGTCCCCGCTGTCCCGTGAAAATAAATTTAGTTGAATTGGAATCTATACGAATTAGCGTCGCAAATTACGCTATACATAATTTCTTACTGATAATCATATGCATACTCGTAGCTAGATCAACCATAGCTAAATCTTTATCGGTATATTCTATATATCTTTAAAATATTAATTTTACACGAATAATTTCCACAAATTACAATTTTATAAGGCGGGCTCAATAATATTTATTACATTTCTGATTCTATACATTACTATATAACTCAACAGAGTAATATAGAAATAGTCAAACTTAATACTTACCTGTTAACATTTACATTACAAATATATTATTATTATTTTATTTCGCTGTAAAAGTACATCAGAAAAAATACAGAAAAAAAACGTAACTTAATCTATGGCCACGATTTTTTGTTTGTTCTATTTCAGCACAATTCTAAATGATCTACCAACTCCCAGACAAGTCAAGCTTGTATTATGGGGTCAACTACAAGTCATGGATAAATATATACCTTCTCAAGGATATTTCAGTCTGATTGTAATCCAAAGTATGCAACCAGGTACTTAATTTATGTTTAACCTCTCGTTAAGTTCAAGGGTTCACGTTGAGGATTTGTTGACTGCATTGTACAAGCTCGAGTTCACTGCATCAAATTGCCTATGACGTCATACGAAAATCATATATTATGGTGAATCATATATATATATATATATATATATATATGATAAATAATGAAGTATATGGCATATCTTAAGTGTCTAAACATTGGAAATAACATAAATTGAAATTGTTATCAACATTATACTCAAAAATTAAATGTGAACTAAATATATCTATAATAAAATTTTATATATACTTTTTTAATCGATGTTCTTCTTTTCTCTTTCTCTTTATTTATGGCGTTTTGAGCGTGCCAGTTGAGCACAATTCACTTCGCCACTGTCACTGTTATTTTCTATATACAAATGTGAATGTTCGCGTCAGGAAATATGTTACATATGTAGTTTCCAATAGCGCTCGTAACATCTTAATATTATGGCAATATACGGACAACTCTATGATCATTCCTTTCGGGAAAAAAACATTTGAACGCATTTGGTAGTCGTCAATTTAAGATATTATAGAAAATGCGTAAAATGCTTAGCAAGCGTATATCATAATTATATTTAATTTGAGATTTATAGTAAGCTGTTTCTAGAGGCCTATCTTTGTTTGATTCAGCTATACATATAATTTACTATATAGTAAATCTGATTTAATTTATATTCAATAAATAACAACATTTACTGTTTGAATTGTTTTATTATAAAGTTGACATAGTTTAAAAATATTAATTATATCTATTAATTATAGATATCTATTAATTATAGATATCAAAATTAATAATATGAAATACCAATAGAGTATTTTTGCCTTTTTAATAATACTTCTAGATACCTATTTCAAAGCTTCTTTTGTTATCTATACTTAATAATACAAAACTAAAGAGTTTGTTTGTTTGTTTGAACGCGCTAATCTCAGAAACTGCTGGTGCGAATTGAAAAAATCTTTTTGTGTTGAGTTGTCCTTTTATTGAGGAAGGCTATAGGCTATATAACATTACGCTATGACTAATAAGAGTGGAGCAGCGATTAGAAATGTGGACTAAAGTCCACGTGGATGATGTTACCGGCGGCCGCTAGTTAGTAATATTTATGATCATATTATATTTAAAATGTTTGTAATGGTACTATAATAATTTTGGTGTGACCAATAATATAAATTTCGATAAAATCGATATATGAATGATGACATCACTCATTTTTTACATACTTGGGTCACTTTCAGTTTTGCCAACAATTTAAAAATTTTTGGGCTGTGTAATTTTTCTTTGCTATTTTTCTTATAAGCATAACATTTTCATATGACTCTTCTTATTTTTTTGTAAATAATTTTATATTCGTTCCGCATTTACACTTCTTTATAGTATTTTAAAAATTGAAAGTGGTTAATGCTTAAAGTAGTTGGCGAGGCGCGACGCGTATGATCACCTTGTGACGTCATCTGAGGCATGACGTGGGTGACGGGCGTGGAGAATCAATCATGAACTTGGCTTACACTGACTCACGCGATATAAACACACTAATCAATTAACAAGAACAGTCTCACCTCAAGAGAAGAAACCACTCGGTGCTATATGGACAAACCGCAAGGGTGACAGATCACGATGCAGGATGAGGAATTCGGCACAAGGCCTGGGACTTGTGACGCAAGTGTACGCTTTCGAGATTTGAGTAGAGGTAGAGGTGCTATCACACTTCCCAACTTTCACCAGTTCCACTACGTATACGTATATAATAAAAGGGTACAATTTTTTTAATTCAAAAGCCATGAAATAAGTAAATGAAATAAATAATAATTCAAATGAGTGTAGCTATATTTAATATTTACTATTTAAGTCAATATCTTGTTTACGAATATCTTTTGCTGTAAGCCTATAAACTCGTATTGGGATGAATAAATAAATATAACTGGCCGTTATGTCGAAAAATTTACGCTCAATGCTCTCATATAGCATGCACCAGTATAGAGGGGCCAATGCTGGCTTAAGCATGCTACTCTGCTCTGCGCTGCTCGAATTAAACAATACCTGATAAATCCTTTTCACATGTATATATATATATATATATATATATACACACATATATATATATATATATATATATATATATATATATATATATATATATATATATATATATATTATATATATATATATATATACACACATATATATATATATATATATATATATATATATATACTATATATATATATATATATATATATATATATATCTTTACTTGGTCGAAGATAATATACATCGTTAGGAAGAACGCTGTCGTCAGTCCATTTGTTTATACTTATACCTTACATCACTTATATTACGCGTATTTTGTGAAAAAATAATAGCATTTCATACAGATATTTATTTATTTATGCAATATTTTGGTTTGATATGAAAATAATACTATTTTTTGCTAAATTTCTGCTTATTTTTATATAAAACAAATGCTACATTCAATATTTTAACTAGAAAATATATTTTTTTATTAATATAATTTTTAACAGAAATGTATTTAATTTTATTTTAGATCAAAGCCTTTTGAGAACACACGTTTGTTTAATAAAATATAAACCAAAACTAAATCTACATGTACTTTACGAATACTTACTTTGAATGGCACAACCTGCAGCTGTCAAATATATTATAACCTTGTTCTGCGACGGATACGATTTTTACTTGTAGGTTTAAAGTAGGTTCAAATCCAACTCACAAAATGAAACTTATTCGTTTTTTTATCTTCACGCTGTATTCAGCGTGTATTAGGGTAGGCAGGGGGAATTGTAGCTAGAATAAGCCTTGTGCTAGGACACTTCATTTTCCATCTTTCGACAGTTCTACGACAGATACGATTTTTACTTGTTAGTAGTAGGTTCAAATCCAACTCACAAAATGAAAATTATTCGTTTTTGTAGCTTCACGCTGTATTCAGAGCGTAGTAGGGTAGGCAGAGGGAATCGTAGGTAGAATAAGCCTTGTGCTAGGACACTTCATTTTGCATCTTTCGAGGCGTTGCGTGTTGGGTGGCCCTCCTCAACATCGTGATTTGCCTTGTAGTCAGAGCAAAGAAAATTATAATAGTTGCAAATTTTGTTTTTATATGGAAAACTGAAAAAAAAAATAGCGGGTATTTTCATGAAAATATCCGAAATACAATAGAAAAGTTTAACATATTCTCGTTATTTTCTTTCAAATCTAACAAATTTAATCGGTTCAAACTTCAAGCGGAACAATCGAAAATGTCGGCTTGGGAGCTTTTTTGTTTACGTAAGGTTTCAATTTAACTAATTCTCTGAAGATTAAATGTATTTTTATTAAAAAATATTGTTTTCACATACCTTTCATATATACCCTTATTATTCTAAAATTCTATATCAAATTGTAAAAGTGGTGAAGTATATTAAAATGTTGAAAATGTTACACATACTTGCAAATCCATTTACAATGGAAGCTAAATTCCTGATTAGTAATGAATTAAGCTGTGTATATAGGTCTGGCTTTAAATATTAAATACATTCAACTAAACTAGTATATATATATATATATATATATATATATATATATATATATATATAAAAAAAAAATAAAATAAATTGAAGTACATTTCCTGTTTCATTCCTAATGGGTTGGTTGTTTTACAAAATGAGGCTGTCTTTAACAGTACAAATGCCAGAAGGAGAACAAACAAAGGCTATTTTGTTCGCATGAGAATAGATTAAAACATATAAAACATATTAGGGCCGTCGTGGCCCAGTGGCAGAGCGTCTGACTGTAAACGCAACGGGTTCAGGTTCGATTCCCACTGGAGAATTAATATTTCTGGATTCCGGTTTTGAAATTCTTTATTTGGAGAATAGATTAATTTGTTTTCCTCGATCTGGTAACAAGATGAAGCGCTGCGTTGAGTTCCACCACCCGACAAATATGTCTTGAAAGACAAAAGTGGGGAACGGATTGATGTCTGTCGGACACTTGGTTCTTTTGCCTAAACTGCGTTAGTAATGTTTTGACTACAAAGTCAGCAGAGAAAGATTAGAGGTAAAATTCTCTTCTCTATTTGTTTTAGGTGATGAGTGCACTACCCGTGCTACCAAACGTCACTTTTTATCAAGATCTGGTTAGGGCAGATATCTATTCGTTATAATCACGTCAAGATCTTCTCATATTAAAATTAAACAAGCTGGTCACCAAAAAGTAAATATTTAGCGTATATCAGTGATTACTGATTTTGATATCTATTTTATATTCATTAAATCTCATACAGGACAGTTACCAGTTTGTTGCTGGAAAAGCAAAGGCTGTGGGTTCTATTCCCACTGGAGGAAATAATTTATTTTCATTAAATTGTTATATACGTAATGTTTGAAAACTTTAAAAAAATACTGTAACGTCGTGTCTTGTCACTATTTTTCTCTTTGATTATATACACTGTGATTTTATTTATTTTAATTTTGTATAAAAATAAAATTGTCACATGTCTCTCTCTCTCTCTCTCTCTTTCTGACTTAGTCGGGGGACGCTTTATGTGCATTCAACTATTCAAAATTTATTGCAGACGCCTGTTTGAATAAAAAGATATTTCCAATTTGAATAACTATGCGTACTTAATGCTATTGAATTGTGATCATTTAAAAAATTGGATTTATTTAAAATTCATTAATTTTATTATTAAATACAAAGAAAAGTATTAAATATACATTAAAATACTTTTAGTAGAGAATTGAGTATGCAAGACCGCTCTTGCCCCTCCACTTGCTTAGAGACATGGTGTAGTAAGTGGCGACACTTAAAGGTGTTGTTAATCTAACGAAGCTTTTTTTATATATATGCCTTTGCTAGCTAGTCTAGTTAACCTGCGCTTTCAAAATGTCTTAACTAAGCCATATAGACATACAAAGGACTTTAGGTATGTAAGCATTCCATTTTGGGCGGAAATAAATTACATTTTGGTATAAAATTTATGATTTTAGTTTATACATACGAGTTAAAAAGCAAAGGTACAACTAAACAATTATATTTCTCTTTTTATATGTATGTATGCATATTATTTTCATTTACATTTTATAACTTGTGACTGTTTGCTTCGTAAAATTGAAATAACCAATAATTGTGAATGACATGACAGATTTTCGGTTCTCGAGGGAACTTTGCCTTGGTAAAGTGAGTTACTCAGAAACCATTAACGTCATTTAGTATACTATATCACGTTAATGTTAATTATCAGGCTATAGACTATAGCCTATAGCCTCAATAAATGAACTAACCAGCATAAATATATATTTTTTAATTCATGTAGTTCCTTAGAAATGAGTATGAATAGACATGAGGGTCATGAATTCTATATGAATTTTTTTTTAAAACGTATAGGAGTGTAGGCTGAGAGAACCCAATGTTATTACACCCTGTTTTCCGGAAAGCGAAGAACTAAAGGATTAGCTATGTTTTATATTAGATTTTATTTACTTCTGTAATCACCCACTTGAGGTTTCGAATTAAGCTGAAACTTGAAAATGTCATGTATTTACAACTAAAAGAAGCGGTGATTTTGATATGCGTAATACTACTATATTACTACTAATATAGTAGTATTACGCACTACTATATTAGTAGTAATATAGTAGTATTACGCATATCTACTAGTAATAATTATTTTAAGGATTCCGTGCCTCGAATGACTAAAACAAAACAACATGAGGCACAAGCAAATCAAACTACTAAGTAAAGGTAATCTATAGCTACAAGCGTTTGTGCTCCATTCCTGCCGAATATTGATACCATTCAATTTTTCGTGAAATTTGGCAAAGTTGATTTAGGTAAAATTGGCAAAGTTATGTGTAGGTTTGAAACAAAATTAGTGTATACACTCGCCAATTTGAGTTTGTCAAGTTTTGGAAGTCGTACTTTCTGTTGACTTACAATCGTGCAATTTGAACGGAACTCTAGGTGCGCGAATCCATCTGTCACTTGACTGATTTCAGTTTAACGATTTATTCCATACAGCAGTGAAGGCAGAAAGAGTTTAGTGTCAAGACTCTCCATCTTGCACTTTTCGCTTTAAATCAAAACATTGCACGTTGATGGGAATAACTCAAAGCCCAAAGCTATTAGAGCAAGCTGTCCTATTAGAGCAAGGAAATTAAATAAATTTATTGCCCCTAATAGTCTTCTTCTTCTTGGCATTAGTCCCGGCTTTTGCCAGGGTCTGCCTTCCGACTAAGCCTACTCCACTTTGCACGGTCTTTAACATCCTCAGTGGACAATCTATTGGCTCTCATAATTATTATTTATTATTGCCCCTAATAGTAATCGACCATATATATACTACAACTACGATAGTTGTAGTGGATACAGTCGGACCCTATACTATTTCAATTTTAGTTTGTTCTATATACGCCATATATAGCTACTATATGGTACAAACTATAATTGAAAACCATTCAACTTTAATGTGAAGACTTAACGTCTTTGTTTATACTGTAAACATTTGTATGTTAAAATTACATGTATGGGTCCTAAGTATAGGTCAAGTGCGAGTCGCACTCGCACATCAAGGGTCCCGTTCCAATTTTATGTTTGTAGGTTAGCAAAAAGTTTGACTTATAAAATTGACACACTTAAATTTGCGGACTGAGTGCATGTTCTGTATAAAATTAACTACAAATATAAGTTTGTAGTAATTATTTTCTGTAATAGACTAAAAATAAAGGAAAAAAATCATTACAAGATTTACAATCTAATGCTGATTTTTTCCTTTATTTAGCTATAAGTTCTATCTTCTTGGCAATTGATGTCGAGGACTATAGACCTGGACGTTTGACATTAATTTCACCTTGATACCTCCGAGCGACTTTGGAAAAATTTAGTTATATTAAAAATTAAAATTAGGTGGACAGACGGACAAACAGATAAAGTGATCTCATAAGGCTTCCGATTTTTCCTTCTGAAGTACGGAACCCTAAAATCCTAATTATTTATCAAACGAAATACTCCTTAGCAGATCGTTATGAATATCGCTTTAATTTATTCAAAACGCTTCATGGAATATTACATTTTAAAGATCAAGGCTTAGTCAAAAACGCTTTGGCTTTGACTCATTTTTACTGTTATTATATTTTGTAGCAAAGACACCGGAATAATTATAACAATAGAAAATAAAAAAAAAATTATATCTACAATTTGATCGTAAAATTGAATGAGGTCAAAAGTCAACAAATACTTATCGTGTATATATATTATCGTTTTATATTTTTTAATTTTCAATTCTCATGAATTTAAGTACGGTGGGCAGAAAAAGCTTATTGTTAAAATGTTTGCGTCGGCTTAATGGAGTCATTATTAGGTATAGCCTACTATGGACGGAACGCAAAAACGTTAAATAAAATACGACAATATTTTGTTTAGACTGACGCTTTGTACCGCATATAGTAGGGTATGTAAAATCCAATATTAAGTAAGTATTAAAAATACAAAATTTCACAAATGTGTATATATATATATATATATATATATATATATATATATATATATATATATATATATATATATATATATATATATTATATATATATATATATATATATATATATTATATATATATATATATATATATATATATATATATATATATATATATATATATATATATATATATATATATATATATATATATATAAATACATATATTTTAAGAAATTGTATATAAAAATTTAAATTACAGTGTTAATACAATTCGTTCTTTGCCTTTCACTGGAACAATGTATAGTAATCTCTTCTAGTAAGAAAAAAGGAAGGTGGAAAAATTAAAATAATTTGAATTTTAAGTTGCTTATGAATACATATTAACGCTACCTATATTTTTTTAGCTTATGTAGATAACATTTTAAAATGGCTAATATAAAATCATTTTCATTCATTCAATCATTTTGTGACCAGCTTTTAAAATCATTTTAATCATCATCGGGCGCTTCTTTGCGGTAAAACCAACCTTTTACCATGTCATGGTAATATCCCATCTTCGTGATACACACACACACACAAACACACACACACACTCACACACACACACACACACACACACACACACACACACACACACACACACACACACACAGAGAGACTACTCTCTTCCCTCTCCAACCGGTGTCGCTGTCAAGGCCAATAGGGCTGACAGCATTAATTTCACAACAAAAAAAAAATTAAAGATAAATTAAAAACAAAAAATATTTTATCAGTGTATATAAGTTTTAAGTTTAATTTTATAAATAGACAGATCCATTTATAATAAATATATAAATAAATAAAATTGGAATATAAAAATATAAGCTTAGATTTATTTATTTCATATAAATATTTCTGTAACTTTTATCTAAGTTTTTTATAACTTCATAGCCGCAAGTTTATGAAATCTAGTTTAGGCATATTTTGTATTTGCTATAATTCCAAAGGAGGAATTTCGAGCAAGATATTCTTAGTGTTTTCATAAACGCATTTTGATTTGAATAAAAAAGCTATACAGACGATAGCATAGTAGATAGTAGTAGTAGTAGTAGTTTATTAATTAAACTTAAGGCTAAGGAGTTAGCTGTAGGTTCGATTCCAACTTCGGTAAATGAGTTATTTTTAGCCTCTGCTTTGGTAAGGCAAGTTGCGACGTTGAGTTAAGCCACTCAACACGCGATGCCCTCAATTCACGCAGAGAGCGGAGGTCAGAGTGTCTTGTCAGGAAACACGACTCTCTTTGCTTACACTGATGTGCAGGATAAAGCGTAAGCGTAAATAAAGCTGAAAAAATATTTCACCCATTTTATATTGTAATAATAATATTTTTAATTTTTAATAATAATATACGTTTATTTCTATCATTTTTCTAACCAGTGGCATAAATTTAAAAGCTATTGTGAAAAGCTGGTGTCCGTACTTGGTTAAAGGCACTCTATCATTTAACATTTAAACAGTATAGACTTCAATTAAAATGTTTGTTTAGAGTCTGTGTGACGGCAGTGACTTCCCGTCCGTTAGATATGAATATCGAAATAAATATATTATAGAGTACATTTTCTACATTATAGTATTCAGGTCGTTTAATTTTAAACCATTACTTTTGTACTAGCAATCTAATAATAGATATGCATTTTCACCCATTACTTGTAATATATATGAAGAAATATTTGTAATAAGTCTCCACGTTCTCCATTTTCCTTACCTTATTAAAAATATTGCTTAAAAAAGGCTGCATTTTGTAAGCAAAAATATAAAAAATTGTGCCTAAATATTTTTTAATAATATCTATTTAATAATATCTAATATATATTTTTTAGAATCTGTTTCAGTCACCAGAGCAGTTTTGTTACCAGAGCGGAGTAAATGGAAAAAGTCGGCCCTCAAGTGGGAACCGAACCCACATCCGTCACGTTTACAGTCCAACACTGTGCTACGCCACGACGCCTCTATATTTATATTTTTAGACATTCTTTAAATAAATTAATGTTAGTGGCAATTTAGAGGCACTTTCAAATAACACCGGTAGGCATATTAGATTACTACGGATGGAAACATCATTCGGCTTGCAACTTTTTATCGCTGAAAGTTTTATAGTGAAAAGTGGAAAATTGCATCCTTCCGCTCTTTATAAGCAATATCCGTTTACAGATCTAAAATAAATTCGAATTTCAATTTCTGTAAAGAGAGTTTATTTTTTTTTAAATTTGAAAGAAAAAAATATATGTTTTTTTTTAACACGTTATTTTTAATAATGTAGTAACTAAGTAGTTATTAGGTCGTAGGTAGATTTATTTATATTATATTTTTATAATATATTATTTATATTATATTATATTTTTTATATTTATTTTTCTTAATATTTGTACTAAAGCTGTAAGTATGACTTGTATGAATCTTTTTGTTATCCTTCAATCTAGTTTTTTTAAGTGCATCTTACATTAAAGAAAGTATTGGTCTAGTGCGAGTGGAATTGGTGCACCGAGTGTTCCGTATGAATTTAATGATTGAAACCCAACGGAAACTGCAATTTATAATAGTTCACAAACTATATTTTGAGGGAAATGAATAACAGATATAAGTTTGCATTGCTTTTTTTCTATGATACACATATGTATATCCAATTTCCAAATTTTAGTTTGGCAAGGCCAAATATTGTAATTAAAATATACACACATATATATATATATATATATATATATATATATATATATATATATATATATATATATATATATATATATATATATATATATATATATATATTTATATATATAGCCAAAGTGTCTAGCCAATTATCTGTCCGATATTTGGTTTCCGGCATACGGGTACGCGACCCCGGGACCTCGAGCCACCACTTTCATAACCCGATCCAATCCATGTAAGTGGTGTCCCTCCCCTATATTCCAAGTCTTTCTGCCTCTTATTCCCTTTCCTTTCTTGGTTTCTCCCAGTAATGGGTTTGGAGGTCAGATGTCAATCGCTCCACTAAAAACCACTTCGCCACTCATATGGACCGATTTGACAAAAAGCTGAGTATGGCTAGGGCGTCGCCGTTAAACGACGCGCAGGCACATCGCCCTACACCTGCGATAAGTGGGCAAGGGCTACCGTGTCAAGTACGGGCACGGCTAACGACGTCAGTACCCAGACGGAAACTCCGCTTTGCAACATGGAATATTGGCTCTCTAACCGGACGATACAGAGAACTCGCAGATGTACTCATGAGACGTCGGGTCCAGTGTGCTTTCCTTCAGGAAACTCGCTGGAAGGGCAATAAGTCGCGTAACATCGGGCAGGGTTACCGCCTTATATACACTGGGTCACCTACGGGCAAAAACGGTGTAGCGGTAGCGCTTTCTGAAGAGCTTCAGAATGGGCTTCTTGAAGTTGACCGTCGCTGCGACCGCTTGATGCGGGTAAAGGTACTGATCGAGGGCGTAATCACAAACTTAATCAGTGCTTATGCTCCCCAGGCGGGTTGTAGCGCGGCTGAAAAGGAGACTTTCTGGGAGCAGTGTGAAGAGGTCCTACTCGCTATACCGTCTACCGAAGCAATCTTAGTTGGGGGGGACTTGAACGGTCACGTGGGTAGGGTCGCTGAGGTGTATGAACGTGTTCACGGGGGTTTTGGATATGGTCTTCGCAATGCAGAGGGAGAAAATATTCTACGAACCTGCATTGCGTCTGATCTGGCCATCGTGAACACTTTCTTCCAGAAGAAACCTCAGCACTTTATAACGTATAAGAACGGGTCCCACTCAACTCAAATCGATTATTTGCTGACTAGAAGGTGTCATATAGGCAGGGTGACCAACTGTAAGGTCATTCCCGGCGAAAGCCTGACGGCCCAACATCGCCTCCTTGTCATGGACTATAATGTTACCCCGAAAAAGAAAGTAGCTGAGAAACGCAAGCCTAGGATTAAGTGGTGGTTGTTGAATGGGCCGATGCAGACAGACTTCTTGGCGGAGGTGGTGAGTCAAAATCTACTGACTAACACCGAGACCGCTCAGACTGCATGGGATCGAGCTCATTCAACAATCATTGCGGCGGGCAAGCGAGTTCTTGGCGTTACTAAGGGTGGGCGTGTCATCGACAGGGAGACATGGTGGTGGAATGACCAGGTGCAGGGGGTGATTCGGGAAAAGAAGGCTGCGTTTAAAGAATGGCAGCATTCCAACTCTCCTGAAGACAGACTGGAGTACATAGCAGCGAAACGGGCCAGCAAAAGAGCTGTAGCCAGAGCCCGCAGAGAAAGTTTGTCGCCATTGTACGATAAACTTGAAACTGTGGAGGGGCAGAAGCTCATATACAAACTGGCTCGTGCTCGAGATAAAGCGACGCAGGATATTACAAAATGTCTTTGCGTCAGAGATTCTCGGGGCACGTTGCTTTGTAGTCATGCCTCTGTGAAGGAGAGATGGAGAAGCTACTTTAAGGAGCTGCTGAACACTCAGCAGTCTTGTAGTCTTCCTCCTGAATTATCTCCTAACCTCGGACTTGTTGCTCCAATAACCCGGTGACGAAACTCGTAATTGTCTTCGACGCATGAAGAACGGAAAAGTGGTAGGACCTGACGACATACCAATCGAGGCGTGGAAATCTGTTGGGCTCTCTTGGTGTGCTTATGCTTACTGACCTGTTTAACCGTATCTTGAATACTGGAAAGATGCCACATCAGTGGCGGCAGAGCTTTATTATCCCTATTTACAAAGGAAGGGGCAGTGTTCAAGATTGCGGTAGTTATAGGGGCATTAAGATTATGAGCCACACCATGAAGCTCTTCGAGCGCATGATCGGCCTCAGGCTCCGCCAAGAATGTACTGTCTCTGAGTCTCAGTATGGGTTTCTACCAGGATCAGGCACTATGGACGCCATTTTTGCCCTCAGAACTTTGATGGAGGCTTACAGGGAAAAAAGGAGAGCTCTGCATGTGGCCTTTTTGGACTTGCAGAAGGCCTTTGACTGTGTGCCACGTCAGTGTATCTGGTGGGCATTGCGATCCAAGGGGATTCCCTGAAGCCTATATTGAGGTTATCAGAGATATGTACAACGACTCCGCTTCAGTGGTTAGGACCGCTGTTGGCGACACCAAGCCCTTCCCGATTACTGTAGGGGTTCACCAGGGCTCAGCTCTTAGTCCGTTCTTATTCAATGTAGTGCTGGATACTGTCTCGGCTCACATCCAATGCCAGCCCCCGTGGCTGATGATGTATGCCGATGACATAGTACTCATCATATATATATATATATATATATATATATATATATATATATATATATATATATATATATATATATAGTACTCATCATATATATATATATATATATATATATATATATATATATATATATATATATATATATATATATATATATATATATATATATATATATATATATATATATACCACCAAGATGTACACATATATATATCCTCATCCATTCTTTAAATTGAATACGAAAAATGTATAATGGTGATTATTTTTTTCCGTTTAACCTAATTGTCATGGTTTTATACTTTCATAATATGTATATATTTTTATTTTGTAATTTTAGTATGTAGCTATATTTACCCATTCCATATATTTTTGAGCATAAATGGCTGTACCATATACTAAAAAGAACAAGTTTATATCGTATAAATATATTTTTTTTTACAAATTCATTTGAATGTGTAATTAAGCACACACATTTACAGCTAACATAAATATAATAGTATATTTTTAATGGACAGACAATAATCTATTATACCAGATTCGAGGTAATGTTGATATGTTCTCCACTTTGCGCCTGAATTTCAAAAAATGTGTTTTGTTAAACCGGAAACCAATGCCGAGGCTTGTCTCACTTGTAAATGACTATAGAAAAAAAGTCCCGCTGAGTTTCTTAAGCCGGTTCTTCTCATGTGTGAGGCATTAACTTTAGTGAACCGATGGTAATGTTTTTGACGTTCACAAAATGAATCATGTATTCTTACTTTGAATAAAATTATTTGAATTTGTATTTGAACTGGAGCGGAAATGTATGAAATAGAAGCAACGTGATAAATGAGCGTTGTGATTAAAATTTTTTTAGGTTTTTTTCATAAAAAGCCTTTCTAAACGAGACGTATTTGCATTAAGCTTAGAAAATTGTAGATTTTCTACAATTCATTTACTTGTCTATTGAAGTTGAAATTTTAGATTATGAACATAAATAAATTAGGCATGGCTATTATTTATCGTATAAAGTAAACTCTTCAAAGTAAATTAATTTTTTATTATAGTTATTATCTCTTCATATTAAAGCTGCTTTTAAATTTATATTTTATATAATATACATTTTGTACGAATGTATTTCTAGCCGACTCTAAAAAGAGGTAGAGGTAGAAGTTATTAATGTGTCTGTTTGTGTGCTTATTACGCAAGAACTGATCGTTATTTTGTATGGCAGATTATGTTTCGAGGGTAATTTTATATAAATTATACAACAATTAATTTGACACTTTTTAGAAATAAAAAAAACCGAGATTATGTTCAAGTTACATTTGTTTATGTATGTACATAGTGGTTTTTTGAATTTTTATGATTCTATAACATGTAATGTCGCAATATAATAAAATTGGGCGAAAACTTATTCCTCAACAAATTAATCTATACGTTCTAGGTACACCAAATTTTCTACGGATTATACAATTTTTGTTATAATTAACATCTCCGAAGCTTTTAAGAAAGCTCCGTCATTTTAAATACGTAATTTGTACTTATATTTGTTACAGATTGGCTGGAAGTATACAAATGCATGGCTAGTTGGTAACCTGTTGTGCAAAGTGCTACTTGTCATGAGAGCTTTTGGACTGTACTTATCGTCAAATGTCTTAGTTTGCATATCTATTGATAGGTAAGTTGCTTAGAGTATTTTTCACATATGTCACGTTTATATAAGATATAAACATATATGTTGTTTTTTTTTATATTTATTTAAATATATTCATATATTTAAAAAAATCGTATAACCAAAAACAATTTGATATTAATCAAACAATTTTATGCATTATTTATTTGAAACAACGTCTTTTATAAATTGATTAATGCAAATTATTAACTTATGAAAAGCAAATTTAATAATTGCAGCAGATTAATCGGATTATTTAAAATCCCATTGTGTATTTAAGGGTTAAATAATTGTATGGGATGGGAAACAAAGGTTTTTAGTAACATATACAGTAACAAAACACGATTTATTATTTCTCAATATAATGCAAATAAGATTAAGTAAATTTTCAAAGATTAACATAATGCTGATACGGCAGAGAAGGGGGGGGGGGTTATTAAACAACGATAACGGAAGTAGTATGAAAGCTCTAGAATGCGAAGCTTCGTAGGGGTCAGGAGTATATGGAGTCAGCTAAGCTGATCCAATACTACGGACTCCTGTGCTAGGATCCTAGCTGACGTAAATTTCCCGGTCTTTATGCTCATATTGATAGATTGGTTGGACGATGATAATAATTACTGAGGTATATATGATGTCAAAGTAGGTGGTATGTAGGGACTTATCGCAATTGATTTTTTGTGGAAATAAAATCGCCATGTTCTTCGTTTCCGCCGGTATTACGCGAAAGACGCTCTTAGTGCTGCCCTACACACTCTATATGGCAATAATGCCAATTACAGGATTTTACACTGAGTCATTTTTAACTATACGTTATCTGTCTGTTACTATATTATATACATAGATAGCGATTATAGATAACATAATTTTGTTGAAGTTGTTAAATGCTTTTATACCGACATGATTGACGTCAGCTGTCAGAGCTAACGCAACTTTATAAAAGTGAATTAAAAGCTAAATTGCCTCAAGACCATAAGTGATTGTTTAAAATTACAAATCTCTCTGATTGGTGTAGAAAGAGGAAACGAAATTATAATTTTATATATAGACTTACTGTAAGGTTACAGCGAGTTTTGTAATACTTTATATAACTTTATGTAACTTTATATATATATATATATATATATATATATATAGATATATATATATATATATATATATATATATATATATATATATATATATATATATATATATATATATATATATATATATATATTTATATATATAACGTTGTGATAAAATGAACCAAAAAAGCTCAAAGGTTATAAAAAAATTATCTTAAATGGCTTCTTATTTAAATATTAATAGTTTATTAGAATTGAAACACTTAAAATTTCGTGTCGATAGTATCTATGTAAATATATATATATATATATATATATATATATATATATATAATATATATATATATATATATATATATATATATATATATATATATATATATATATATATATATATATATATATATATATATATATATATATATATATATATATATATATATATTTATATAAATATATATATATATATATATAATATATATATATATATATATATATATATATATATATATATATATAAATATATATATACGACACCGCGCGGCACGACAGTGTACGACTGTACACTCTCGTGCCACGCGCTCGATGTCCGCGTCTATGTTTTCCCACCAAACGTAACTACGTACGACTTGTTTCATTTTCACGATCCCCATATGACCGTCGTGTATTTCGTTTAAAATTAATTCCCTTAATGAGTTTGAAACTACTATTCTAAGCCCCCAAACTAAGCAACCCTGGTCAACATATAAATTATCCTTTTTATCGTAATACAGGTTTAATATTTTATCACTGAACTTGACAGTTGGCCATCCGTACATTACAAAATCATAAATTCTACTTAATACCGGATTAGGATATTAAAAGTATTAGGATATTAAAAGTGAAACGGTACAAGACCCAGGGTCTTGTACCGTTTCACTTTTAATATCCTTAAAACTAATCGGTAAGTTGCCTTGCACGTAATTTAAGTAACTACATTCTCTGTCATTGGCACTCGGTTGACTATTTGGTAACTTAAGCGGAAGACGAGAAAGAGCATCCGCGAAACGATTTTTTTTGTCGATATGCAAACCAAACTTATCAATTTTATATCCCAAAAATTTACACTTAGAAAAGTTAATTTTTAAGCCATTTTGACTAAGTCTTTGCAGTATAGTTTTTAAATTAGACACATGGATAGCTTTATTTTTACCAGTGACACATATGTCATCAGCAAAAACCGCCGTGGACGGCAACCCACCCAATGTCTCCTCCATGATGTTTTGAAAATTTTCAGAAAAACATTTTATTCCAAATGGAACCCTTTTATAAACAAAAGTGCCAACATGTTTTGTAATTACCGTCATCGGCCGTGAATATTCATGTAAAATACATTGTTGAAAAGCACCCGCATATGATTTTAGGTTGACAATTTTACTTTCCGTCGGAATGTCTGACAAATACTCGTCATAATAACATTTAGAAATTATCGATATTTTACATCCTGTGTCAATTGATATTTAATATTTTCTACAGTCAAATTAGCATAGTACGGTCCGTCGCCGTCATTATTTACCACTAAATTATAAAAATTAAAATTATCATCCTCTACATCGGATTCATTCATAAAAAACTGATTCTTATAACCTCTCGAAACGAAAGTATTTTTTACACACTACTTTTAAATGGCCCTTTTCGCCACACGAATCACAGTTATATTGCTTAAAACGACATTCCTTCCGAATGACCGTATTTACCGCACCACGAGCAGGTGCGCGACGAGCGACTAGCGCTGGTACCCCTGCTGCCGCCGCCGCCGCCGCCGGCTTCCCCCGCGGGCCCGCGAACCAGCAGCGCCTGCGCCGATTCGATGTAAGCTGTCGTCCTTGAGCGGAGCCGCGCCGGGTCGTGCGCTTGCCGAGCAGCCTGAAGATCTCGCCGTAACCGCGTGTCGTTCCGCCGCCTCTAGCGACATGGCCAATTCCACCGCTCGCTTGTAATCCAACTTGCTTTCTGCGAAGATTCTTGATCTCATGTCCTCATCGAAAAGCCCAGGTCTAACTCCAGGGACAGACATGTCAAGGCACTTCCTTCCGATATAGTTCTCAGATCGGCGCATAACATGGCCGTACCATCTCAGGCGACGCTCTTGGAGCTTATCCGCTACGTCACGGACCCCAAGACTACCTCGATTAATGTGTTGCGTATGCGGTCGGACCGCGTGACGCCACACATCCTTCTCAGCATCTTCATCTCCGTGACGTGAAGCTCCTGAGTGTGCCGAGATAATGCTCTTGTATATCAGTCCCTTAAGCTTGGGCGGTATTCTGCTATTGCAGACTACACCAGTGACCACCCGCCATTTGGCCCAGGCGGCGTTTATACGGGCATAGATGTCGTGGTCGATGCCTCCAGACTCATGTATAAAGGCTCCAAGGTACCTGAACTTCTCCCACTTAACGGCTGGCTCAGGCCTGATATGGATGATGCTCGAGTCCGGGTTCCCGCAAGCCATGTACTCGGTCTTCGACATATTCAGTTTGAGACCACCGTTCTCAAGCGCACCCGTCCAGGCGTTCACTTTACGCTCCAGCATCAGTCGGTTCTCGTCGATGAGTACTATGTCATCGGCATACATCATCAGCCACGGAGGCTGGCACTGGATCTGAGCCGAGATCCAGTGCCCTGGGCTTGGTGTTGCCAACAGCGGTCCTAACCACTGAAGCGGAGTCGTTGTACATATCTCTGATAACCTCAATATAGGCTTCAGGAATCCCCTTGGATCGCAATGCCTACCAGATACATTGACGTGGCACACAGTCAAAGGCCTTCTGGAAGTCCAAAAAGGCCACATGCAGAGCTCTCCTTTTTTCCCTGTAAGCCTCCATCAAAGTTCTGAGGGCAAAAATGGCGTCCATAGTGCCTGATCCTGGTTGAAACCCATACTGAGACTCAGAGACAGTACATTCTTGGCGGAGCCTGAGGCCGATCATGCGCTCGAAGAACTTCATGGTGTGGCTCATAATCTTAATGCCCCTATAACTACCGCAATCTTGAACACTGCCCCTTCCTTTGTAAATAGGGATAATAAAGCTTTGCCGCCACTGATGTGGCATCTTTCCAGTATTCAAGATACGGTTAAACAGGTCAGTAAGTATAAGCACACCAAGAGAGCCCAACGATTTCCACGCCTCGATCGGGATGTCGTCAGGTCCTACCGCTTTTCCGTTCTTCATGCGTCGAAGACAATTACGAGTTTCGTCACGGGTTATTGGAGCAACAAGTCCGAGGTTAGGAGATAATTCAGGAGGAAGACTACAAGACTGCTGAGTGTTCAGCAGCTCCCTCCAGAGATGGAGAAGCTACTTTAGTAGCTACTTTAGTAGCTACTTTAGTAGCTTCTCCATCTCTCCTTCACAGAGGCATGACTACAAAGCAACGTGCTCCGAGAATCTCTGACGCAAAGACATTTTGTAATATCCTGCGTCGCTTTATCTCGAGCACGAGCCAGTTTATATATGAGCTTCTGCCCCTCCACAGTTTCAAGTTTATCGTACAATGGCGACAAAATTTTCGAGTTTACTGAAGGAAAGCACACTGGACCCGACGTCTCATGAGTACATCTGCGAGTTCTCTGCATCGTTCGGTTAGAGAGCCAATATTCCATGTTGCAAAGCGGAGTTTCCGTCTGGGTACTGACGTCGTTAGCCGTGCCCGTACTTGACACGGTAGCCCTTGCCCACTTATCGCAGGTGTAGGGCGATGTGCCTGCGCGTCGTTTAACGGCGACGCCCTAGCCATACCCAGCTTTATTTCAAATCGGTCCATACGAGTGGCGAAGTGGTTTTTAGTGGAGCGATTGCCATCTGACCTCCAAACCCATTACTGGGAGAAACCAAGAAAGGAAAGGGAATAAGAGGCAGAAAGACTTGGAATATAGGGGAGGGACACCACTTACATGGATTAGATCGGTTTATGAAAGGTCGGATCGGTTTATATATATATATATATATATATATATATATATATATATATATATATATATATATATATATATATATATATATATATATATATATATATATATATATATATCAATGGCAATGACAATGGCAAGCCCGTTTGATAGCTTATTCTTATGAACATGGCTACTAGATACAAAAAGATTTTTTCAGATTTGTTAGGTACTTACGGAGATTTTCACATTTAAATAAGCAAATAAACACTTAATTTTTATTATATTATTATAGCTTCGAACGCATGTTAAGTCGCCATTAGAAATAAATATCTGAGAATGTTCTATAGAATTAGTAACTTAAAGTATTTTATTTTTTTATTATTTATTAATTTTTTATTTATTTATTATAGGAAGAGCGTTAACTATGTTCTACGTAGTAGAGCATACTCGATTCGAATATTAGGTATACCTGATTGAGATACTTGCCTGCTTGTCCTTTCGTCGTACATATCACAGATTTATTATTAAATTACATTAATTTTATATTGAACTTAAGTAATTGTAATTAAGTAAACATGTATCAATTGTTCGATTATCAAATTGATATATGTACGTAATGTCGTATATTTATGAAACTAAATAAGCAGAATAAACCTTGTGTTATGTCCCACGTTTGCCACGTTCCTCACGATACCCACGTACCACCCTTCGAGACAGTTGCGTGTGGTTATGTAGCGGTATACTGCGCCACGACTTGTCATGTTGCCAGAGCGAAAATTAAAATAATTAATTCACCTCAGGTGGGTATCGAACCCATATCTGTCACACGTAGTCAGTTATTCGGCTGTGACGGCCCCAAATTTTGTTTCACCTTACATTTTTCAATACATATTAAATGATTGTAAATTGATTCCAATCGGAGCAGGGTATTCGAATTATTGATTGAAGTATTTCAAAATATATAAAAAAATTCAAAGGTATGGGTCGATCGGGTCTCTAAAGAACCTCACCGTTACGTCACGCGCCGTGTTAAGTAATAATAACATACTTGCTGTGTCTGGTTCCTCATCCAATAGCTAAAGGATCCTTGAGCTGTTAATCACCTGATGTTATTTAAATTCATATAAATAATATTTTTTTCTTTATCATAGATTCTTCGCTGTACTGTACCCGTTGAAGCTGTCGGTGGCGAGGAGGAGGAGTAAGCAAATGTTGTATGGCGCGTGGGCGGCGGCTTTAGGCTGCAGTTTGCCACAGGTCAGTATCATATATTCATAAAATAATAATAATAATAATAATATATATATATATATATATATATATATATATATATATATATATATATATATATATATATATTATATATATATATATATATATATATATATATATATATATATATATATATATATATATATATATATATATATATTCTCTCTGGTTACAAGGTAAAAAGCGCAGCGTTGAGTTTCGCTATTCAACATGTTATGCCTCGAATGGCGGAAAGTGTGGAATGGAGTTTCTTAACACTAGGTTCCTACGGTTCCCTTTGCAGAAAAAGTAAATAAAGAAAAAATCGAATACCCATTCTATTTTGGTCGACACTTAACCAA
Source organism: Dione juno (assembly GCA_037127375.1). Taxonomy (NCBI): domain Eukaryota; kingdom Metazoa; phylum Arthropoda; class Insecta; order Lepidoptera; family Nymphalidae; genus Dione; species Dione juno. Next base: position 602,143 of record JAXRJS010000069.1, read on the forward strand.
AAACAATATACTGCCATCTAGATATTCTAAGCTCTTAACTCCATTTGCATATGAATTGACAATTCTACACTTTAAAAATAAAAAAATAAATCTAATCGTTATAAGCTAGTTTCAACTAAAGTTAAGCCTACGAGTATGTTAGTAATACATTATAATATATAATATTATAATAGATGAGCTTACTTCACAAATTTGTTTGTGTATTTGTATATGTTTTGTGTAATAACACGTAAAATCTGTTTTATTTTCTTTCCATTCCGTAGCAATTACGATAAATTCACGGCTTCCCTTGTGCTCCCCAAACCTTCAAGAAAGAAAAATGAGCCAAATTTAATTTCTTTCTACATCTATGAGTTTCCATGAGTTTAAAATGATATGCCAATTTAATCTATTTGAAATAAACAATGATAATTCAAAAATAGATCTCACTATACTATGGTCTTAAATTCACTAATTTCTATTGCTGTTAGCAGAATGCATATACCTATGGGGACAACGCATTCTGGGTGGAGCGGGTGTTGTATTTTATCTCTCTGCAAACAAAGAGAATATCTTTATAAATACCTTGTTTCTCATTTATATTCGTTTGCGAGGATTTAACTACTTTAAAACATAACTTTTTTTCCTTGTTTATCGCTTCCAATTGAAATTTATGGAAATCCCGTACAAATTGAAAGTGCTGCTCTACACCTTGCAAAGTTTCATGACGATTTTTAGATTCCTATGCAAAATAGGTCAGCTGTCCGTCGCTCAGTAAGGGTTTTATACTTTAAAAAGATAAAACGGAACCTTTATAGTATCACTTTGTTGTTTGTGTGCCTGTCTGTATATCTGTATATCTGTCCGTATATTTGTCCGTATGTTAAGAGAATTTAACAATATCAATGTCTATATTCGTACGGAGTACAAAAAAAATCAAACTTCTCAGTCAAAGCAATCAAACTATATAAACGTTTATATGCTTTGTTCTTACTACAATTTGTGAGAAAATAGTTGAGTATAAAACCTATACGATACTTGCCTTTGACCTATCATAAATTTTAGAAATTTGGCAAGAAATAAAAGGTAAAATATGTCATAGGGAGCATCCATTACAAACTTATATGTGTAGTCCGTTTCATATAAAATGAATGCATACGACCGCAGTTAAGCTTGTCAATTTCCATAAATTGTACTTTCCGCTTGACATTGGTATAGAATCCTCGATATTCTGATTCGACCGATATATTTTATCTTCTTTTTTATATGAACATTTTATATTAATTTAACGTTATTGCTTGTTGCTATCATGACGCAGTGAGACCGTTGAACGATGTAGGTTCGATTCCCACTTGGGGAATTATTCGCATGTTCCCATTTTGGCATGAAAAAGTGCGGCGTTGAGTTTCTCCCCTCAATGCGCATTGTTACGAATTGCAGGCTAAAGGAAAATATGCCGGCTAAAGTGTTACTTATCGATATTTTTTTCTTAGGAAATAAAAATATGTTTCTGGAATGAAGAATCTATTTCTTAATAGGTATAACACCAACTCTTAGAACATTTTTAATATATTTGAATAACTTTTTGAAGTAAAAAGTGAACTTACATGAGCAACTTTTTATCACAACAATAGTTATAACTCGAGAAACTGAGCAAAGAAACTGGAAATAAAAAAGCATTTTCATAATAACTTATAAGTAAAAAACAATAAAGTCTACCAAGTGTTAATTATATTAATTTGTTAAAGGTTTAAATTTAAAACGATATGCCTTTTATATGTTTTTTAGATTTTGTCTCTGGCTTCACTTATTAAAAAATATTTGTAATATATAATTTTTATTTGCGTAATATTTTCGTTTAGTTGACATTTATTTTTTTGAAGGCAAAAATTGCAGGTTAATTTATTTTCACTAGAGGACCCGTTGACGCGGGGATAACGCGTTGCCATAGTTTATTGATTTAATGTACTTTATAAGCATTATTACTGAAATATATTACAGATCTGCACTATTCTTACATAAACTATTAGTATGCCAAACTTCATACCCTTCCGTATGCGCAATTTTCTTCACCTATTCACGTATATAGAGTTCACATGTAGGACGGTACGCTGAGACAAATTAGTGTCAAGAGATTATTTTTAAATTGTAGAAACTTACAATGTAAGTATAATAATTTTCTCGATTGGAAAATTAACCCTACAATCCAATAGTAAACAAACGCTCGATGTTCTTACAAAATATATATGCATGATAAATAAATGTACATACATTTGTAAAATTGAAAAATTTCTAATAAAAACGTCTTAAATAAATAAATCAAAAACTAAAATGGAAATTCCCCTCAGTCCTATAGCCGAAGTGTAGATAGACCTGTCAGTCATAATTCACAAGAATTGGAATGTAACACTATATTCCCATTTTATATTTACTTCTTTTTTTTTATTTCATAGCCATGACACAAAATATTTGACAATATTGTAGTCATAATAAAACTGTAAAACAATTGCTTTATTCACTGAAATTTGCTATTTTGGTAATGTTATATATACGTATACGTGGCGCATCGGCACAGTCGTCTGACTGTATACGCGAGGGTTGTGGGTTCGATTCCCATGAGGGAAGAACGCACACGAAATGGGGCAGACAGTAAGGAACGGAGTGTCTTAACACTTGATTCTTACTGTCTACCCTGGTATATTTGGGGAATAGCGTAAGGGTATTTTTTGTATGATTACATGCATTTTGGGCAGTGACAGGCAGTGCAGTGTTTAGGCAGTGTTGAGGATATGGAAAATATATTAATAAAACTATTATTGAGGTAATTTATAAATGTAATGGAATCCAAAGTAATGCTTTTTAATTTTTTTGTCTGGTTGTCTGTGCTAGTAGTAATTTTTTTGTCTCAGGAACAGCTTAAATCGGATAAAAGTTCGTCTTGTTGAATCTTCAAATTTATTTTTCCACGTAGACAAACTTGCAGGCGCATCTAGTAAACATTATACGCAAATTATATTAGAGTGAATCAGAGAACATCGAACAAGCGGACGAAGCTGCGAACGGATCGCTAGTATATTATAAATTTAATTTATCTAAATATTCCTCTAAGTCTAAAATATAAAGTTTTCAAGTCTTACTCAAACTGCTATTGTCGGTAGCAGCTTTAGGTCGTTAGCAGTCTACAGTATCCCTTTTAATATAAACTCGTTTGAAACCCACATATGGGTTCAGTGTAGGCATGGCATATTTAAATTTACGAGCACTTGACTAACATTTTACAGTTTGTTCGATGTGAAACGGTTTGCTCCCGAAACTTTTACAGGACGGCCAAAGATGAATATTTGTTGAATACTTAATTAATTTTGTATTTTTTTGTATAAATTATTGATTTTGTATTATTATCAATATATGAATTTAAATAAAACTGATGGGTTTAGATACGCAATGTCTCGATATCCGATGGAAAGGCGAGGAACAAAAGGAGAACGGAGTGTCTTGACACTAGCTGTCTCTCTGCTCCTCTTGATAACAGAAAAAATAGAGAATTTGAGAGAAAAAAAAAAAACGTACAAACCACGCTAACCTTTAAAGTAAAGTGACATGACAAAAGTGTCTGAAACAACACAAACAACTGACATGTTCTCATGGACATCCAGTTATCTTAAGCTCGTATGCGAATGTGACCACAGTGGGCGTGGGCGTTTTGGTTTTCATATCTCTGTTTTAATATTCACTTTGTTTAGTGGAAATCGAATAAATTATGTATTTATTTGTGGTTAATTTTATATATGTATAGGCAGGCAATGTTAAGAACTGTAGCATAGTGTTAAAATATGTTGTCTCAATTTCACTTAACACCGTAATTTACGCATATGAGTATATACATTAAAATAATAAAAACACTGAATATAATAAGTACAAAAAATATCTTCCATGTAATATGAAAGTAGTGTTTTAAAATGTACGGGACCGTAGCGCAGGCAGACCCTCCATGAGGTGGACCAACGACCTGGTGAAGGTCGCCGGAGTCCATTGGATGAGGCTCTTTCTGGCGCTCAATAGGGGAGGCTTTGTTCCAGCAGTGGATACGTCCCGGCTTATATGAGTACTAAAATGGAATAAATTTATTTAATATATTGTCTGTTTGTCTTTTTGTATCCACCAATCTCTTGAAGTACTGGATAAATTTGAATGAAAGCTTCTTTATACAGTTGTATAAATAAGACTGATTACCAAATACATCGGTCAGTTTGACTTTGTAGCTTCACTTTGTATCACATATATAGCGGGATAGTGTAAACTATCCTAACCTAGATATATTTACGCCATTGCGTCTTCATGTCAGGATAAGGACAGCCGGATAATTATTGGGATATAACGTTACGTGTACTATAGTCAAACATGATCCTAATGCGCCACGACCTCATAAATAACTTTAATATACTTCTTCTCTTATATATGGATTTATTATATTCATAGAAATTCTTTTGACGTGACATAAACATTTTAAAAGTAGTTTTATTTAATAAAACTCTTCATTCTTTTGTTTTTATAAAACAGTTCATATTCTTTGTTTGGACAGTTTCTTAAGTGTATATTAAATAAGCTGAACTTATTTTTTAAATTTACTTATGTTTTACTTAGAATTTGATATTTTATGATTTTATTTTTATAATTTCATAATAAAAAACATAGTTTTATATATTATTTTATAATCATTTGTTTTATTCTGGATTTTTTATATTTTGTATGATCTGCGGGAATAGTATTTACTGGATTATTACTATTGCAACTTTGCCTCCATTGAGGCCGTCGTGGGTTCGATTCCCGAGTAGGGGTATAAATAAATTTTCCCTGTATTCGCTCTGATACAAAACAAAGCGAGGCGTTGGGTTTCGCTAATTAACACACAATGTCTCGAATGGCGGTAAATACGTAGTGTTCAGACAGAAAGTAATTATATCAAAATCAAAATCAAAATTCAAATCGACAATTAACATAAGTGTCAGTATTGTCAGTCCTACTACTAGAAGCTACCACCAGCTCGGAGAGCAGTTCTGCTGATGAGCTGGCGAGAAACTTAACAGTTGCTCTTTTTTATGTAATTAACTCGCCCTTCCTACTCGGGGTATGAATTATTTACTATCATGGAACCCACCCCCGTCGTATCCCATCATACACTGTTCCGATGCACCACAACGGTCTCAGTAAAAGCGTTCACTAATAATGATATATGAATAATGTATAAAATTATGCGTAGTCAGTGCATTTAGTGCTATCCATTTGCAAGGCTGCTTAGACCTTCAAATACGGATCTACTTATCTACATACGAATATAGGAATAATGTCTACATCTAATGTATTTATTAGGTTGGTACTCTTGCGAATTATATATATGACAACGTCGTGGCAAAATTTTGAAAATGGAAATGTACATATAATAGGTTTAGGTTCAATTCCCACTCAGGAAATGTGTATAATATAAGTATTTTGAATATCTATATTCTCACTATCTATCTATATGTATATGTATATTCTCCTCGGTAGCCTAGAGGAAGTGGCATATTGCTAGCCCGACGGTTACGGGTTCGATACCCGTGATGGGACAATATATTATTTTTATTTACCTCTCTTCTGGTTACAACAAAAAGCGCGGTATTAAATTCCGCCACTTCACACATAATGACTCAAAATTGAACAGAGTGCGGAGAAAAGAGTGTCTTAAAACTAGGTTCCTTCTGTCTACCTTGCTATATGCGGGATACAGACTGAAGCTATGTATGTATGTATTTTAAATATGGAGATACTTTCAAGGTGATATGCTCTAGCTCCAGTAATATTCTAGTTTTTGATTTGTGGCAAAGTGTCACGTTGGCCTCAACAGCAAAAGCATTCTCCACAATAATTTTTAATTTGTATTTTGTAGAATTGCAGGGAAAATACGTAATATTATTTTATTTTTTAAAACAGTAAACTTAATTGGATTGTGAAATATGGTATGAAATTTTTATTGTATATGAATCATATATTCTGTTTGATTCCCAAAAAAAAAACGTCAACAGAAATCCGTATTATAAATAATAATGTTGATGAAAGGTCATTTAGTTAAAATTCACACATTTTAACTTTTACACTGACTTCCATAATTATAACATGTTATTACAAAATTGTAAATTTTGTGAAAGCATTTTGTTGAGTAAGGTCAGTTTGTTATTAGCCGTGCTATATGCATGTCAGAGCTTGACATCAAAGGCATGAATGGCACTGCCTTTTAATATAGACTTTTAAATTTTACTTTAGACAGCTTCTGGTTGTAAAGGCTATTGCATTAGTGTCGTTCCTTACTCGAGAGAGTCGAGTAATATATATGTTTTTTGTAATACAAAGTGCGTAACATATATATAATGTAATTTAATATATAAATTTTTATATGTTTTCTTTAAGTATTTTTTCTATCCTTAGTGTGGATTAACACATTAAAAATCATTAAAATATTTCATATAATTTAAAATGATCTATTTAAAACATGTGGCAGAATGGATACAATATTTGACAAACGCTACAGAGAAGTAATTGGTTTAAAAACTTTTTTATTAGTAAGCTTTGCTGTCCTCTCCCTATATATAGAGCTTATTAAGTGGAATTACTTTTTGTGTACAGCTGTAATGACAATATATATATTATATATATATATATATATATATATATATATATATATATATATATATATATATATATATATATATATATATATATATATATATATAGTATATATATATTGTAACGCTAAGCCAGCCTAGCCAGCCACGCCAGCCTAGCCAGCTACGCCAGTCTAGCCAGCCACGCCAGTCTAGCCAGCCACGCCAGTCTAGCCAGCCACGCCAGCCTAGCCAGCCACGCCAGCTAAGCCAGCCCAGCCAGCTATTGCCTATATTGATAGTCAACCTTGTACCCCTCTCAATGTGGGTGGGGTAAACAAGTGTTTAAATAAGCCGTCTACCTCATTTTGGGGGCATTCTTATAACGAACACCATTATGAGCCGTAACTCTATTCAGATTTATAAACAAATATAAATAAGTGTTGATTCATCGCTGTGTTTTATTACATACCGTTTCACTCAGAAGTGGGATGAAACGAAGTCGCCCGATAAAACCGGCAGAGGTATCCGACGTCATATCGCGACGAATCTGAAGCTGATGACGACCGTGACGTGTCACCGCCACCCGCGAGAAATATATTAAAATACCTGTTAGTGAAAGAAGTCGACAGCGCGATACGTGAACTTGATCTAGAATGTGAAACGTTCGGCCGAGGTTAGAACCATCGTGCGACATCGCACTTTCCCGAATTTGATCCCAAAGGAGAGGATTTTGCAGTATCTAGGTGACTAAAGAAAATTGAACAACTTGGTGATACGAGTATACACAATTGCAGTGACGGTATAAAATCATTTCATCTGCAAGATAAACTTCGCGGCGAGGCTCGTAAATGTACAATAGACTCGACAGTTATACTTGGGTTGAATTGCAACGAGTATTATTGCGGACCTTTCATAGACATTATGATTATAGTGCTTTATTAGAAGAAATGATGCAACGAAAGAAATTACCTAACGAGACGATGACTAAATATTACCAGGACAAAGTGACTATGTGTTTCCGGTGCAGCTTGCACCGGATAGTACTACTGTTTTGTGTATTATACGCGGTTTACGAACTTCATTGCAATCTAACGCACGTGCATTTCATTGTGAACGACCAGATAAACTATACGAAGCTTTTCTTGACCTCGACGTTAAGCTAGTAGAAGAGTTAACAAGGTATTTGTAATGGCTTATGTGGATACTGGGAGCCAAGTGAATGTTTTGTGTGTATAATCTAAAGTGTGTGTAATATAAGGTTGCTATCTCTTCAAATCATACCCTCGCATACAATTTAAAAAGAAATCTCTAGAGGTTTGCTTACAAGCCACGGTGAAGTGAAATTCGATCAGTTCATTACAGTGCTTACTTAACAGACGTTGACTTGGGGGACGTCAGTTTAATGTGTGATGTGTGTAGTGATTAACGCAGATAAGATGTCGCTCATTGTAAGTAACGGTGCGAGGAGCCTTCAACGATCAGCCAGTTCAGTAGCCAAGCCATGCCAGTATTTCCTAAATTGCCTATAGCTCATATGTCTAATTTACATAAAGTTACTAGTTAGCCAGATAACGATAAATGAATTAATATTTTGAATATATTTGAAAGTAGTTCTTCTAATCCTTGTATAGGCGGCGTGCTATTACGCGGTATAAAAATAGTTCATTTAAGTGATAACCAGCTTCGTAGCTTATCAAATATTTTATTTCAATATAGTTTTGCAAGTAGTACTAAAGATCTCGGCTATACTAACTTAATACAAATGAAAATAAGACTTGACCACGAGTAGCTTATATATCGTCAACCTTATAGACAATCCCACAGTGAACGAGAAATAGTAAAGCCTAAAGTTAGAGTTATTAGATGCAGGTATCATTAAAGAATCCGAATTGAATTGTAGTTCTCCTGTAGTATCGGTAAAGAAAAAGAATGGCGATAGTAGATTATGTATAGATTATCTTGCGTTCAATGCTGCAACAATAAAACATAAATATCCGTTATCTAATATTGAGGATGTCCGGTCAAAAATATTACACATGTTTCGATATGGCTCAAGGGTATCACTAATTTATGTTAGCCCCGGAAGAAACGTATAAAACAGCTTTTTTCCGTCAAGAAGGTCAATTCGAATATGTAAGAGTTCCTTTCGGTTTAACCAATTCTCCCTCAGTTTTCATGCGTTTAATTCATAAAATCTTTAACTCCATTCAAAGTATGTTATCTAACAGTGACAGTTGTGCAAACGAGGCTTTAGCATTTTTAGATGTTATTTTACTACCCTTAGTAGTCATTGAATCGGGATTAAAAATGTTAGAGATTGTGTTACGAATATTTTAACCCGAAAATCCTAAATTTAATATGAAAAATGTGTTCATTATTACAAGATCAAGTAACATATTTAGGATATGAAATTTCTCAAGATGGAGTTAAACTGTCGGAATCTAAATTAAGCGCGGTTCCAAAAACGTTCATGAGATACGGCAGTTTATAGGTCTTTGTAGTTGTTTTAAAAAATATATTTACATTCGCGCAAATAGCCCACCCGTTAACCGATCTTACCAAGAAATATGTGCCATGGGTATGCAATACAGAGCAATCGGCTAGATTAGAAAAATTAAAAATTTGTATATGTTCGAAGCACGTGTGCACTATATTAGCACTTTATGATCCCTCGCGTAATACAGAAATACATACGGATGCGTGCAAACCGTGTAACATCTCCCGAGGAAAGTATGCATCACGGTTATGAGCTCGAAACACTAGCAGTGGTCGAATCATTACGAAAATTTCGCGTGTACCTAGTAGTAGTAGGTTACAGATTGTACATCTGTGCGCGCCACTCTTACAAAGCGTGATATAATTCCACGTATATCAAGTATGGTGGTAATTAATCCAAGAGTACGATATCACTGTCGAATATAGGCCAGGTGAACGAATGCAACACGTGGATGCACTCAACAGAAATCCAATTGATACCGTTTACATTAATCGCCTCGAAGTGGCGCAGTGGTTTTATACCGTTCAGCTGCAGGATGTCGTTCCAGGGCCGGCTAGATAGAAAATAGTTCAAATGCATCATGATGAAATACTTCACGTCGGTCTGAAGCGTACAATAGACTTGATAGTAAAAGATTATTTGTTTCCTAAAAAGAATAGATTTTTCGGAAATATATTACGACATGCTTGCATTGTACATACGGCAAGGGTGAATACGGAAAGAAGGAAGACGTGTTGCATCTTAAACCAAACAAACTTTTTACAGGGATCCACATTGATCAGTTGGGGCTTTCTGTAGAACAAAGAAAGGTTATCAATATATGTTAGTTATAACAGATGCATTTTCAAAAGTTTCTTCATTGCGGAGCCATTTCGAACTGTAATTTCGGTTGAAACGGCCAGAGCACTTAAAAGTTTTTTTTGCTTTTGACTTGGTTATCCGAATAGAATAGTAACTAAACACGGTAAAGTTTCACGAGTAGACATTTTTAAGAAGTTTGGCACTGAGAAGCAGTTCAAACACACATTGAACGCGATTACGTGCCCGAAAGCAAACTGACAAGTCGAGCGCACCAATAGGACAATACTCAATGCTTTAAGCTGCTAATAACTATATGATTTAATGTTTTCTCGCATCGGTAGGTACAAGGTATACATATACGGATACAAGGATCCAAACTAGCGAACTGAGGCAAAGCGACGTATAGATAAAACTAGTGTTAGGATGAAGTGTAAACGTAAGAATAAACGTCGTTAAAATTGTTCTATTTACCGAAAGGGCGATATAGTTCTCTGGGACCAAGCTCCTACTAGTAGTGCTGCCCAGGATATTAGTTCAAAATTAGATGACATTTATTTAGGGCCGTATATCGTTACTAAAATAGTAGGCAATGACAGATATGGGATTCGAATTATCAAGGGGCTACGGGGATACAAAAGCTTTGTGGGATTAGTGTCCGCCGATTTATTACGGCCGTACCGCAGTGTAGCCTCTGTATCTGACAGTGCTAGCAGTTCTGATGAACAATTGGAAACGGAAGATCTAATCAATTTACTTGAAAGCTAACCATATTATTTTGTCCCTATTGCGGGAGCAATTGTTGCAGGATGGCCGATTGTAACGCTAAGCTACATATGATCATAACGCCATACCACATATGCTAGACAAAGACAAAAGCCTTGCCAGCCACGCCAGTCTAGCCAGTCACGCCAGCTAAGCCAGCCAAGCCAGCCATTGCCTATATTGATAGTCAACCTTGTACCCCTCTCAATGTGGGTGGGGTAAACAAGTGTTTAAATAAGCCGTCTACCTCATTTTGGGGGCATTCTTATAACGAACACCATTATAAGCCGTAACTCTGTTCAAATTTATAAACAAATATAAATAAGTGTTGATTCATCGCTGTGTTTTATTACATACCGTTTCAATATATATAAAAAGCTCTAAATGGTTACCGTGATTCTCTGGAAATAGATACAGGCTATTGTGGACTTACATTTAGATTTTTAAATAGTAAATTTACTTGTTTAATATTAACATATTAAAAATTCGAATTCGTTCAACAACTAACACGTATTCGGAAAGGAAGTAAAAATGCACGTGCGAACACAGTGGCCTACTTTGCATCAAATAGGGTAGAAGTCGATATACGCTTACGTATATTTTAGTATTTATATGCTTAACATACCTTTATCCCGCTTATGGCACGGCAGTAGAGAGAATATACTGTCAAAACACTCCGTTCTCCGGTTTAAGGCTGAATTTTAGATATTGCCTGGTTTTAATTAAAACCTTATATAAACGAAATTTCCGCGGTATTATTTACACGTGTTTGGTATTCCTTCTGGTGGTTTCGGCCTTGACAGAACGACTGATGACTGATGATGACATTATTATATATTTGTTTATAAATTAAGGTGCTATTGTGGGAGAGTGTGGAGATTTATAATAGGTGCCTATATCATTTGTGGAACACATAAACTGTTTTCTCGAGGGGCTCATAATCCCGAAAAGTATTTGAGACATTCAGTTTCCTGAATAAAAATAAAATGAATTTAACTTATAACAAATTAATTAATAATTAAGCTGATTTCAAATGAAAGCTAGAAAATAGTTAATAAAATTATTTTACTATATTTAACTACTAATTCTTAATGTCTCGTTCAGATTGACTTAATTTAATAATTGTATACTACATTTTTATATTTTGAATGTTTTACTAAATTTTAGTTTTAAGCCCATTCGTACCGAAGTCAAGTGGAAATACTGTAGAAAGAAAGAAAGAAAGAAAGAAAAGTAAGTATGAATTATCGATTTTTTTATTATCGATTTTTTTTCGGGAAAACATGAGGAATGATGGCGGTGCTTTCAAAGGACGGTGAATTATGATGACAGATCAACCACGCATTTTGCAGCGATGGGTGGGATTCTACAAGATGTATGAATGTGATGACTCGTCTGTTTCATGTAGTAGCGACATCACTGAGTCTTGATATAGTAGATAGCGAAATCAACGTAAACACTTAAAGAAAACATGTAAAAATTTGAACGCAGCGGGATTCGAACCCGCGCCTCAACGAAACCGCCCAAGGACGTCCTTGGACGGTTTCCATGACGTGCGGGTACGAATCCCGCTGCGTTCAAATTTTTATATGATTCTTTAAGTATTTTTCTATCCTTTTAAATGTGGTAAGGCAGTGGGCGTAGAAAGTGGATACTGCTGAGGTGGTACATGAAATATGGTGGGCCACGCATCTTTGACTCCTGGTTTCTGTGCTATTTATGCTAGTAAATAGCGGACGTCCTGGACGATTGGCAAGGCGCAGTCATTGCGCCTGTTTGTAAAGGCAAGCGATCAGTTATCATTTTGCTTAGGTGGTAAAAGTTATGCAACAAATTTAGAAAGAAAAATCCAAGATAGACTAATATAAGTGTTATGGGAGGCCCAAGGAGACTTTACAACTAGAAGAGGGGAGGGGGGGGGGGGCGGTTCATTGGTACTTTACCGTAGTATTTCCTAAACTATGACAAACACTTATCTAAATCTGTCTTATTTGATGTAAAACATTTTACTGAAAGTAATAAGTATTAAAATAGAATTATACATAATTACATTAAATTTAAGCATATTATGGATACATTTCATAGACACGTTTGTGGGCCATGTTAGTGGTTTTGGATAGATTTAAATTCGATAATAATATCAAAATATCCAGAATAATCGTGTATATCGTAACGAAT